>SJYQ01104539.1:148554-198006 GCA_006410935.1 Redunca redunca
AACAATCAAAACATAAAACAGAAGCAATATTGTAACGAATTCAATAAAGGTTTTTTAAATGGTCCACATTAAAAAAAAAAAAAAAGGCGTACTGGTGGGTGCCAGGGCTGGGGGATAAGAGGGATTAGAGCAGCCATTTAATGGGTATAGAGTTTGTTTTGTAAAATGTAAAGAGTTCAGAGATGTGAGGTGGTAGGGATTGCACAAAAATATGAACAGACTTAATGCCACTGAACCGTGCACTGAAATGCTTCAGGCAATCAAGTTTATGTGTATTTTACCAAAATAAATTGGGGACCGGGTTAGAAGGAGAAAGATGACAAAAAGGGAAAAAGAGGAAACAGTGGCAGACTTCCAGAATTTTCATTTGAGGGGCTCTTGAAACCTCCACACACAAGATGTGGGGGGACTCTGTTTCTGGGGAGACTTGGCCCAGCTCCACCAGGTTTCAAACTCGACTGTCTCTGGACTCAAGTGGGGAGCTAACAGAATGCAGATTCCTGGGCCTGGCTCTCAAGATGGTCTGATTCAGCAGGTCTGGGGCAAGGTCCCCAAACCAATTTTTAAGCTTTTCAGTGGTTCTATGAAGGTGGTCTGCACATGGTAATTTCAGAAACAGTGATGTGATGGGGTTTTGGCCTCAGTTTTCTTCATCCATAGATTAGTGGTTGCCAGGGGTTAGGAGGAGGGGGGTTGAGGGGGTGACTGCTAACGGGAATGGGGTTTCTTTCTGGGGTGATGGAAACATTCTGGAATGAGTGCTGACGGTTGCACAGCTCTGTGAATATGCTAAAACCACTGAACTGTATACTTTAAAAGAGTGAACTTTATGATATGGGAATTCTATCTCAATAAAGCTGTTATTGAAAAAATGTAATAGCCGTCGCTAGGATTAAATGGGACAAAGATGGTAAAAAACCTCATCCAGGGCTGGTACACAGTGAATCCTCCATACACAAGCCTTCATTTCACACGGGCTCCTTAACTAGCTCCAAGTTTCAGAGATAAGGCTGGCATTTACCAGCCTTACTGACCCAGTTCTTTAAAGTCGAAGGACCATGTTGATACACGCAATGGGTATGTGACGTCACGCTAAAAAGAGAAAATGATGTGGACAACATCCACAAGCATCAGAAGAGCACCGAGGGTGATGGAAATCACGAAGCCCTCAGGGCTCAGTGTGTTCTTTTTGATTTTTGACCAAGTTGTTGAAGCTCATAGTTCTGTCAAAGTAACTTCCTTCTGTTCTTTTTTACGTTGTTGAAATGCCATTTCTGTGATCTTTGTATTAGGGGACATACCACCCAGAGCTAACCAGACTTACTATTCCTAGAAAGACCTATTAACAGAAAGCTCCTACACACAGACCATCTCCTGCAGAAGAGCAGTTCAGTTCAGTCACTCAGTCGTGTCCGACTCTTTGTGACCCCATGAATCTCAGCACACCAGGCCTCCCTGTCCATCACCAACTCCCGGAGTTCACCCAAACTCATGTCCATCGAGTTGGTGATGCCATCCAGCCATCTCATCCTCTGTCGTCCCCTTCTCCTTCTGCCCCCTATCCCTCCCAGCATCAAAGTCTTTTCCAATGAGTCAGTTCTTCGAATGAGGTGGCCAAAGTATTGGAGTTTCAGCTTCAGCATCAGTCCTTCCAAAGGACACCCAGGACTGATCTCCTTTAGAATGGACTGGTTGGATCTCCTTGCAGTCCAAGGGACTCTCAAGAGTCTTCTCCAACACCACAGTTCAAAAGCAACAATTCTTTGGTGCTCAGCTTTCTTCACAGTCCAACTTTCACATCCATACATGACTACTGGAAAAACCATAGCCTTGACTAGATGGACCTTTGTTGGCAGAGGAGCAGTATTAAAGCACAATTTAGCACTAACATAAATTTTAATAAGTTTTTTGGGGCTGCAAGAATGAGTTACTTATTGATCAGAGTGGGATGTATAAAATAGTCTAAAGCCTTGTCATCTTCCATTTGGAGCAAAGTCACTTCACGATGACTATTTTTATTTTTTGGCAATGCAACATGTGAGATCTTAGTTCCCTGACCAGGAATCAAACCTGAATCCCCTGTACTGGGAGCACAGAGTCTTAAGCACTGGACCATGAGGGAAGGCCCCCAGTGACAGTTTGTGTTTATCCCAGGATTATTCATAGAGCTTTATTTACCCTTAACAGTCCTCAGTTGTAGGTACTTGATGAGCCCCATTTTACAGATGGAGAAAACTGAGGCACAAGGAGGCTGATGAACCCAGGCAGCCTGATGCCTGGATCCACTCTCTGAGCTGCTTATGACACTAAATCAGCAACATACCTGAGTAGCAGGAAGTAAAAAAGGGAAAGGTCATGAAGAAAGTGCTGGAAGGCAGGGGAATGGCCTGCACTCATGATGAGCTGGGGGTGGGCTGTAGCCTACCCATTCCTCGATCACCGTTGCATTCTCTCCTTCTCCTACTCCAGCCCTAGCCTCGGGGCAGTTCTCCAGACAAACCTCAGCAGCAAGGATGAGAGCCTCCCAAATCAAGCTCCCATTCCTACATTTTTCTGGGATAGTTGGTCATCCCCCTGTGATGAACACCAGAGGACTGGCTGATGTCCAACTTGGGAAAGCTCATGAACCATGCCTTATATTATGGAAAAGCCAAGAGCCTCCCTGACATGGAACCCAAGACCAGATGTGAAATTTCAGAACAGGGACAGCTGGACTGACTGCATAGACTTGGGCAGAGTCGCTTTGGTGGCTCTCCTTTAAAAAAAAAAATTATTTTTATCAATTTGAAAGTGAAAGTGGTAGTCGCTCATGTCTGACTGTGAGCCCATGGATGGTAGCCCACTAGGCTCCTCTGTCCATGGAATTCTCCAGGCAAGAATACTGGAGTGGGTTGCCATTCTCTCCTCCAGGGGATCTTCCCCACCCAGGGATCAAAACTGGGTCTCCTGCATTGCAGGTGGATTCCAATTAATTTATTTTTTGGCTGCACCAAATGGCATGTATTGGAGAAGGAAATGGCAACCCACTCCAGTATTCTTGCCTGGAGAATCCCAGGGACGGGGGAGCCTGATGCACTGCCGTCTATGGGGTCGAACAGAGTCGGACACGACTGAAGCGACTTAGCAGCCGCAGCAGCAGCAGCAAGTGGCATGTGGGATCTTAGTTCCCCAAACAGGGATCAAACCTGTGCCCTCTGCAGTGGAAGGGAAAGGGGCCGGGAAGTTGTATGTACGTACTTGCATTGGCATTGGGGACAGGCACTGGCTGGGTGTAATAGGCAGGTGGGTTCATCCCCTTCCCATCCGGGCCCGTCATGAGCCCCGTGTTCGGCCCAGGCGTGGGTGCTGGAGGCGTGGGGTAGTAACTGTTGACAGCCACCGTCTCTTCATAGGATGGGGGCGCGGTCGGCACCGAGGAGGGCCCAGCGGCCGCCTGGTAGGATCCTGGAACAGACATTTTACCTAAAGCAAAACCAGAAGACACCAGATCAGCAACTCCATGGACATTCCTGCCCCCGTCCAGTCTCTTCATTTCCATGCTCAGTCTTTCATTTTCTTCCTGAATAACAGATGATCAGGAAATGACCAGTATCCAGCCTTGTTCAAAAGCCACAAAGGGAATGACCATCAGCCCTTCCAGACCCAGGAAGGACCACCTTAACAAGAGATTCCCTACGTAAAGCTAAAAGGTAGAGCACTTCCCTGGTGGTCCAGGGGTTAAGACTCTGCACTTCTCCTGCAGGGGGCACGTGTTCAGTCCCTGGTCAGGGAACTAAGATCCTACACGCTAACCAAAAAAAAAGATTGCCTTGGGTATTGCACATTCTTTGCATTTTCATTTAAATGAATAAATAAAAGGTAGATAATCACAAGAGAAAAATCACCCAAACCTAGAAATTTCCCAGGGCAGGAGCTTCCCTGGTGGCTCAGTGGTAAAGAATCTGCCTAAAACAGGAAGATCCCACATACCTCGGAGCACCACAACTATTGAGCCTGTGCTCTAGACCTTTCGCACTGCAACTACTGAAGCCCCCAGGCCCCTAAGCCTGCGCTCTGCAACAAGAGAAGCCATCGCAATGAGAAGCCCATGTACCTCGACTAGAGAGTAGCCCACAGCCCTCTCCCCATCGCCACTACTAGAGAAAATCCCGAGCTGCAACAAAGACAAAAGTAAATTAAATTATGGGGAGAAGAGAGAGAGAGAAAAAAAAAATCCCCAAGGCAAACATCAGCCAAATGTGAGCAGAAGCTTTTTCACACTTGAAACCATCACCTAACCACAACCTATCTTTCACAGCTAATGTTTTTTCTTTTGTTGCTTTCTTTCATTAGCTGCTGCAACTTTTACTCAGTGTTTCAGGGGATGGAAAAAACAAAGGCCTTCAAAACCCAACTACAAACTATGGCAAAAGGAATACTGAGCAAAACAAGCCAGATGCCAAGAAATGCATACCATGTAATGCTAGATACCTGAAGTCCAGAAAGGAACTTTGGGGCTAGAAGTCAAGAAAGTGATTAATTTGGGAAGGGGAAGTGGAGTCTAGAAGCAGGGGAAGGGGGTAAGTCATGTTCTCTTTCTTCATCTGGGGTGGTTACATAGGAAATGTCCACTTTGTGAAAACTAGAGTGGTACAATTATGTGCCGTTCTTTGTATATATGTTAAAGATTTTTATTTTACTTCTTATCATGCACTCATTAATTTATCCTGGGGAGTATTTGTAGCTTTTAATGTATCTGATGACAATCGATAACCTAAGTAATAGGAAAAATATTCTTTAACATGGTATGTTGTTGCTATTGTTTTAGTCACTAAGTCGTGTCCGACTCTTTTGCAACCCCATGGACTGCAGCCTGCCAGGCTCCTCGGTCCATAGGATTTCCCAAGCAAGAATACTGGAGTGGGTTGCCATTTCCTTCTCCAATATGTTATAGTTTTTTTAAAACGTAAACACACAGGCACACACACACCAAGCAGTTCACATTTTGACAGACGAGAATCAGAGCACATATTTCCTTTTGTGAGGGCAAAGAAAAGTCTTTTTTTTTCCCTGCAGAGCTGATGCCTGCCTAGAATTACATGGCCTGGACCCGGGGCGTGTTCCTGTCTGCGGTCCCATGCTCGGCCGCCCCCGGGGCGGCTGGAGAAGGACACAGTGCCGTCCTTTGTCTGGTTCTGCTTTCCAGCGGGGCAGGGCTAAGGCTGCGTTAGAAGATCCATTCAAACCTGTCTCAGGAGAAACGAGGCCCTGAGCTCTGAGGGCGGTGAGCCACGGGCCGGGGGCCTGGCTGGCCCGGCGCTGCTTCCCACGCACCCTGCCTCTTCTTCTAGAACCCGTGGGAAGCAGAGGCAACCATTCATTCTGCTGCAGGGAAAGGGGGAGACTCCTTCAAGGACACTCTGCTTTACAGCCCAGCCCGAAAGAGATTTCTCTGGGGGAAGAGATGAAAGGGCTTTCAAAGTGGAAAGAGAGGCATGGGAAAATGAACTTGCAGAAAAATCAATCAGTAAAGCCAGACAGGTCGGGGCTGGGTTCTAGAAAATTTTGAAAGNGCCAAAGCAGGGGGGCGGGGGTGCGGGATGGCTTGCAGGGCCCTGCCCGGGAGGGTGTGAGCCGTCCGTCAGGAGCCCTGCCCACTCTGTCCCCTCTGTCTCTTGTCTGTAAAGTCGAGCCTGTCCTGTCTTGTCCCCAAGGGTCGTCCATAGGCTGGCTCTGCCCCGGGGTGGGCGGCTCAGTTCCTAGACCCTGAGCTCAGAAATGCAACCCGGCATGGAGTTGGGCAGAAAGCAGTCCAGGACATCCGCAAGTTCTGGGAAGACACAGTGTAGGAGGGAGAGAAAATCAATCTCGGGTCCCTCCATGTGTGCTTCAGCACCCTCCTCCCCAGCTGTCCTGGCAGCATCTTGTGTTTTGTTGTGAAATGACATTTCCGGCACTCTGGGGCTCACGGTGGGCAGAAGCACCATCGTGAGCAAGCAGGGCCCCGGGGGCCACCCCCACGTTCCACCCTGGCCTCCAAGCACGCGGGAGATGGGTTCCATCCAGACCAGGTGCGAGACTCAGAGACCAGCATGTCCACTTGGCAGGCGGAGGACGCAGGGCCGGGCTGCAGCCAGCCTCTTGTCCCAAGATCTTGTTGGCAGCTGGCCCCAAGGGCCCAGCTCCCTGGGAGCAGAGCCGGGTGGGCAGGTCTCGTCTCTCTGCCGGTCAGTCTAGGGTTTGATCCCCGCGTCATTTTGCAGACATTTTAGGACGACAAGGCCGAGTGGCATCCTGGGTGCCCTAGGACGGGACTTGCCATGCTCACTCCTGCTGGTTCACAGGAGGGAGACTGAGGCCAAACACAGCTGGAAGCCCACAAGGGCGGGATACCTGGGCTGAGGCGACCGCCGCAGCCACCACCCACTCCTCTACAGCCGCTGGCTTCTCCTTCACAACAGACGAGGCGTCAGAGCCAGCCCCGCAGCCCTGCCACCTGCAGCCACCCCCGCCTCACCCACCCTGTGGGTGGCACGGCTCCCCAAGCCCCTGCGGAGGTCGCTGCCCTTTGGCATGGCGTGGTGATCACCCCCCTGACCTGCTTCCTGCCCAGGCCGGGGTTGGCCAGGGCGGCCTTTGCCGAGGAGGTGGCACAGTTATGTAGGCAGGACGGAGTGGGCAGCTGGGCAGCAGCTGGCCCCAAGGGCCCAGCTCCCTGGGAGCAGTTGGCGCTGTTCCTGCGGCAGCTGGAAAAGCCTCCTGGCCAGTCCAGGGACAATAATTAAGAATCAGGTTTCCGCTGAAAAGCTTGATTGCCGGGAGGGGTTGTAAATCAATAGACAACGTTTTTATCGCAGAATGAAAATTAATTATTCAGTGTCAAACATGCTCGCGCTCACTTCTCTGCTGGCAGGACCGGCTGGACTCGGAGGTGGCCAGGCCATCTCAGCCAGGACCTGCTCCGAGATGGTCTCACTGGGCCCTTGAGGGGGGGTGGAGGGAGTCAGAGGCCAGAGGGAAAGGCCTCGGTGGGGGTGTGGTGAGGAGGGGCTGTCCTGCCTTTCAGGACAGCTCTCCAGCCGCCCGGCCTCTCGCTCAGTGTGCTGGGAGCCGGTCCACCCTCAACCCCTCCGGTGATGGACAAGCACATGATGGGCACCGCAGAGTCACCAGCCATGTGTGGCCGATCTCCATCAGGCCTCACCTGGGCCTCCAGTGGCCCCCTCTGCTCCGCAGTCCCCACTGCCCTTTGGCCACTGCTCAGCCATTCGACTGGCTGGGGGTCCACGTGTGAGGCCGCAGCGACCTTCCAAAGGTGGGGGGCATGGGAGGTGAGGGATTCAGCCCCGGGAAGGTGGGACAGGTGTCTGTCCATGGAGGATTTCCGTCATCATCCCCCCTCTTGGTCCCAACACAGGCCTTGGGCCCCCCACCTGGACCTGCTGTCCCCAGGCCTTCCCACTGCAGCCGCCCCGGGTGCAGAACTGCCCAGAGACACAAAGCGGCAGGAGGCAGCCTAGAGCATCACTCCTGAGCAAAGGTTGGGGACCCCTCAGAGGTGGGGGTGTCCCATCGAGAGACAGGAAGGGAACCGGCGCCTGTGGCTTTCAGGCATTCGTACATTCACATGTTTGGCCAAATGTGGAAGCAGCTCCCAGCTCACAGCCAGGCGGGGTGGCTGCGGAGCGGACGTCATCCAGGGCCGGGGCCGGCTGCCCGCTGAAGCTCCGATTGCTGCTCCTGCTCACTCTCTCGGTCGTGTCTGACTCTCTGCAACCCGGCAGACGGTAGCAGGCCAGGCTTCCTTGTCCTTCAATATCTCTTGCAGTTTGTTCAACACATGTGTGTCGAGTCGGTGATGCCATCCAACCATCTCATCCTCTGTCGTCCACTTCTCCTCCTGCCTTCAATCTTTCCCAACATCAGGGTCTTTTCCAGTGAGTCGGCTCTTGGTTACAGATGGCCAAAATATTGGAGCTTCAGCATCAGTCCTTCCAATGAATATTCAGGACTGAATTCCAAGGGACCCTCAAGAGTTTTCTCCAGCACCACATTTTGAAAACATCAGTTCTTTGGCCCTCAACCTTCTTTATGGTCCAACTCTCACATCTGTACATGACCATTCGAAAAACCATAGCTTTGACTAGATGGACCTTTGTCAGCAAAGTAATGTCTCTGCTTTTTAATACACTGTCTGGGTTTGTCATAGCATTTCTTTCAAGGAGCAGTCGTCTTTCAGTTTCATGGTTATATAGTCACCATCTGCAGTGATTTTGGAGACCAAGAGAATTAAGTCTGTCACTGCTACCATTTTTTCCCTATCTATATGCCATGAAGTGATAGGACCAGAGGCCATGATCTTAGTTTTTTGAATGTTGAGTTTCAAGCTAGCTTTTTCATTCTCCTCTTTCACCTTCATCAAGGGGCTCTTTAGTTTCTCTTCACTTCCTGCCATTAGGGTGGTATTATCTGCATATCTGAGGTTGTTGATATTTCTCTTGATAGAGAGCTATCAGAGGGGTTTTAACTGAAACATCCCTTTCAAATGCAGAAGACTAAAGCCCTGATTTGACTTTTTCCAGAGAATATCAGAACAGAGTACAAAAGCTGGCAGATTTTTTGGGTTTGGGGGTACATGCTCAGGAAATTCCAGGGGGAAACCCTGAAGCCTGATCACATCCTTGCATTTTGTCAGGCTTCCTTCCTCATGACCTTGTCACGGGCGGGATTCCTCATGCTGGTTCCCGGCAAACATGTATGCAGGTCAGGAAGCAACAGTTAGAACTGGACATGAAATAACAGACTGGTTCCAAATAGGAAAAGGAGTACATCAAGGCTGTCTATTGTCACCCTGCTTATTTATGCAGAGTACATCATGAGAAACGCTGGACTGGATGAAGCACAAGCTGGAATCAAGACTGCCAGGAGAAATCTCAATAACCTCAGATATGCAGATGACACCACCCTTATGGCAGAAAGTGAAGAGGAACTAAAAAGCCTCTTGATGAAAGTGAAAGAGGAGAGTGAAAAAGGTGGCTTAAAGCTCAACATTCAGAAAACGAAGATCATGGCATCTGGTCCCATCACTCCATGGGAAATAGATGGGGAAACAGTGTCAGACTTTATTTTGGGGGGCTCCAAAATCTCTGTAGATGGTGACTGCAGCCATGAAATTAAAAGACGCTTACTCCTTGGAAGGAAAGTTATGACCAACCTAGATAGTATATTCAAAAGCAGAGGCATTACTTTACCAACTAAGGGCCATCTAGTCAAGGCTACGGTTTTTCCTGTGGTCATGTATGGATGTGAGAGTTGGACTGTGAAGAAAGCTGAGCACTGAAGAATTGATGCTTTTGAACTGTGGTGTTGGAGAAGACTCTTGAGAGTCCCTTGGACTGCAAGGAGATCCAACCAGTCCATCCTAAAGGAGATCAGTCCTGGGTGTTCTTTGGGAGGACTGAGCTAAGGCTGAAATGCCAATGCTTTGGCTGCCTCATGCAAAGAGTTGACTCATTAGAAAAGACTGATGCTGGGAGGGATTGGAGGCAGGAGGAGAAGGGGACGACAGAGGATGAGATGGCTGGATGGCATCACCGACTCAATGGACATGGGTTTGGGTGGACTCTGGGAGTTGGTGATGGACAGGGAGGCCTGCCATGCTGTGGTTCATGGGGTCGCAGAGAGTTGGCCATGACTGAGTGACTGAACTGAACCGAACTGACTCTGCGTATAAGTTAAATAAGCAGGGTGATAATATACAGCCTTGACGCACTCCTTTACCAATTTTGGAACAGTCCGTTGTTCCATGTCCAGTTCTAACTGTAGCTTCTTGACCTGCATACTGATTTCTCAGGAGGCAGGTAAGATGGTCTGGTATTCCCATCTCTTCAAGAATTTTCTACAGTTTGTTGTGATCCACACAGTCAAAATTTTTAGCATAGTCTATGAAGCAGAAGTAGACTTTTTTTTCTGGAATTCCCTTGCTTTTTCCATGATCCAGTGGATGTTGGCAATTTGATCGAATGGGCTCTAGATGAGGAGGTGAGTGGACTGGGCCTCAAGGAGGGAACTGGAGCCCGGGGCCCTGCTGGGAGAGGAGGGGACCGGGCAGGGTGGGGTGTGCCACCACAGCGTCTGCGCTGGGCACTGTCCAGAGCCCTGGCTTCCCGACTCAGTGCTGCCCCTGACCCCCAGAGCCTCCGGGGGCTCTGGGTTCCCAGCGTTCCAGGTCCTCTGCCCTTAATTCCCTATCGCTCGGTCACCAGCTCCTGGCCCGCCTCCCCCATCCATCCTCTGCCCCTTTAAATGCCCAGGCCCTGGCCTGTTGGGGGAAGACGATGTGGACAGGGCCCCGGCCACATGCAGAGCAGAGTCCAGGGGGAGCCAAGCAAGAGTCACCCTGTGGATGGCCAGGCCGGGCTGAGACATCACAGAGAGGCTGGTGCAGGGATTCCACGGGGGCCTGAGGGATGAGGAGAATCAAGTCCTGGAGCAAAGGAGACGGCAGTGTGACTGCGATCAGCCCGCCCCGGGCCTGCTCTCCGCAGAGCCAAGCTCTCGCTTTCACGCAGCACACGCATGAGCACAGGCCGAGCCAAGGACCCTGTGTTTCCCAAGACCAGCCTGAGCGCAGCGTGGCTACAGCAGGAGGGCGGTGAGAGGTGTGCCGCAGAGACAGCAGGGCCAGCCCAGCGCCGGCCGAGCGCCCCGCAGAGCGGACTCGGTCTGGAAGGCAGGGGAGAGGTGAGGTCAGATCTGACCTCGAGGAAGGTCAACGGAGGGCGCAGATCGGGGAGGGCGGGGCTGAAGTGGCGAGGAGCAGGTGCGGGGAGGTCCCGGGTAGGCAGGGAGAGGAGAGCCACAGACGCTATATGGGGCGACAGGTGGCAAGGGTGCAACCAGGGAGGGCTGCATGGAGGAACTGTCCTGCCTGCCCTCCACTTGATGGGCCTCAGCCATTACTGCCCCCAGAGCAGGGGCATCTGGTGGGGAGGGCAGGGGTGGCGAGAGGCACCCAGAGGCCTTGGAAGGTGGGGGCGTTGTTAGGGGCAGCAGGAACTGCGTGCCCTGGTCTCCCCACCTCCAAAGCACTTTATTTAAAGCACACGAGTCTGGATTTCTAAACGCCAGCCTCACAGCACCCCGGTGAGAGGGGCGCTGGTCCATCCGCTGTCTCCCTGAAAAACGAGGTGGGAGGAGAGCCTGGCAGAGAGCTTCTGTCAGCATGGAACGGGAACCAGGCACAGTGGGCTAGACCAGGGTCCTCAGCTGGCATGGCCTTCCTATGGGGCCGGACACCCCTGAGCTTCTGTCTCCTCGTCTTGAAGCTGGGATCACGGCCCCCCCACCCCATACCATCCTCCCAGGGAGGCTGTGCCAACTGTGTGCCCTGAACTTGGGTAGGCAGGCCGGTGCCCCCCTCCAGCATTGCGTGGCAATCCAGGTGCCCACCGGTCCTTCCAGTGACTGAAAACAGCGCAGCAGAGAGGAGGGCGTCTGTGTCATCGAGGCCCCATCACCATCAGATATTAATATTTCCAACACTGATATTTGCAAAGCTCCCCAGAGGCTGCGCTGATGGAATATCGGTGATCATACTCGGCTAAAAAGAGTATATTGATTGGGGGGGAAAAGAGAGGTCACTTAAAAAAAAAAACCCGAACCTATAAAACAGTGAAATCCATAAACACCCAGTTCCCGGCCTGCAGAGTGACATCCAAGCCGGGCTGCGGTCTCCACGGGCTGGTCAATACGGCTCCATTAAGGGCCGCCCGCCAGCCCCCTGCGCCCCGCCCGCCCCGGCCAGGCCTCCTGGCTGTCCAGATTAACGCGCGCCTCGTGTTTTAATTCTGCGCACATTAGTGTCACGTCGCCAGCTGATCGGCTCTGCTATTGATCCCGGGTCAGGCCCGCTCAGGGGCCCCGTGCCCCGGGGAGGTCAAGGGACAGGCGGACAGCCCTGCTGGCCTGAGGGCAGGGTCTGTCCTTCTGCACAGAATCTGGCGCGTCCAGCACTGGCCGCAGGAGCCGGAGGCAGGGAGACTCCAATGGCTAGAGAGCACCCAGGCCCTCCCTAGCGGTCTTGTTCAGACAGCATCTCCAGGCCTCGGTCAGCCCCACCCCAGCAGGTGCCCCAGGCCAGGTGGGACCAGGGGGTGCGGAGAGGAAGACACATCTGTCTGGCACATTCTCTCGCCAAGCCTGGCACAGGCCACCAAGAGAGGGGGCCTGGTCCGACCTCAGCTGACCAGCATGCTGCTCATGTGCAGACGACCAGCCAGCCCACTGCATGAGAGGGTGTCCAGGGAGCAGGGTGAAGGAGCCTGGATGCCTTCTGGGAGGAGACGTGCGTGATGGTGTCTCCCGGGGGCTTCCAGGCAGGATGAAGGGCAGAAGGTGACCTGGACGCGAGCGGGAGAACTGGGGCCCGCAGGGGTTGTCTGGGGGCACACAGCAGAGCCTGGCCGCCGGCCTGGGAGTTGGCAGCGGGCGGGGCCTCTGGGCAGAACCTGCCCTGTGCAGCCTGGGGGGGCTGCCGCCAGACCCCCCCCATCTTGGAAAGAGCAGCCCTGAGAGCCAGCCCCGCCCACCCGCGGCCAGGACAGGGGACACCAGGGACAGATGCCCGAGCAAGGTGCCTCCTCTGTCTGCAGCAGTCACGTGGAGCTGTGCCCAGAGCTCTGAGTCCACCCTGAGAAGGACTCACGTGCACCCCTGAGCTGCTGACACCCGTGCAGACCACACGTCTAACAGTGACTCGGGCTGCCCAGCAGGCCCAGCCGCCCCTCTCCCTGTCGTCAGCTCTGGCGCGAAGAGCCACTGAGAACCTTGAATGTGGGGAGGGACAGGGTCTTGGGCAGGACAGGGGCCAAAGCAGCAGCTGACAGCCTGACGGCAAAGACAAGGTCTGTGGAGGTGCAGGGAGCCCGCACCCCCACAGCCAGTCCTTCAGGACTGGAGCGGGGGATCCCGCACCTTCAGGAGTCCCGGGACCCTGGCCAGTCCCCAAATACTTACCCACTGGCATCCTGCTCGGTTCCTGGGACAGGGGGCTGCAAGAAGTAAGAGAATAAGCAGCATTCCTCCCGCCAAGAGCTCCCAGTTTATGAAATAAAGCGCGATGACATGGGTGGAGCAGTCAGGGCACAGGCTGGGCTACTGTCTGAGAGCCCAGTCTCGTTCAGTCGTTAAATTGTGTCCGACTCTGTGACCCCATGGACGGCAGCACTCCAGGCTTCCCTGTCCTTCACCATCTCCCAGAGTCAGCTCAAACTCGTGTCCAAGATGCCATCCAGCCACCTCATCCTCTGTCGTCCGCTTCTCCTCCCGCCTTCAATCTTTCCCAGCATCAGGGTCTTTTCCAGTGAGTCGGCTCCTTGCATCAGTGGACAAAGCATTGGAGCTTCAGCTTCAGCATTACTCCTTCTAATGACTATTCAGGACTGGTCTCCTTTAGAATGGACTGGTTGGATCTCCTTGCAGTCCTAGGGACTCTCAAGAGTCTTCTCCAACACCACAGTTCAAAGGCATCAATTCTTGGGCACTCAGCCTTCTTCGTGGTCCAACTCTCACAGGCATACATGACTAGTGGGAAAACCCAGTTTATGAGAGTTTAAGTGAATTAAAGTGATTAATATCTGGTTCAGAACTCTGCAGAGACAGGGTGGCCGGGCTGGCAGGGTGGCCCCTTCCCCAGGGTGGCCCCACATCCTCTGCTCTGTCCCCAGTCCTGGCAGCCGCCTCCTCTGCCCAGGTCTGAGATGCCCAGCTCCACTCTGCACTTGGCAGGCGTAGAGGGGTGGCGCATGGCCCTTCCCTCTCTGGCTGGCCTGAAACACACCCCATCCGACCCCCGGAACTCAGTCCTGTGACCGCAGGCAGTGAGGGTTGGGAGCTGGGACGTGGTCTTCACTCCAGGGCCAGCTTCGCTTCAGAGGTTCCAGAGAACAGTGAACAAGGACGGGGACAAGTCAGAGTGGCTGCCACTGCTGTTCCCCAAGACCCTAGGGACAGCCCCAGACCCACCCAGCTCGTGATCCTCTCCCCGCTTCTGCCAGGGGTGGGCTCGCTCAGAGCCCAGGTGTTCACCCGCTGGACGTGCTTGCTGATGGTCTCAGGGCTTGAAGGGAACAGCAGCAGCGCCCGCATAGCCCAGGGACCCACAATAAAGGGTCAGACTGAGGCCTGGACACCTCCTCCCACCCAGAGAGCTCCTGTCTGGGAACTGCAGCCCTTTATGTATAGAACGGGCGTGCGCAGGTGGAGAGAGCCAAGCCTGAAAGCATTCCCTCCCAGGTGAGGGCTGTGGGTGACTGTGAGCTGATGATCACAGCCCAAGCCATGCACCACAGCTGCTGTGGGCACGCAGTGAGGGGACATGGGCACGGGGAGCCCGGCGGAGCCCACGGCGTGGGCCAAGAGAACCATCATCACCATAAATGGCAAAAGCCTCACAGCAGGTGATGGAAGAGCCTTAGAAATAGGTGGTGGGCTTTCCCGGGGGCGCCAGTGATACTGAGCCCGCCTGCCAGTACAGGGGACATAAGAGACACAGGTTCGATCCCTGGGTCAGCAAGACCCCCTGGAAGAGGAAAGAGCACCCACTCCAGTATTCCTGCCTGGGAAATCCCATGGACAGAGCAGCCTGGTGGGCTACAGTCTACGGGGTTGCAAAGAGTTGGACACCAGTGAAGTGACTTAGCGTGCACACATGACGGTCACACTAGCCGTGAGTGCGCCTGATGTCACTGAATTGTACCCTAAAAGACAGCTGAAAAGGCAGATCCTACAGGACAGACATTTAAGTACACACCACAAAAGAGAAACACCAGATTTCTTGGTTGGGGGATGGCACCCAATCCCCTCCGGAAAAGGGGCTGTGGGAGGGGCGGGGGGTTCTGTCATTGGGGTGTGGCAGGAGTCTTTGGGAAGGAGGTGACTGTGGCTGGTGAAGGGGGCCTGGGGAGAGGGGGTGAGCACAGGGCAGGATGAGAGCTGGGAGGGCCTGGCTCAGGTCTGGGGGGCTGCAGTCAGGGGCTGAGTGCTGGAAGGGGGCAGAGGAAACCAGGGTGGGGCGGCTCTGTGTCCCACCAGACCCCCTGGGACAATCCTGTACCAAACTCCATGCCCAAGCCCCGTGCTTCCTCTCTCAGGAGCACAGATCATCTCGGCGGCCCTGGCAAGTGACTGCAGGGCAACACCTCCTCGTGTCACCTAAAGGGTTTCTTGCAGTTTCTTTCACAGATGGAGATTGGACTGTCGATATCAGCCTCTCTCTAAGGAAATGAGTGTAAAAAATGCACTGCCTCTGGTCTCTGAACTCAGGCGGCTCTGGGTGCCCAGGTGGGGTCTCCTGCTGACATACTGCCCCCACCCCGACACCGACATGTGTCCTTGAGGGATCAATAAGTCCCTGAGGTTGTCCCCTCTCCAGTTGCAGAATTAATAGGCGGGTTGTTGGTGGTGTTGTAACACCCGTGTGGCCTGGCTCTCGTTACAGGAGGTTGATGGCAGGCCCTGGGACAGACAGCCAGTCCACTCCTCTGCAGGGCTGGACACCCGGGGCCACACGTGGGAGCCCTGGGCTGGGCCAGGGGTGGTGGCGAGAGCTGGGTCCCCTTGCTTCCCCTGGAGGCTGAGGACCTCTGAACTGCAGGGCTCAGCCTGGGTCCCATTGACAGAAGGGAAACCCAGGGGCGAGTGGCTTGCCCTGAGCCACCGAGCAGGTGACTGAACTGTCAGTTTGGTGAAATTTTTTTTCCAGAGTTGTTCAAATTCCAAAACAACACGTAAGGCCCTTTGTAAGAGGACCTAGATTCCCAACCCACTGGGGATCCCTAAGGACCTGCACACAGGCCTTTTATTCTAAGGGTGCACATCAGTTCCCCAGGGCCATGCTGTCTCACACCACAGGACCTTTGCACACACTCCCTTGGCCTGGAGCAGACTCTCCACGACCTGCCTTGGGTCAGCCAATCGCTTCCCCTGAACAAAGCCCAGCTGGGAGCCACTCCCCCAGGAACAACCTCCTCAGCCCTGAGCTGGCTGGGGCCCCCTCCGCCCCTGCACCTGTCACCCTGTGAGGCGACCCACCTGCCTCCACCATGAAGCTGTGATGTTTAGGAAACGGGGCTCCATCTGCTCCTGGGTCTCCATCCTCACCCCTCCCGGTGCCTGGGGCAGAGGAAGGGCTCGATTAAAAGGAACTGAACACGCGGACATCTCCACTTCCTGCCCGTAAAGCAGGTTGACAACCCAGAGACTTTGCCCCTGGCTCCCAGGCTGCTCTCACTGGAATCATGCCCTTTCGGTGACTGGGGACCCAGCTCGGGAGCCGGTGCTGGGGGTACTTCGAGACCCAAGCAGAGATGCTTGGGCGGTGGTCAGAGATTCCCACCCTCGGAGGTCGCTCTGAGCCCCCAGCCCCAGACCAGTGTCCTGCGTGTGTTTATCTGCTATGTCGCTTTAGTCGTGTCCAACTCTTTGCGACACCGTGGACTGCAGCCTGCCAGGCTCCTCTGTCCGTGGGATTCTCCAGGCAAGAACACTGGAGTGCGTTTCCGTGCCCTCCTCCAGGGGATCTTCCCAACCCAGGGATCGATCTCGCATCTCCTATGTCTCCTGAATTGGCGGGTGGGTTCTTTACCCCGAGCGCCACCTGGGAAGCCCCACCACTGTGCTGAGGAGGGTTCTAGAGGGCCGCAGCTAGAGAGAGGAGTATTTCTTTCTCCGGGGGTGTGGTCGCGGTGCGGGGGCGCTGGTCCCCTCTGCGCCGTGCCGGGGAATCTGGCCCGGGCCCCTCTCCCGGCTGCCAGGAGTCACTGGGGTTCTTGGATCCGAGGTCTGTAGAAGCGCCGCCGGCGCAGCCGCCTCTGCCGTCGTCACGCCAGGTTCTGTCTGAGTCTTCACGCGGCGGCCTCCCCCGTGTGTATCTGTGTCCCCTCTTCTGACAAGGGCGCCAGTCGTACTGGATTCAGGGCCCACTGTGCTCCAGGAAGCCCTCAGGGTAACGCTCATCTTCACGACATCCACAAGGCCCCGTGTCCAGATAAGGTCACGTTAAAACCACCAGGCTGGGGCCGTGACACACCCCTTTGGGAGACACAGTTCACCCACAACCAGACCCATCTGAGGTTGTCGAAAGTCAAGGCGTCAAGGGAGGTAGACGGGCTCCTTGACCACCCTGGAGGCACCGGGGGAGAGATGGGCATAGACGGAGGACCCCGAGGGTGAGGGGCAGCAGAGAACAGAAGGTGAGGAGAGGCAGGTGTTGCAAGGAGGAAGGCGCTCCAGCAGTGGCTCCACGTCTGCAGAGGTGAGGCCTGAGCACCGTGACCTCGGCGGAGCCAGGGGCAGCCCATGGGGGTGAGGAGGGTGCGGGCAAGGGAAACGAGATGGTGCGCGTGGTACCCACACTGCCCAGGGGCCTGGCTGGGAACAGGAAGATGCACTCAGAGGGCAGCAGGGAGGGGAACTGGACTGGGGAGGGGACTCAGGGCTTCCCAGGCCCCTGGAGATGCCCTGGGGGCTGGGCACCAGAGTGTGAGCCGAGGGAAGGGACGGGGCCGCACCCAGAGGACGCGTGGGCCCGAGCAGGGCGCGGCCAAGAGCCTGGTCCACCCTTCGGCTCCTCCTTCCTTCATCAGCAGGAGGGAGGAGGGGCCCCGGGCTCTGGGGAGAGGGGAGCACCCTAGTCTCCATTCCGCAGCAGCCCTCTCCTCAGTGGTGCCTGTGATCCGCAGTATTGAAAGGTTCTGGCACACGCAGGTCCCTAAAACGGTCTCCATCTTGACCCCCTTTGTCCACATCCCCACACCCACCTGTGGGTCCCCCCAGCTTGACGTATCTCCCCTCTGCCCACCCCCACCCCTGGCTGTGGTCCTCTCCGCCCCAGAGCACGGTGGTCCTCAGGATGGCCTGCCCTCCAAACAGCAGCCAGAGGGGGCTGTACAAAGTGTAAATCATCATCAGAAGACAGCCCACGGTGTGGGGTCACAACGTGCATGATGGATGAAGGATTTATGTACAAAATATAGAGTCCCTTGGAGTAGGGAATGGCTAACCCCCTATGGCTTTCTTGAGCCTGATGGGCTACAGTCCACGGGGTTGCAAAGAGTCAGACACGACTGAAGGGACTTAGTTTGCGGGCATGGATAGAATCCCGATAAATCAATAGGAAAATAATTTTTAACAGGAAAACATAAACAGTGTTTCACAAAAGAAGAAAGCAAGCAGCCCCTGAATGGAGAAATGAACCACGTCAACCACAGGGATGTATAGACAGGTGATGAGGAAAGGGCATCGCACATCCGGTGGACCGGTCCAGCCCCACAGTCGGGAATGACGCTGAGGATGCCGGCGAGGGAAGGGCGGTACAAGTGCCTTGGAAAGCAGGTTCTCTCGGGCCCCCACTGAGCAGTGGAGTTGCCAGGCCGAGCATCGCTGTCTGCAGTAAACCCGGAAACCACCCCCAACACCACGAGACGAGCGGCCGCTTGGATCAGGGTATGTTCACACCATAGAACAGTCTTCGTCGTGAAAGTGAATTCATTACACAAACACACTTATAACTCACTGAAAGGGCCTAGGAGGTGTGGGCATGCCACATTTTAGGAAGGTAGCCTCCTGACAGCGTGAAAGAAAATGAAAGTCGCTCAGTCATGTCCAACTCTCTGCGACCCCCTGGACTCTACAGTCCACGGAATTCTCCAGGCCAGAATACTGGAGTGGGCAGCCTTTCCCTTCTCCAGGGGATCTTTGCAACCCAGGAATTGAACCCAGGCCTCCCGAGTTGCAGGCAGATTCCTCACCAGCTGAGCCACTCTTTACCTGATAGCGTGAGACTCCACAAATGTGTTGCTGCTGCTGCTGCTAAGTCACTTCAGTCGTGTCTGACTCTGTGCGACCCCATAGATGGCAGCCCCCCAGGCTCCCCTGTCCCTGGGATTCTCCAGGCAAGAACACTGGAGTGGGTTGCCATTGCCTTCTCCAACAAATGTGCCTAAAAGATCTTATCACCAGCTTCCAGGACAAGCCGGGAACACATGAGAAAAATAATCAAAGGCTGACCGTTTGCATGTGAATTCAGACACTTCCCCGAGAGGTGACAGAGGAAACACAGGCTGCAAAGGCAGAGCCCCCGGCTCTGAGCCCAGCCCCACCACGCCTTCTGGAGCCCCTAAGCAACTTGCTCCTTTGGGCCTTGGTTTTCCTCATCTGCAAAATGGGAATAATGAACCGGGCACTGTGGGAGCAAATGAGCCTGCACCTGCGGGTGAGTACACACAGAGTGCTTCTACCTTCCGGCAGGCCCTGGCGGACCAAGCTGGCCCCGCAGAGACCCTGAGATCTCTCCTCCTTCCCCCGTGACCACCCCCCACCCCAGTCCTTCCCAAGGTGGGGGCAGCAGCCCCCGCGATGTGAAAGCATCGCTTTCAGAGCCCTGGGCATGAACCCCTAGGATGGCCTCTGGAGGGGAAACACAGCCTGGCCTGGCAGCTCATTTGTCCCCTACCCAAGAGAGGGCCCCATCACCTCTGAGTGCCTCACACAAGTGGCAGGAGGCGCCTGCCGTAGCCCCTGGCCCCACAGAGCTTGCCCAGCAGGGCCTTCCAACAGACACACAGTGGACAGAGCTGTGGCCCTCAACACACTTCCCCAGGGAGAACAGCAACCACCACGCTTCCTCTTCTTCCAGGAAGTCCTCCCAGGTTTCTCAGGACAATGCGAGATGTTGGCCACAGGCTGGTCCCCATTGCACAGGCTGACTTTGTTCCCTGTCAGGTCTCTGGAGCGCTGGGCTTCGCTCTTGCTTGCTTGCTCCTCCACGCCTCCGTGAATGTTGACAGTCCCGGAGGAGACAGAACCACAGGGACCCTAGCAGTGTGCGGTGAAGGGTCTGAGGCCAGTGAGGGGAGCTGTGTGGGGAGACCGTGGGGACACCAAACAGCTCAGCCCCCTCCCTCCCACCATGCTGTTGAGGGCCCTGCCCCAGAGCTCCTGAGGGACCCCAAGGCCAACATGCACCCTCGGTCCTGGGCATTAACAGCTGGCCGTCCCCCCATCACCTATTAGCTGGCCACACGCAGTTCCACACAAGGACTCGGGTCCGGCCGGCCTCCCAGGGAGGCACAGATGGGGTGCAATCAGGGAAGTGGGGCATTTCCACGGTTCTTCGGGGGCAGGGGTGGTGAGGGGGAGGGTCTTAGTCCCTGGAGGCCTGGCAATGTGCGTGTGGGGCTGCTGGGCTGTGAGCTAGAGTGGGTGGGGGTCCCTGCAGGCCCGGCCTGGGGGACCAGGGAGGCTCAGGGCCTCTCCTTCCTCTGCCTCTGCCCTCCCGGTCACTGTCAGAGAGGCCTAGCTTCACAGCCAGGCGGGAGGATCATCACCGGGTGGGTGGGGACCGCTGGGTGCCAAGGCCTGGGCAGCCGCCCCGTAACCGCTGTCCCTGACTCTCATGTCGGAGGCAAGAGAAACTGAGGCTCTGGCTTTGCTCATCTGGCTCTGGGAGCCTTGAGACCTGCCCCCACCTACCCACCCCCACTCCCCAGCCTGAGACAAAGGGACACTCGAGTCCTTCCCCACGCGGCTCAGCTGTTCCTACCAGGAAGCCGCGGTCCATGACCAAGTCCAGACACAGGCGGCACCAGCTCAAGACTCTTTGTCTGGAGTCAGGCCCTGGAGACGCATCATCCCTGAGGGCCCTGGGAGCATAGTTGCCCCGCTTTTATGAGAACGGATGTTTCCTTGGAATAAACAAACGCATGAAACCGCCTCCCCTGGAGTTAAAGCCCAGCTTCAGCGGTCCTGCACGGGTACAGATTCTCCCCAGCCTCCCTGAGCAGCTGAGAGGAAATTAGCTAAAGGATGGAGGGTGATCTCTGGGTTTTCTCGGGATAAAGGGTTTGCGCCAAACCCCAGTGCCAAACCCCAGCACCAAAATGCACAGGGTCCCAGGGAGAGGGGAATGGTTAGCCACCCCAAACCCCCAGCCCCGGCACCAAGCCTGGCACAGACGGGCGTGGTTTCTGTGCCCACGGGAATGGGTGTGCGTGGACACAGGCGAGGTGCACGGCACACGGCTGTAAGGATGCGTCTTCCCGCCATGGTGCAGAGCAAAGAGCCGGGCGCTGCTGCGTGTCCCGAGCGCAGGATGGGCCAGCGCTCCACGGGGCCACCCGTGCAGATGCTGGGGTGCCACGGGCCTCTGGCTGCCACTCCCTCAGTCTGGACCCTCTGCTGGCCCCCAGGGGCACTCAGTCAGGGGATGGCCCCTCCAAGGGCATCTCGCTGGACGTGCCCCAGGGCCAGGCACCAGCTCTTCTACACTCGCCCGTGGCCCACGTGGCAGCCTTCACATAGCCCCCACCGTGCGTCTGGGACAGAAAACTCCTTACAGCTGTGTCCTTCAACACTCACGAGCCCCCCACAGGGTAGGTGCTTTTACTCCCATTTTACAGGTAAGAAAACTGAGGCCAAAGAGGTGGCGTCAGGGTCCTAAAGTTACACTGGGCCCCAAGATGAGCCCCTGGCCACTGTCTTCCTGACTTATGCAGGGGCCCGCCTTCCCCCACTGCAGCATTCTCCTGGGTGAAAGGAAAGGGGGGTCCTGATGTACACCTTCCTCCCCAGGGAAACCCAGACTCCCAGCCCAGACCCCAGACCCCAGGGGCGCCCTCTCCCCTGCTGGAGGCGCTGCTGGCATTCAGTCCGCAGATGCCCTTGACGAGACGGGTCATCAGTGTGGAATCATCGCCATCAGCAGGCCCGGCCGGCGGCCTCCCATTATCGCCGAATGAATGACTCCGTTTAGAGAAGTCGTTTGGGGCGCTGTCCCAGACAATGACTCCTGTCAAAAGATTTACCGAAGCTCATGGGCGATACAGCGGGAGGCCCCGTGGGCCTGGCCTCAGCGTTTATCCTGCAGAAAACAAAGATTGCAGCGTGGACCATTTTGCCGCTGAAATTCATGCCTTTTGACCCCCAAACGGAGAGCTAAACCCAGGGCTCGTTTCCACTTGAGCCTGGAGAGGTCGGAACAGCTGGCTCTGGCGCAGGGCCCCGCGCTGGCCGGGGGGGAGAACAGACCGTGAAATGACTGCAGGAGGAGGCAGCTCCCCGGCGGGTTCCGTCAGGCCCCCTCCCTGGGGGGCACCCCCTGGGGCACTTGGTTCCAGATTTGGGCGCCAGGTAAGGGTTCTGGCTGGAGGAGGGGGAGACAGTCCCCATTCCTGCAGTGAAGACTGTCAGCTTGGTCACGGTGCACCATCCTCCGGGCTTCCCGGAAGCTCAGAGGCCACCAGAAGCCCGAGTCCATCAGGATGCTGGCGCTCGTCAGCGCCAGCTGCTCAGTCGTGTGCGACCCTCCGCGGCCCCGTGGTCTGTCCATAGGGTTCTTCAGGCAAGAATGCTGAAGTGGGCAGCCACATCCTTCCCTGGGAGGCCTTCCCAACCCAGGGATCGAACCTGGGTCCGGTACTGCAGGCAGATTCTTTGCCATCTGAGCCGGCAGGGAAGCCCACAGAGGGGAGCGTGCGGCATTATAGCTTTAGCAGGTGAAGTGCAGCAGAGATGCCTTCCTTTCAGTGGAGGAGTCTCTGCCACCAAAATTAGGAATTTGATTCCGTGTATCCCGCCCCATGTTCGTCCCTTGTAATATAACACGTGCATTCTCTTGTACACTGATGTAGGGTGCCTGCTTGGATTTTGTTTGCTTTACACGCCTGACAATGTAAGCCACTTCAGACCCTTTGTTGAAAGAGGGTGGGGCATGAACAAAACAAAATGACAAAGCAGAGTGGGGGCGGGGAGAGCAGAAGGTGGGCTTCCGCCCTGCTTCTGGCCGTGGCAGCCAATAAGCTGCCCTCCCTTTGCCTGAGTGAGCCACCAGCTTCCTGAGTGTGTGAGACTCTGGTTCCAGACCAGCCTCGGTCATCTTCAACCTGTCTGTGAGCACTCCAGGTCCTCCCCCAGGACTGTATCAGTCAGCTTTGCCTGATAACAAGCATCCCTTTGTCCAAAACGCATTGCTTTTTCACTCTCAGCCCGTGTCCGTGGCTCAGCTGTGCCTTGTCTTTCTGTCCAAGGACCCAGGCTGAAGGGAAAGGCAGTTTGGGAGGTGCTATTCTATCGGCAGAGTGAAGAGTGTGAGAGGGCTGGAGAAAGTCTGAAACGGACCCTACAGCTCCTGCTCCGGAATGTCCACCCCACACCCACACCATCAGTGGGTGGGTGCAGGCGGCTCCCCGAGAAAGCACTGCGGCCACAGGTTAGGGAGGCAGAGGCTTGGGTGGACGACTCCCAGGAGGGTGGCGTGAAGAGCCAAAAGCGCTAATACAATTTGCTGTGAAGACTCCAGAAAGAGAGACCCATCTGGGCAGGGTTCCAGCTGGTCTGCTCAGCCCCATGAGAAGACCCAGGGCATTGCAGGAGCTCCATAAATGCCGCTGTTGTGAACCGCTGGCACGCACAAACGATGCGCCTTCAAATGATGTGTGAACAGTGGGCACGCCCCCCCGGGCACCTCGCTGGGTGTCCCCCGGGCTGGGCGCTGGCTCCTTGGGAGGCCGTTGCCCACGTGACAGCCTTCTCATAGTCCCCCCGCCCCGGGTCTGGGACAGAAAACTCCTCACAGGGTTGTGTCCTTCAGCACTCACAGAGCCCCCCAAAGGGTAGATGCTTTCAATCCCACTTTATAGATAAGAAAACTGAGGCCAAAGAGGTGGCGTCAGGGCCCTAAACGCACCAATGAGGAGCAGACAGCCGCAGACTGAAGGGCAACTGGCAGGTCCTGGACGCAAGCGCTGACCGGCCTCCACTGCTTTGGGGCCCGCTCCTGCCCATGGGCCAGCCAGCACCTCTCTTCTAGGAAGACGGGAAGGCAGACCCACCATGATAACCTCTTGAGATGATGTGTGGCAGCCCTGGCATCTGCCCGGTGGGGGCACCGGCTCAGGAAGGCCGCTTCCCTGGTCTTCAGCAACTTTCAGGATGAGGCCTCCTTTCAGCTGGACAGGCCAGGTGACAGACACCAAATAAGCGTATGTATTGCAACAACAGTGAGGATGGTGACGGTGGCAGCCAGAGCCGCAGAGCGCTCACAGGGCCCCGGGGACCCTCCTGTGTACCCGACGCGGAACGACCCACGTGACGCCCATGAGGCAGGAACTTGGACAAGGAGACAAGGGAATGGCAGCTTCGAAACATGTCTGCAAATTCTGGGACTTTATCGCATCACGAGGCATAGAATTCACACACATGCACACACGCACATACGCACATGCTCCTTGAACCCAGCGGTGCTCGGGGCTCTTTGGACCAGTGTTATGGAGGTGAGGTTGGAGAGAAAAGGTGATGTGGCTCCTGGCTTGCTCACCAGAACACCACCCTGAGAGCCCCGAGCTGCAGGGAAGAAGCTCCACTTCCGAGGCAGCCACGTTCTGAGGAAGCCCCACGACTAGAGAGGTCAGATATGGACCCTGAGGTCAACAGTTCAGGCATGAAACCACGGGAGCAATGACATTTCAGACAATCTTGCCTCACAGCCGTGGAGTCAGAAGGAGGCTCCAGGCCTCCCAGAAGGGGCCCCGGGCTTTGGAGCAGAGACGGGCCACCCCCACAGTCCTTTCCGAAAAGATCATTGGTTCATGCCCCTAAGTTCGGGCTGGTTTGCTGTGTGGCAGCAGGACAGAGGTTGGCTGCCTTGACAAACCCAAAGCGTCTCTGATCCTGAGCAGTAGGCAGGAACCAGAGAGACCTAGAGGAGACGGCCAGTGAGGGCCTGAGAAAGAGTAAGGGAGATGGGATGGAGAAACAAGACCCTTGCCGTGGCATGGCCCAAGGAGAGCAACGGCCGCCGGCAGTGAAGTGTGAAAATGCCCCCGAGACTTCCTGGCAGCCCAGCGGTTCAGACTCCGTGCAAACACACGGGGCGCAGGTCCAGTCCCTGGTTGGGGAGTTAAGATCCCACACGCCTCATGGTCAAAGAGTCAAAACATCAAACAGAAACAATATCGTAACAAGATTCAGTAAAGACTTTAAACATTCAGTTCAGTTCAGTTCAGTTGCTCAGTCGTGTCCGACTCTTTGTGACCCCCAGGGACTGCAGCAGGCCAGGCCTCCCTGTCCATCACCATCTCCCGGAGCTTACTCAAACTCATGTCCATCGAGTCGGTGAGGCCATCCAACCATCTCATCCTCTGTCGTCCCCTTCTCTTCCCGCCTTCAATCTTTCCCAGCATCTTTTCAAATGGTTCACATCAAAAAAAAAAAAAAAAAACTTTGAAAACAAAGAGAACTTACCTGGTGGTCCAGTGTTCTGGAGTCTGCCTGCCAGTGCAGGGGACACAGGTTTGATCCCTCGTCCCGGAAGATCCCGCAGAGCAACGGAGCCCGTGGGCCGCAACTGCCGAGCCTGCGTGCGGCAACAGCCGAAGCCCGGGTGCCTAGAGCCGGCGCTCTGCAAAAGGAGAAGCCACGGCGTTGAGCGGCCGGCCCACTGCAGCTGGAGAGAGCCTGCACACAGCAGCAGCCGAAATCAAACAACTGTTTTAAAAAGAAGCACAGTTGAATGTTAAGAAAGAAAGGAAGTGCACCTGATTAACTGAGTGGTCGGGCAGGTGCTTTCTGTACAAGGCCAGATAGTGAATATTAGAGATGCTGAGACATATAAGGCCAGTCTCTGGTGCAACTCTGCAAGCCTGCGGTCGCAGCTCACACTCAGCCATCGATGATGCATGAGTCATCAGGCATGCTGGCGTCCCAGTAGAATTTGTTCACAAAAGCAAGTGGCAGTTGGATGTGGGCCATGGGCCATAGCTGGCTGACCTTTGATCTAGCCGAGATTCCCAGGAAAAGATATCGAAAGGGCCACCTCTCTCCTCCTTGCTCCCCAGGATCAAATGCCAGAGGACAGAGGTGAGCCAAAGGAAGAGCTGCAATTTTTAAGAAAAACATTAGAGAAAATTTAAAGGCACCAAGACTTGCTGAGTTTCCAAATGGAAGTGTTTCTCGTTACCCAGCCTGGGCAGAGTCTACAATGTCTATGACGCTTTCAGTGGCAAATTGTCTCAAAATGAAAAACGGCTTCTGGAAGAAGAGCAACTCTAGAGCAGGGCTCCAGGACCCTTTATCAGCATTTGGAAAGATCTGAGGGGGAACCTTACAGAGAAAAACCCTCCAAGGAACTTAAAGTATGTCTCTCTCATTAAACAAAAATGTCTCTCTCATTAGAGAGTAAACAATAGGTTTGGGGTAAATCTCAGGAACCTCCGAGGGACCCCAAGACAGAGAAGAGCTTCTCCTAAATAAATCTGTGGCTGTGTCTGATTTAAGGAACTGAACGTCAGAAAGATTCATAGGAAGCCCACACAGCCTTAAGAGGATGATACTGGTGGAAACACAGAGGTGGCAATAAATACAGATGCTCCTGGACTCTGAACGACTGTGGTCAAGAAGACTGAGCCAGTCACTTGGTTGCAAACACAGGTCACTTCTTATGGCAAAGGCGGGATGAACCAGGAGCCACGGAGAACAGTCCCCAGGAAGGGGAACGAGCCTATTCAAGCTGGGCTTCAGAACTGCCATCAACTGGAGACTTCCACAGGCTTCCTGCTTTCTAAATTCCCCACTGTTGTGTGTTGGGTGTAGGTAGGGGTGTGGACACCTCTATCCTTGGTTCACAGATCTTCAGGTGATTTTTTTTTAACTCCGTGCTCAGGGATCGGGGAACAGGTCCACACTTGGGCCTGAGGTTTCGTGACAAGACCCTGAACCTCATGTCTAGGCCTGAGACCATGACAGGGAGCCTTTCAGGGGGCGTGGAGGGAGGTGAGTGTGTTTTTCGTGAGAGAGGAACATAAGTAGTCTGTGGTCAGAAGGCAGACACAGTGGTCTTTCTGAAACGCCCACGGCTTCCTTGGGGCTCCTCCCACGGAGAGGTGGAAGTCGGCGTCCCTCCTTGTATCTGGGCAGGCTTGGGACCTGCTTGGAAGCAGCAGCGCGTGGCAGACAGACACTGCCCCGAGCTGGCTTTGCCTCCACCACGGAGGCCCCCGTGCTTGGAGTCTGAGCCGCTGTGAGAGCTCCCGCCTCCCTGATCGCCGTGCTGTCGGGCCGCTGTGTGCTGCAGCCCGCAGGCCTCCTCTCGCGTGAACCACGCGTGTCACTGGCACTTCTGGCCTTCACCCTGGTCCTCAGTGGAGCATCGTGACCATCCTCGTCACCATCCGGACTCTGACCCAGCTCTCCATCTAGTTCAGAGACCCCGGGTGTCCGGGCTGAGGACGCTCATGGCTGTGCACAGTTCCTCCGCAGCCTTCCCTCCCCGAGGCCACCCTGCTGCCCAAGCACACCCTTCGTCCAGCCCAGCAGCAGCCCCCACTGCCCGCCTGCTGGCCCAAGCCGTGGACCCTGGGCCTCCCACCAGCCCTCGCCCTGGTCCTGCCTAACTGGCCTGCCGGCCTCTGGCCACAGTCTTCTGCCCAGGAGGGCCCCGCCCTGCCCTGCTCTGGCGCCGTCGACGCTGCCCAGCTTCATGGCCCGTTTTGGCCCATGGTTCTGTAACGTCCTCTCCCAGCTCACCCGCCCTGGTTAGAATATCAGCTCCAAGTGGGTGCAGGCCTGTGTTTGGCCCTTGGCTTTAACCCCCAAGCCCACCCAGTGTCTAGCACGGGACAGGGGCTCTAGGAACTTGGGCTGAATGAGTGAATTACATCTGAGGCCAGCCAGGCCCCCCTCCCAGGCCAGCTCTGTCTTGCATTGTCCATGAACCCAGCACAGGCGTCCTGCCCCTGTCCCAGCTGACTCTTGCGGGATTGGAGCGGGGAGATGAGGCCTGCTTTTCTGTGGTCCAGTTGGGGCTTGCAAAGCACACAGACCCCAGATGCTCCCGAAGGCCCTGCCTCCATCTTCATCCTGCCCATCAGCTCTGACCTCAGCCCACTGACTCAGCATCCCTGATGCACTGTTTCTGACCTGCGATGGGGCCAGGCCCTGCCCAGCGGCAGTAGGGAGGGCTCCTGGGGTGAGCTGCACCCTCCACCCGCCCACTGCCTCTGTCTCCGGCACTGCGTCAGACACACGGCCTGACTGAGCTCTCCCCACCTCCTCCCCACATCAGTCCTGCGCCTCATCACCCTGACTCGTGAGGGAGGGACTGGGGCTCTAGAGTCTGGATTTGAACCCAGGTCCATGTGTCTGTGTCGCTCAGCCTGGACAGGGTTGAGGGGGTTTCTCTCCTGGGGCTCTGACCCTGCCCAAGGGGCACATTACCATCGGTGGTGCTGGAGTCAGGGGAGGGTGTCAGTTCCCCACACCTGGGAACAGTGAAGGCAAGGGGACCGAGCTGCCTGCCAGACGCACAGTAGGTGCACAGATTGCTGATGGGGACAGAGTCACAGCCCTACATGTGGTCTAGGTCACCTGCCTCGTTACATGAGCAGAGTATGCTGACCTCCAGGGGTGTCCACCCAGGGTCACTGGGTGATGACCCCTCAGTGGGCAAACAAGAAAGGACCTACTGTGTGTGCCACACTGCACGGGAGGGGCCGGGTCAACCCTAGCTGCGGGGTCCCCTGCCTGCCTCAGACCTGCCCCCGGATGTGCAGGGGTGTAGCCCCAGGCCGCACAGCTCTCTGTCCCCTCTCCCCACGCAAGGGCCCAGAGGCTGCCCCTCTGAGCTGTTGCTCACTGTAACCCGATCAGCTCAGGACAAGGATCTGAAGCCCCAGGACAGCAGACATCTTAATTAGCGGCTTTTCCGGAGCAGCCCGAGCCCCAGACATCTCCTGACTTGTCTGGGCTTCCTGGCTACATTGCCGGAGGCTGCTTTGTCACCGAGCGACTCACCACGCGTGTGCTCCCCACGGATGTGCTTCCCACGCGTGTGCTTCCCACGCGTGTGTGGGCCTGGACCGTGGCCTGCGAGGCTGAGAGATGCTGATGGCTCACACCTGTGACCCGCCGGGCCCAGGACACGCCATCGTCTCCCTTCCGTAGGCGCAGACTTGAGCTCCCATCCACAGAGGCGGTCCCACAGGGAGCGTGGTCCTGGGCAGGGAGGTTTGGGAAGCTGGCGCTGTCAACGGACAGTCCAGCAGAGAGTGGTTCCCAAACCTGAGCAGTCGGAACCTGCCGGAACCTGATGCAAGCTGGGCCAGGGACTGTTTCCTGGGCCAAGCCCTGGATCTCTGGGTGGGGGTGGGGGTGCGGCTAGTTCTCAGCTAGTGACCGACCTGGAGAAGCCACCCCCAGGGTCCCCTGTGACCCAGAGCTGATGCGCCTGGCAGTGGTGCTTCAGGTAGGCCTTCAAGACCATGGGGGTCCGAGGCAGGTGAGCAGGAGAAGGAAGGGGAGGACTTGAGCAGGAACGAAACAGCCTGGACGAGGCCTGGCCACTTGAACGAGAGCCTTGCTCAGATGCCCTGAGCCCACTGAGGCAGAGCAGGGCGGCGGGCAACCGAAGAAGGGAGCATGCAGGCGGGGGCCAGGCGGGGGCACCGGCCGAGCTCAGCTCAGCTCAAGGGGGCAGTGGGGACAGGCGCTGGGAGAACAAGAAATCACCTCCCTTCCAGGAGACACAGCAGCCACCGGGGGCACACAGGGCAGCCTCTGCAGCCAGGCCACCTCTCTAGGGGGTACAAGCCCATGGGTGCGGGCCCCCTGCCTCTCCGAGCCTCAGTTCCCTCACTGGCGAAGTAGAGAAGCTCCTATGCCTTCCTTCCTGCCACAGACACTCAGCACGGCGCATTCCCATCTTCACAGCCATCCAGGGTTGGGTGGAAAGAGCTCTGGGAAAGGGCTGAACGTGGTTCAGGTTTTTGCTCATGTCGTAAACACCCAAGTCAATGACACCCCACGCCATCCATACCGCGTCCACACGTAGCTGAGGCATCTGAATCTGCAGGCCTGGGGTGGGATGACCTCGAGGGGCAGGGAAGGAAGACTTCAGCTGAGCCTGTAAAGTTCGACTGCCAGAAAGACCGAGAGTGGGTGAAGTCAAGACAGGATCGCCAGCGACCAGGAGAATACAACCGGCCTCAGGGAAGACTCGGAAGAAGCACGTCAATTCAGGCGCATCTCCGGACAGGAAGCCCCAGGAAGTGGCCCTCTCACCAGGCTCCTCCTCCAGCCACCACCTCCACGCACACCTCCAGGGGATCCCGGCATATTGCTTCCGCTCTTCGGTTCCAGGGGTCCAGCTTCCACGGGGCCCGAGGACACGTCCAGAGATGGCGTGTCCATGTGATCGAGTTACCCGGTGACCACCTAGCTGGTGCTGCAATTCTTACTGGCCATGTCCGTGCCCAGCGGAGGGACCAGGTAAGGACAGGAAGGGGGGTGGCGGGGAGTGGGGCAGGTGGGGGTGTGGTCACCTGGCTCAGGAGAGTGTCATGTCTGAAGATGCGTGGAGTTTGGGAGGGGATGAGCCCCCATTGGGAGGTGTCGGTCTTGCCTGAGGGCTGCAATGGAAGAGGCCCTCCTGGGGGTGAGCCGGGGACAAAGGGCTTGGTGATGAAGCGGCTCCCTCGGACCCTAAGACAGGTCCCCAGAGGTCCCGCCTGGCCCCTGAGGACGCCATCTGCACTCCCCGCACACCGAGTTGGCTGCACCCAGGGTCTTGGCAGGACCTCTCGAGAGCGGCTGAGGTCGTGACCCCTGCCCTGTCCAGATGGGCCTGGGCTGACCCTGTCCGCGATGAGCGAGGACAATGGCCCCTGTTGTTGGCGGGTTGCCCTCGGCCACATTCTCCAGGGACCTAGTGACCCTGAACAGGGGCCGTGAAGAGGTCCCCGCTGACTCGGCGAGATGCCCACTCACTAATGAAGGGCCGTTGGAAAGGGCATTGACCTTGGTCAGCAGGCAGGAGCCCTCCATCCGGGGGGCCACTGCAAGGAGAGAGAGAGGAAGGGTGACGGTGTCTTACCTGCCCCCCCCACCCCCGACCAGAGGGCTCGCCCAGCAACTCTGGAGACCATTGCCCAGGGCCGCCAATGTGAACATCAGCCCCAGAGACAAAGCCGGGACAGGGACAGGGATGCAGGCTCAGGGTCAAGGCACCGTCCGCAGTGATGAGGAATGTGGCAAATGACCACACAACCACAGTGATCACAGCCAGGAGCAAGAGCAGCCCCAGTGCGATGGGAGGGCAGAGTGGCCTTAACCTAACCCAGAAGTCAAGGAAGGCTGCCTGGAGGAGGTGACTTAGAGCCAGGTCTCCAAGGATGGATGGCATTGGACAGACATCACAGAAGGAGAAGGGGTTTCCAGATAGGAAGCTGCATGGACAGTGACCTGGAGGCAGAGAAACTGCCTGATGATTTGTCATGACGGCAGCACCAGCTGCTGAGGGGTGAAGGGGACAGTGGGAAGGCCCCGAGGGCCAGAGACGGTCAGATGAGTTAGAAATACCCGCTCTGGGTTGGAGCGGGGGACAGCAAGGCCAGGAAGCCAGTGAGGCACGGTGGAGGATTCTGGAGAGGGACGATGTGGGGCGACACAGGAGCCAGGAAAGAGGCAAAGGCGTGGGCCTGGTGACCGTCCAGGTGGAGGCGGGTCTGGAGGACCTGGACTCCTGCGGGCAGCTGAGCAAAGCAAGACCGGCCTTGCAGAAATGTGGGCGAGGCCGCTCCAGCCTGAGCGAGGACACGCAGCGGGGAGGGCACACGGCACAGGGGCGTGAGAACAGCTGACGTTTCTGGGGTGTGGGACCCATGCAGGGGAGGACCATGACGGGGGTCGAGGGCCCATGGGGAGACGTGGACCCGGGCAGGCACTCCAAGTAGGGCTGGAGGGGCCCCTCGGCAGGGCAGAGGGTCTGATGTTTACAAACAAGAATAAGCCATCGGTGAAAACCTCTGCGGCCTCTGTCCACGTCAGGCCCGGGACCTAGTGCCCAAGCTTGGGCGAAGGCCAGACGCCACCCTATGCTGCTCCATGCAACTGCACACTATTCCTTTCAACTGCCATCAAGCTGGGCCCACAGATACAGGCAGGAGGAGGCACACTCCTCCTGTTACCTGGAATGCAGGAGCTGTGTGACTTTAGACGCATTGCTCTCCCTCTCTGAGCTCCAGCTCATCTCCTATAAAATGTGTTATCTGATCTCTGCGCTGCTTGTCTCCCGCAGCCGTTTGTAACCACACATAAAGGTACAAAAGTGCCTTGCACGTCCCAGGGATGGTCTCTGTGAAAACACATCCTCCTGCAGGGAATTTAAATGCTCTTTCCAAGCACAGGTTAGACATCTACAGAACTTGACAACCTACAGGTCGAAAGACGAACCTCAACACATTTCAAAGGGTAAGTTTCATCTAGACTACATTCTCTAAAGTGAAAAGCGAAAGTGAAGTCACTCAGTCATGTCCGACTCTGTGGCCCCATGGACTCCTCTGTCCATGGGATTTTCCAGGCAAGAGTACTGGAGTGGGTTACCATTTCCTTCTCCAGGGGAACTTTCTGACCCAGGGATCAAACCGAGGTCTCCCGCATTGCGGGCAGGTGCTTTACCGTCTAAGCCACCAGGGAAGGATGATGTTCTCTAACCACGATGCAATTAATCTCAAAATTAAAAATAAAGCTCATTTAAATGTACATACCTAGAAGTCTGTGCATAGAGTAACAGAAGACTTGGACACAACTTGGCGACTAAACAAGAGTGATGGTATGTAAGTCTGCAAACTTGAGACACAGTCCTAAGAATCTTATGTGTTAAAGACGAAATGATAAATTATCTAATGATGAATGGACATGAAAGCGTGACACGGAAGTTCCCCGGGGTGGGACTTCCCTGGGGGTAGAGTGGACAAGAATCTGCCTGCCAATGCAAGGGACACGGACTCACCCCCTCATCCAGGAAGATTTAACTTGCTGTAAAGCACCTGAAACCCGTGCAGCGCAACTCCTGGAGCCCACAGCCCAAAACCACCAGGCTGAGCCTCCCAGAGCCGCGAGCCACGACTGAGCCCGCATGCTGCCACTACGGAGGGCCGAGGGCTGCGAGCCTGCTGTCTGCAACAAGAGAAGGCACCGTGATGAGAAGCCCGAACCTCCAAACAAAGAGCAGCCCAGCTCACAGCAACGAGAGAAAGCCTGCGTGCGGCAACGGAGACCCAGCAGAGCCAGTAAATAAACAAGAGGCATAAACCTTCCACTGTGTGCCTAGACTGGCTCTTAGAGGTGTGTTTATAAACTACGCATTATTGCAAAACAGAGAAACCTAAAGATGATGTCACATGTCAAACTGAATAAAAGGAGCATGACAGTAACCGTAAAGAACAGCAAAGAAGTGAACCTGAGAAGAAATTGCTTAAAAGAAAATGGAAATAAAACCCAGAAAGTCTCAGCAAAAGTAAAATGTTGTTCCCTGAGAAAATAAGATAGAAAAATCTCTAGCAAAACCAAACAGGAAGAAAGTGCTACAGAGAAATAACACTGGGATGAAGAAGGGAAGGAAATGGATGTACAACGGTTTTAGAATACTACAGTATTCTTCAACGAATACTACAATTCAATGTAGTATTTGTACAGACAAATACATTTTGTGTGTAAGTATAGAAGACAGTGTTCCTGGAAATAAATTCATTAGCAAAATTAATTAAAGGTGAAAAAGAAGACATGGGCAAACCAATAACCAGTGCAGAAGGCGAACCGATCAGCAAAAATACGCGTCTCCAAAAAGCAACCGGAAGCTGTCAGTTTACACAGTATCACAGCAAGTCATCAAGCCTTCAAGGACAGACAAGCCCTAGTGTGTGCGTTCTGCTTCACTCAATGAGAGGGGTGGCAAATGGGAAACCAGTTCATTTTCTGAGACTGCCGCTGCTAAGTCGCTTCAGTCGTGTGCGACTCTGTGTGACCCCGTAGACGGCAGCCCACTAGGCTCCTCTGTCCCTGAGATTCTCTAGGCAAGAACACTGGAGTGGGTTGCCATTTCCTTCTCCAATGCATGAAAGTGAAACGTGAAACGGAAGTTGCTCAGTCGTGTACGACTCTTTTCGACCCCGTGGACTGCAGCCCACCAGGCTCCTCTGTCCATGGGATTTTCCAGGCAAGAGTACTGGAGAGGGGTGCCATTGCCTTCTCCGATTTTCTGAGACTAGTACAACCTAATGCCCAAAGCTAAGTGACAACTCATGAAAAGAAGACATGGGACTGCCCTGGTGGCCCAGTGGTTAGGAATCCACGTGCCAAAGGAGAGGACTCAGGTTCGATCCTTTGTGTGGGAAGGTCCTACATGCTCAGGGCAACTAAGCCCGTGCGCCACAGCGACTGAAGCCCGCGTGCCTAGAACCCCTGCTCTGCCACAAAAGAAGCCACGGCGGTGAGAAGCCGGAGCTCCGCACCTAGAGAGGAGCCCCGCGCACCGCAACGAGAGAGCCTGTGCTCAGCAACAGAGACCCAGCACAGCCGGAAACAAAGAAATAAAAGCATTAAAAAAAAAAAAAAAGGATGTTATAACAATTTCAGTTACAAACATAGATGCAAAATAGTCTTAAGAGGAAGATTTGCAAATCCCGTCTAGCAGTGCAGCGAGCTACAGCCCCTTTAGTCCCCTTTAGTTTTTATCCCACAAATGCCAGCAGAGTTCTCAACTCAAAACTTTAGTGATAAGCAACGGCACGTCAAGAGATGAAGGGAGGAGGGACGTAAAATAAAAAATCAATTTGGTCATTTTAATAGATGCCAAGCAAGCATTCAATAGAATTCATTCACCGATGGTTTCATTTTCAAAATAATTAACTATGAATAGAATGAGAATTCCTTATTCGGGTAAGTTTAAACAAAGTACAAGCTGCACTTCCAAACCAAGGGACCCAAAAGACATCAGGACAAGATCACTTTTCCTGTGACGTGTAACAACGCAGAGAGAGAGCAGGGTACCGATCAGACAGGCGGCCCTGCTGCCCTAGTTCACCAGAGATGCAGGCTCCTCCAGCCTCCTGCGTGATTTTCACACATCCCAGGGTGAGTCTTTGCCCACCTGATCAACGTGGGCTCACCAGCACCACTTCCACAGAGAGGGAAAATAACAGAATTTGCGCACATCACTTCTTGGGCGTGTGACCAAATCAAGACTGAAAAATATACTTTCCATCTGATATCCATGTGCCCCACTAAAACCCGGAGTAGTTCTACTACCAGAAAAAAAAAGTGAAGGGAGAAGGGGTAGCCGGGGAAATTCCCAGGCTCTACCACAGCCAACAGAAATAATCTATCAGAAACACAGAGTATTTCCATGTATTCCCATTAAAGTCACGAACAAGGCAAGGATGTCCTCGTCATCATTTACGTTCAGCATTGTACTGATGGGTCTAGACAATGCAATAGGACAAGGAACAAACCAAAGAAGCAAGTGTTGGAAAACACTATGATTGGTCACATAGAAAGCCTGAGATGATCTGTGAACAAGCTGGTACAAGTACACAAATAACTACACAGGAATAACTAACATCAGCAAATTTTCTGGATAGACACCACAGATTTCCTGATGGCACCAATGATCAATAACAAAATCATTAGGGAAAAGATCCCAGTCTTAAGCAAGTCAAGCTATAATCTTTAGAACTGTTTACTGGGGAAAGTTATGAAATGTAATATATTCATAGATACAAAGATTCAGGTCATAATGATGTCAATACTCCCTAAATTAGCCTATTCAATGAAATTGGAACAAAAAATTCTAACAGAGTTTTTCCCCATGAGATTTGGAAAGCCAGTATATAAAGGTAATAGAAGGGAAAAGGATCAGAAAACTTTAAAATGTTTAGGAAATGATAACGTATAAAGCATTACTTTAAAATTGTTACAATTAACAAAGAGTGTGAATGGGTCAAGACAGAGAGAACAAACTGGAAATCTCAGAAATACAAAGAGATGGTTGGATGGCATCAATGACCCAGTGGACATGAGTTTGAGCAAACTCAGGGAGAGAATGAAGGACAAGGAAGCCTGGTGTCTTGCAGTCCTTGGTGCTACAGACACGTCTTTGTAACTGAACAACTGGAAATGTGACTTTTGACAAAAGAAGGAACAGAGATCATCAAGAGAAGGATAGAGCGTCCAGTGCAGGGCTGACCGGGGCCATCTGGGGGCTTTCCATACGAAAAACTGAATCCCTACCTCACACCACATACAAAATCAGTTTCCAAGGCATTAGAAACAAAGGTGAAAGAATATACAACTTCTAGGAAAAAAAAAAGCAGAAGGTAATATCTTTATGACCCCATGTGAAGTGAAAGTTGCTCAGTCGTGTCTGACTCTTTGCGACCCCATGGACTATTCAGTCCATGGAATTCTCCAGGCCGAGATACTGGAGTGGGTAGCCTTTCCCTTCTCCAGGGGATCTTCCCAACCCAGGGATCAGAGCCAGGTCTCCCACCTTGCAGGTGGATTCTTCACCGGCTGAGCCACAAGAAAATTTTTCAATAACAGGGAGGAATTTTTCAATCTAGTACAAAAACTACAAACCATAAAAGGAAATATCAACAACTTGGGCTCAAGTGTACACTGTCTTTTGAGTCCTCTCTGGCACCGGGCAAGCCGTCACTTTCGCCACATCCTATTGGCCCAAGTGGACTCCACCTGCAGAGAGAGGCGCTGCGAAGTCACGTGGCAAAGCTGCAGAGAGACGCAGAGGAGGGCAGAGGGCTTGGGCCAGTTTTGCCACTGTTCCGCCACACCCAGCCTTGGTGGTCAAGGAAGGCGACTGAGCAAGGCGTTGGAGAGCAGTGGCTCACAGGGTAAACTGTCTGCCTTCAGTGCAGATCCCTGGGTCAGGAAGATCCCCTGGAGAAGGAAATGGCAGCCCACGCCAGTACTCTTGCCTGGAGAATCCCGTGGACGGAGGAGCCTGGTGGGCTTCACTTCTGGGAAAGAAAGGCCCAGGGCGGCTCAGGTACAGCTCCTCGGTCCCGCTGTGACCCACCTGCCCTACAGCTCAGTGAGCCAGAACCGGGAGCGGGCAGAGTGCAGCCCCCACCCCCACCCCCGTACTGCAGCTTAAGCACAAAAAGACTCATCATGAGAACACTGAGACTTTGGTGCGATTATTTCAGAGGCATTTCCCAGTTCATTCCAAAGGGAGTGAGCACCAAACACGACGATGGCAAGCTCAGTGAGACGGGGCGATCGAGACGGAACCAGAAGCGCTTAAAGGGGCTTTCCCGGCCCTAAGCCTGCCTGTGCGGGAGACACGGGAGAGGCGGGTTTGATCCCCAGGTCAGGAATATCCCCTGGAGAAAGAAAGGGCTGCTCACTCCAGCATTCTTGCCTGGAAAATTCCATGGACAGAGGAGCCTGGCAGGCTACAGTCCACGTGGCCACGAAGAGCCAGACACAACTGAGTCAGAATAACCCATCCATCCCTGATGGCCCAGTGGTAAAGAATCCGCCTGCCAGTGCAGGCAACGTGGGCTCAATCCCTGGGTGGGGAAGATCCCTGGAGAAGGAAATGGCAGCCTGCTCCAGTACTCTTGCCTGGGAAATCCCATGGACAGAGGAGCCTGGTGGGCTACAGTCCATGGGGTCACAAAGAGCTGGAGATGACTTAGCGGCTAAACCACAAGAAGAAGCCTTTAAAAGTGTGTGTCGGTTCCAGGAGGGCAGGTGTGGCGTCCACCCAGCCCCCAGCCCCGGCACCTGACACCAGAGAAGAGATCAGAGCAGATACCCAGGCTGGACACAGACCACCGAGGGCCCCAGTTTGGAAACCCGAGCTTGGAAGCCAAGGTCAAAAGGAGATTTCAAGGAGCCCCTTTCACGCCGGCCTGCAGAGCCGACCCACCCCAGAGCTTTGAGGAGGGAGGTGCTCATCAATCACTCCCATCAGCAGCTTAGCCGGGCATGGGGCACAGCCGGTCCAGGTGCGGGGCCGGCCCTCCCTCACCAGAGCCCTCGCTACACTGATGAGAGACCCTGGAGGGGCACAGGGGGCACCAGGGACCCTGGGGTGCAGGGTCTGTGGCTGCAAACGTCCGAAGGGATTTCATTCCAGAAGCAGCTGTGGGGTGATGCCCCGGGGTGGGGGTGGGTGCGAGCAGTGTGCATTTGAACCTCTGTAAGACTGCGAGGGTCTCGGAGGTCACCCGGGGACTCTGGAGAGAATCTGGTGGTCGCTGTGACCTGTTCCTGCAACTTCCGTGTTGGGTCTGTCTGTTCGCCCAGGCCAGGAAACACGGAAGTCGCCCTTGCTACCCACCCGCCTGCCAGGCATCGAGTCCTCCAAAACCACATGGCCCCCGCCTTGCCTGCCCACTCCCCCAGGCCCATGTGGCTGCCTGCGGTGACCACCACCGCAGGCTTCTGGCATTCGGAGGACATCCTCACTGCTCGCCTGGGGCTCGTGCCTCCACCGACCAGGATCGACTCACCTCCCTGTGCCACCCAAACCCCTGCGTAGTTCCCCTCCGCCTGCAACACAAAGTGCCCTTCCCAAACCAGGGACTCAAGGCCCAGGGAGACCCCCAGACTCACCCCTGACCATGTCCTCTGTCCCAAGGGCCCCTAAAGGACCACCTCGGCTTGGTATTCCTGTTCCTGTGTTCCCACTGTGCCCAGAACCTCATCCAGCTGGCAAGTTCCAATGGATCTTTAAGAATCTCCGAAGTGACAACACCTCCAGGAAGCCTTCCTGGAGGTGCCAAATGGAGACGGTCTCCCACCTTTGTGCGGCAGCTGGCAGCAAGGGATTCCCCTCTGGCTGAGAGGGGACGGCTTCTCCCGTGGCCATGTGCTGACCACAGTGCCCAGAACGTGGGGATAGGTGAGACGTCTTCCCTAAAGGGGGCTCGCTGAGAGCTGGTGAGATGAGGGATGGCCCACAGCCTGGCTTGATTCTGGCCTGGCGACCTGCGAGAGGCCAGACCCGGTAGGGGGCGTCAGCCAGGAAAGGGCTCCCTTCCTGAACGGAAGATGCCAAGGATGCCGGCTGCTCTCCCCGGGGGCCCTGTGGCCTCCCCGAGCTGCTCCGAGCCCTGCCGGAGGGGGCAGCTCTGCCGGAGGTCACTGAGGCCTGGACACACAGCTCCCAGGTTCTGGAGAAGGTGGGCAAGCTGGCGGGGAGCAGGTGTGCCCTCTGTCAAAGCCCCCCATCGGAGGTAAGGCCCTGGGTCACACACGACGGCCCACCTTTCGTGGCCTGGGCTGGTCCCATGACCCCCGCCCAGTGCACTTTCTCTGCCTAAAGGGCCGCCTCCCTGTACCTCGCCACCTTCAACGACTCCCCCACCCCGCTTGTTTCTGTCTCCCGCTGTGGGCAGAGCCCGGGAGAGCTGACGCCCAGGGTTCTGCCGCTTCCAGCCCCTGGAGGACACCATGGCCTGACAGGCAGGCAGAGAGGATGGAGTCAGACCCCCGTTTCCTCCAAGAGCGATGATGCTGGGGGATGAGAGTCTGAAGGCAGGGAAAGGGCCCAGGAAGTGAAAACTGGGCAAAGGCGCACTGGCCTGGGTGCTGCCGTCAAGGAGAAAGCTGGCCCTCCTCCAGCTCAGGGCAGACCTCGCCCTTCCCCGGCCAGCACGGGGTGGCCTTTCTTCTCGTCCTGTCACCGGACTCCAAGAAGGCATCATCCGTCGTATAGGTGCACTCCTGCCCGGGGCTGGAACAGAAGCTGCTTGTTCCCAAAGACTCGGGTCCATCCTGTCTGCTCTCAGCTTCAGGGTCTGTGAAATGGGGTCACTAAGCCAGCACCGCCCTTATCGTGAGCCTGCCACCCATAACCCCGCCTGCCCGCCCGGACTTAACTCCTCCAGGGCCACCGTGTGCGTCTAGACCTTTCCTCTGCTAAGCCACGGGCGACGAGCTTGGCACAGTCTGCCCAGGGCACCCCCTTTTCCCTTATGTGTCGGTCTCTTCAGGGGCTCCACTGAACCCAGCTTACAATTAAAGAAATGTGATCAGAAAATTAGCTGGTGTGTGAGACCTGGGTCTCGGTACAGTGACAAGCGACAGTGTCTTCTGCACGCTGATTAGCCCACTCAGCCCGCCGCGAGGTTAAGCGGAAGAACGCCCAGATTAATCCAGATTGACAATTATGACCACTTTTTTCTCCACCATCGAGCTTTCTCTTGTGGCTCCCTGCCAGGAAGGTATTGTGTTCCGAGACAAAAATACTTTTCATTTTTTCTACAATTTCCGTTTAAAAAGTTCCAAATGTTCAGCCATATGATGTGAAAACTGAACTTCAAGAAAATCCTACGGGGGTTTTGACGGTGGAGAAAGCGTGGGGGTCTGCTCCCCTGACCCCCAGGCCGACAGAGGATACAGTTTCAGCCTTTCTTCTCTGCCCACCCCTGCCGCCCTAAGGAGACAGGCAAGCCGGATCCTCCTCGCCAAACGTGGGAGCCTTGTGGGGAGAGAGGCTGGGGGTGGAATCCGCCAAGACGCTCAGGCTTGGGAAACTGGCCCCCAGCGTGCAGGTTTCCAGGGCAGAGCCCTCGAGTCTGGGAGCCAGGAGACCTGGGTTCCGAGCTCTTGCCTCTGTTCCCCTCGATTTCCTTGGCCCAGTTCAGCTTAGAACGTCACTGTGTTGGGCAGTCTTCCAGAAGCACAATTAACTCGCTTAATCCTCTCGAAATCCCATAATGCAGTTATTATTTCCACTTTACAGATGGGTAAACTGAGGCCCAGAGGGCTTAACAACTTGTTCAGGGCCCACAACAAGCAAGAGAAGTCTGAATTCAACTCTAAGATGTGACTCCAGGGCATCGACTGGCCGGGTGCTTGCAGGTGTCAGAGGTCGCCCCACACGTCTCTGCAGCCCCAGTGGGGCCTGCTGTCTGTCTCTCGTTCAGTGTGCCAGGCCCCTTCATCTAATTCCATAAAGAGGAGAAGATGGGCAGTCACATCCAACTCTTTGCAACCCCATGGACTGCAGCATGCCAGGCTTCCCTGTCCTTCGCTATCACCTGGAGTTTGCTCAAATGCTTGTCTATTGAGTTGGTGTCAACCAACCATCTCATCCTCTGTCGTCCTCTTCTCCTCCTGCCCTCAATCTCTCCCAGCATCAGGGTCTTTTCCAGTGAGTCGGTTCTTCACATCAGGTGGCCAAAGTATTGGAGCTTCAGCTTCAGCATCAGTCCTTCCAGTGAATATTCAGAGTTAATTTCCTTTAGGATGGACTGGTTGGATCTCCTTGCAGTCCAAGGGACTCTCAAGAGTCTTCTCCAACACCACAGTTCAGAAGCATCAACCCTTCAGTGCTCAGCCTTCTTTATATGGGTCGTAAAGAACTGGACATGATTTAGTGACTGAAAAACAGCAACAGCAACAATGGTGTGCATTGCACATTGTTAGTTTCCCTAAAGTGAGTTAGACAAAAGCAGACGTGTGGTTTGCACCTGCTGCTATAACGGTGCAGACACAGTCGACCTGAAATAGATCTTGTAGCTCATGCAGGAATTAGGGAAAGACCCAGGAACCTCACCAGTTGTGAAGCCTTATCGATTATCTCATGCTTAACCATGACCAATTGTGTCAATTAATGTCAGGCACCGTGTCGGACTCAGAGGGGCGCTCAGTGTCTGCTGAGTGAACAAGTGAGTGAAGGGCCCATCATTTCTTCACCCCCAGAATCCTTCAGGGTCCACAGGGGGTCACTGGGCCGCCCGGCCTTGCTCTCCTCGACGTCCCCAGGGCCTGGCACCTGCATGCTTCTCCTCGGTCTCCTGTGTTTCTGTTTGTGTATCCGAGTAACCCTGGACAACAGCAGGGGGAGAGGAAGCGGCCACAGCACAGGGCCCCTGCCGAGCAGCCTGAAGGTGCTTGGCTGACCCCACAGGGCCAGAGGAAGCCCCCAAGCCTGGTCAGGCGTGGTCTTGGCTGCAGCCCAGGAAGTGGCCAGGCTGGAGCCCCTCACCCCCAGATACCTCCTCCTGGAGGGGGGACCCTAGGGGCCTCACCACTGCACAGGGAAGGCAGGGGGGCTCAGGGAAGTTCGAGAATGGGCCCCAAGGATGGAAGCAGCACCTGCACTCCCAGCCCTGGAGTTCAGATGGGCCAAAGTGCGATATGGGTGTTCAGACGGCCTGTGGCTGGGTTTTCTCATGGCAACTCGTCCCCCGGGCTCACCCTGTGGGATCTGTGCCCATGGTGCCCCCAGAGCCGTGAGCTGCCAGTTGGTTAGACTCTCACAGGACATTCCCCCCCCTACACCCAGCCTCCCCACCCCAGTCCCAGCAGGATCCCCTCTGCCTTCATACCAGCCTGAGCCCTGGGGAGTCCACTGGCGAGCGGCTCCTCTGCTCCCATCAAGGCTCAGGTCACCACTCAGCGGATCATTCAGGCTGAAGCCAGAATCTCCCCCTAAGTGTCCCACTAATTCAGACCAGGCCTGAGCTGCTGAACTCTATCTGGGGGCCTCAAGGAGTCACGGATGCAACGCATCAAATGAGGAGCACGTTTGCACTGCTTGGCCCCGAACAGACAAATGGAATTCTAGACTCTCTGGGGCGGAAAAGATCTTAAAAGCATGCTATCCAGCCATCCTCATCTACACCACCACCATCCAGGGCTCGGAGAGCCCCACATGACCGAGAAAATTTAACACCGATGCCCAACCTCTTACACACCTCCAGGGATGGGGAGCTCACTACATCACAGAGCACCCTGCTTCCACTGTCAGCACCTGAGGCCTGTATCTCCCCTTGCAGTCCTCAGCACGGCCCTCAGGGAGTGCTTATCCCCTCTTCCCAGTCACAGTGCTCCCAGGCCCCGAAGTCCCCGAGGTAGCAAGGCCCAGTTGCTAATGTGGACTCGCTCTGCACCCTGGGAGCAGGGTGAGGACTGAACACAACCCAATCACCCTCAACCTCTGAGCAACTCAGCTGCCAAGAGGAGCCTGCAAGCGGCCTCTCCGTGGCCCTGACTCTGACCCAGCTACAAAGCATGCACGCTGCAGGCGCACTCGGGAATGCCCCTGCCGGGAGCCGGTTCTTTATGCGCAGGGGCTGGATTAAGCCCCACAGACAGACCCAAGAGTGAGCACCATTCTTTGCACTGCACAGGAGAGGAAGCCGAGGCCCAGAGAGGGACAGCAATTTGCCCGAGGCCACCCAGCCGAGGGTGACAGACCCCCTTCTGCCAACTCCTAACCAGAGGGTGGGCTGAGTCTGTGTTGCCCGCTCAGCAGACCCCGAGTTCCCACTGTCGCAGCCGCCCCGGTGCCCTGGCTGCCAACTGCCAGCAGCTAGGTCCCTTTGCCTGGGGGCTCTCTCTTGCTGCCCGAGTTTCTCTGCCTACATGTGGCCAGAAGCGCCAGGGAATCCATCATGTCCCCCACCCCCCTGTCCCCTCCTGGGAGCAGCCCTGCCAGACTGGCAGGAGTTGGCGGGGCCACAGGGACTCGCCCCGCTTGCCCACTTGGAGGCCTATCTGACAGCATGGCAGTTGCCCGTGTCCTCCCCACCCCATGCCCACACTTCCCAGGACCCCATCCCAGCAAGCGCTGGTCCCTCAGTCTCTGTCTCAGCGTCTGCCTCTGAGAACCCAAACCAAGACACCAGAGGTCTGAGACTGAAGACTCTGAGATACCCCAAACTCCACATTAGTACTGTGCGCCTTGTGGGCTCTTTTTGCTTGCTTTCTCTGTGTTTGTACCCTTGAAACTTCACATCGAAGCTTTGGGGTCTCACTTGACTTCTGGAAATGAACAGAAATATATTGAAAGGGAGTTTAGGATGGAAGTGACCTGAAGGTGATAGGTTGTCCCCAGATCTAGGAGAGTTCCTCAAGTTCACCTTAAAAGTCATAACGGGCTTCCCTGGGGGTCCAGTGTTAAGAATCCACCTGCCAATGCAGGGGACACCGGGTCGATCCCTGTTCCTGGAAGATCCCACAAGCCCCAGAGCAATGCGCCCCGGGAGCCACGGCTACTGAGCCCATGCTCCGGAGCCCAGAGCCACGACTGCTGAGCCCGTGCTCCGGAGCCCGGAAATCACGACTAGAAAGTAGACCCAGCTATCTGCAACCAGAGAAAGCCTGAGCAGCAACAAAGAGCCAGGACAGCCAACAATTAATTAATAAATTCCATTTTTCCAAAAGTAATAATGGAAAGAAACCCTTGATGTCAGCATCAATGGCTTATCACACAAATGTCAGAAGATATGGAATGTGCTCTGATTCTGGACTCTTCCAACAGGGACGAGACAGACAAGGGCCAGGGGGGCAGGGGCCTTCTTCTAGAAGTTCCAGGACCCAGCCTTAGAGAATGAACGGGGGCCCTGGGGGCGCAAAGTGGAGCCCACGTGCCAAAGACGCGCTCACGGGGTCACACGGATTCCAAAGGCCCAGCGGAGAACCTCAGCAGGCCACCACCTGACCTTCCCAAGTTGCAATTTCCTTGTAGGTTTGCCGTGAGGATGAGACAAACCTTGCATTATCCGGCATCCACATGAGGAGAAAGAAAGAAAGAAAAGAAAGAAAGAAAGTGAAGTCATTCAGTCATGTCGACTCTTTGCGACCCCATGGACTGTAGCCTACCAGGCTCCTCTGTCCATGGGACTTTCCAGGTGGAATATTGGAGTGGGCTACCATTTCCTTCTCCAGGGGAACTTCCCAGGGATCGAACCTGGGTCTCCCACGTCGTGGGAGATTCTTTACCATCTGAGCCACCAGGGAAACAAGTCCTAGAGGATTGCAAGAGGCAGTGGGGAGGATGAGGGGACTGGAAGCTTCTGGGGCCCCACGGAGCTCCCTGTCTGCAGAGAAGGGCTGGAATGGATCAGACCAGCCCTCACGAACCTCGTGCAGGGGATGGAGCTGACGGCTTGGCTGGGAGCTCCCGGTGCCCGCGGTCATCCGTTGGTCTCCCTGGCCGGCCGCCCTCCCTGGCTACCCTCCTAAGCACCTACTACGCACCAGGCACGGTGCCCGCCGCGCACAGCCACGTACCCTCAGCTGACACTTCCCTGAGAGCATCTGCCAGAAGGGATTAAGAAGTTGCCGGAGGAAGCCCTGGCTTTGTTTGGGAACTTTCCCCCAGCTGAGAGGGAGAGGCAGGGGGAGGAAAGAATGACCAATTATGCGCTGTGTTGTCTTCAGATGAAAGGCCCTTTTTGTGGCCTTCCCCGTCTCCTGTTTGGGCTGTCAGCAGCAATTTGACGAGGAATGTTACTTGGCCTGACCTGTTTTTTCAAGACGGTAACCTATATTGTGTATCATCTCAGCCCGGGAGAAAACCAACCAGCACCCACCCTCACACAGCCCCCGCCGGTTGAACTTCAACTTCTAAAACCAGGAAAATTGATTGGAAAAAAATTGCAGGGAAATCTCCCACTAATGATATTTTGTGTTCAGAAGGGGTGGGGGGCGGGGGAATTAAAGTGGCTTTAATCTGATGCTCCCAACATGGATTTCAGTGCTGAATGGTCAATTGTTACTAAATTCTAATTGGTTCTGGGTCACTCCCTTTGAAATACTGGCTGCGTTCTGTTCATTTTTTCAATTAAATCTTAACAATTCACATCTGACAAAACTCAAAAATCTTGTCAAAAATTGTTCAGATTTGTGTAGTGAGAATGTGCAAGAAGCAAGATGGAGCTAGGACCAGGGGAAACTTTTATACCAAGGAACAATTTAAGGGCTAATTATGAGAATGCTGATTTTATTGTTTCCAGACTCCCATCCTTCTATGACATAAAATGAGTCTTTCTCATCAGCTTACTCAAAAAAAAAAAAACACTTCGGAAGAAATCGTAAAAGGCCACAAATACCATTGCCCAAGTGATGATTGTTCTCTGGATTTAGAAATTCAAGCCCTTTTCACATTTCATCTCTCCTTGTGAGAAAGTTATTTGATTACCTGAGGTAACACAGAAGTCGGTGTGATGCAGAAAAAAACAAGCGCTTTGCAGAGGCCGACTCGGGTTCAAAGCTGGCTCAGCCCTGCTGAAAAGCTGGGTGAAAGTTTCCCGCAGAAGACCTTGCCTCTCTGGGCCTGAGTTTTCTCATGCTTCCCAGGCGGCGCGGTGGTAAAGAATCTGCCTGCCCCAGGCAGGAGCTGCAGGAGACGAAAGTTCTATCCCTGGGTTGGGAAGATCCCCTGGAGGAGGAAATGGCAAGCTGCTCCAGTAATCTTGCCTGGAAAGCCCCATGGACAAAGGAGCCTCGTCAGCTACAGTCCAAGGGGACTGAAAAGAGTTGGGCACGACAGAGCACCACGTGTGATTGAATCACTTTGCTCTATGCCTGAAACCAACGCAACAGTGAAAATCATCTATACTCCAATAAAAATTGAGAAATAGCCCAGCCGGCTCTGAGAAGGCCTGGGCCCCCTCTGACCCCTGGAGTTGAGGGAGGCTTGAGCCCTCTGCAGAAGGACAGGGCAGCACCAGAGAGGATGGCAACTCTTAGCCTGGGGGACGGGAGTTGGTGCAGGAATCACCCCCCCACCCCCACCCCACCCCGCCGCCAGCAGCTCTTAACCAAGGACTGGAAGGCTGGGGTCAGACCCCGGCTCCCTGGCCCCTCCAAGTGGCAGCTCCAAGATAGCAGGAGGGCTCCTTGCCAGGGAGTAACTGGCTTCCCACCCCTCCTCCCTTACCTCCCCACTTCCAATACTGGTGTGTCCTGCACCCCTATATCAACCCTTTACATTCAGCTCTTTCTGGGGAACCCAGCTTTTGGCTGCCCTTGCCCTCCCAACTGGAGAGGGAGGTGAGGCAGTCAGGTAGGCGCAGGGTGCTTTCCGAGATGTAAGAACAGAGGGTGGCGGGAGGCTGTGGAGCGTGTCTGCCCAGCGGGTTTGGGTTTGCAGGTCTCTCTGGGTGCCACATGGAGGACTGAAGACAGGTGGGGGTCAGGGTAGAGAGAAGAAGGGGCAGGCAGGGAGATGACAGGGTGGCCAGGAAGAGGGAGAGGGCTGGAACTGGCAGGACCTGGGGACGGGGCGGCGGAGGAGGAGGGCAGGAGGGTGCCAGGGTTGACTGCATGATTTATCTGGCTCTCATCATCTGGGCCAGTTTCAAATCATTAGGGACCAGTAAGTTAAACCAGCGATGAAATACGAACTACACACCTATCAGAATGGCTAAAATTCCAAACACTGACAACAGCAAATGCTGGCAAAGACATGGAGCAACAGGAACTCTCATTGCTGGTGAGAATGCAACATGGTACATCCACAGTGCGGGGGTTTCTTAGCAAACCAAACGTCCTCTTACCAGATGGCCCAGCAGTGGCGTGCCTTGGAATTTACCCACATGAACTGAAATTCTATATGCACATAAAAACCTGCTCACAGATGTCCATTGCAGCTTTATTCATAATCACCACAAATTGGAAGCAACCAAGATGCTCTTTAGGAGGTGGATGGAGAAATAAACTGAGGTGCTCCAGACAATGTAACATGTCTCGGTACTGAAAAGAAATGAGCTATGGAGCCAAGAAAAGACATGAGGGAACCTTAAAGGCATGTCACTAAATGAAAGAACCCAGTCTCAAATGGCTACATAGTGTATGATTCCAACTATGCGACATTCTGGAAAAGGGAAAAATTGTAGCAACCGTAAGGAGATCAGTGGTTGCCCTGTGGTTGGGAGCAGGGGTGAAGAGACCAGGTGCAGAGGAGTATTAGGGAAGTGAGCAACCCTGTGCGATGCTGCGACGGTGGGTGCATGCCAGCATAGTGTGTACAGCCCGGCCAGCCCTCAGGTACACTATGGCCCTTGGCTATCCGTATTGGCTCATCAGTGGGAACGGTGTATCCCACCAGCGTTGGGTGGGTGGTTAGGCAGAGGCGAGGAGCAGAGGTTATCAATAGAGGAATCTGTGGGATGCAGGAGGGAGCTCCCGACTTCCTGTTCAATTGACAGTGTAGTGTGTTAACCGCTGAGTCTCGTCTGACTCTTCACGATCCCAAGGACTGCAGCCCGCCAGGCTCCTCTGTCCATGGGATCCTCCAGGCAGGAATACTGGAGTGGGCTGCCATTCCGTTCTCCAGGAGATCTTTCCAGCCCAGGGGTTGCACCCGGGTATTCTGCATTGCAGGCGGATGCCTTACCATCCGAGCCACCAGGAAGCCCCTGTAAACTTAAACATTGCTCTAGAAGTAAAGTCTTCATTATTGTTTTTTTTTTAATTCCTCAGCTGGTTGCATGAGGAGGCCAGAGCCGGATGGAGCCCGGCTCACAGCCCAGTGCCCAGGAGCCCACACTGTTCAAGGAGTCTGGAGAAGTCCCACCCAGCTGGGGGTGGGGGAGGCGAGGAAGGGAGGGGGACCTGATGCCTGGAGCCCTAGAAAGAGGGAGAGGTCAGCGACACAGGCCACTGGGTAAACTGGGGTGGGGACAGGGCGGGGAGGTGATGAGGCCCCAGAGACAAGCAGGAGCAGAACTGGAAGGTTCCTGGAGGAGGGGTGCTCTGGCCGAAAGTCGAGGGCCAGTGAGGAGGCTCCCTTCCCTCAGGCCCCTCCCGAGCACTGACTGCAGTCCCAGCCAAGGTCTAGCACCTTGCCTAGCCAGGTGCCTAGCATCTGTGCCTCCTCCTCACCGCCCCCACCCCCTCCCCCGACAGGCCAGGCTTAGGACTCCCCGCCCCCTACTGAGGCTTCCCCTGGCTCCCTCCAACCCCCGAAGCATCCTCCTTCAGGGCTGCTAGCCTACAGCACAGACCTTTCTGGGGCTTCCCATCGCCCTCAAGGGAAAGCCCCACGCCCACCACACACACACCTTCCCCCGGAACACAGCCAGGCACGTCCAGCTGGGGAAGACACAGGCACCTCCGCAAGCAGCTGGGAGCTGCCAGGCGGGGCTTGAGCTGCCACGGGTGGCATGCCCTGCTCTGGGACCTTTAGGGACAAGAACCCCTCTTGTCCTGGCAGAGAGGCAAGGTGGGCAGGTCAGCTCCCCTTCTCCCCATCCTATCAAGGAAGAGACTGGGGTCTTCACAGAGGTTCCACCTGACCGAGTGCTTCCTGGGGAGGGCATCTTAAGCCCCTAGTGCTCAGCCCACTTGTGCGAAGAGGGCTTTTGTCCCAGGGGGATGGATTCCCAGGGCCTGACTCAGCGACCTAGGCCTCTGGTTCTGGTGACCCGCTTCCCCCCCAACAGGTTGTGGCCAGGTAGGCCCTCAGCCATGTTTTCTCAGTCCTGGGAAGTGGCTGGGGGCACCGGGGGGGCCGGGGGGCGGTGCACGGCCTGGCAGGGCTGGGCAGCCCTGGGAGTGGAGGCATCCCGGGAGCACTTGGCCTTGACCCTGGGCGGTGAGGCCACCTCTGCAGGGGCCGCAGCACTCTGCTAATCCATTACTGAGCACCTCAGCTGGCCACCGGGCAATCAGTGCAGGGCCTCCATCCTGATGGCTAATTGCACTAATTGATGGGGTCGGCACGGTCCCCCCCACCCCTCGTCCAGAATGGCTTCGTGCCTGGGAGCCAGGCCTCCAGCCTCCCTGTCTCAGGGTTCTCTGGAGCGTCTCCTTCTGGAAGCCACAGTCTGCAGACCACTCGGCCAGCCCTCAGTTCTGGCCAGGACTCGACCCCAG
>SJYQ01104539.1:210846-224421 GCA_006410935.1 Redunca redunca
GGGAAGGGGTTGGGGAGCCAGGACAGGCTCATTGCACGGTGAGCCCTGGCTGAAAGAGTCCCACTGGGAGATGAGGAACGTTGGCTTTCCCTGGCCCTGAGTGCCTGGCACCTTCTCTAAACAGGGTTTTCCAGGGAGGCCACTAGAGAATTCATCCTTGCCCTTGGGGAACCAGCCCCAGCGAGGGGCCACATTCCAGTAGGATCCCTCAAATTCAGAGTTCGTGCTGGACAAACCCACCTGCTCCTTGCAAAGGAGTGGAACACGTCCCAGGGGTCGCAGGGCTATCTCCCCAGAGAGGCTGGCATTTTGAGGGGGTTAGGAAAGGGCTGTGGCTGCTGCACTGACCTGTGGGCAAGTTGCTTCCCATCTTCCAGACTGGAGGCCGCAGGCACTTGACAGGCTTCTTTTTTAAAGATTGACCTGGCTGTGCCAGGTCTCAGCTGTAGTGTGTGGGATCCAGTTCCCCGACCAGGGACCAAACCCCAGCCCCCAACACTGGGAACTCGGAGTCCCAGCCACTGGGCCACCCGGGAAGGCGCTAGATTCCTTTTTAAACATGAAATCAAGAAATAGTCTAAGGGTGCCATTTAGAAATATGAGCAGGTTAGGAGCAGGAAGAGCTGGCAAGGTTAACAGCTGTGTCTTCTGTTGGGGGTTGGGGAGCGGAGATGTTTCTGGTGTTTTCTATTCTCTTTGTGGAAACAGAGGACATTTGCAATTGTGTGCGTGCATCACTCTGACAAATTTTAAAAAGAAAGGGAACCGCGGTTCTCCCGGGTTAAATCCTTCAGACATTTGTGTGTGTGTTTTCCTTTCTTTATAAAAAAAAGATTTGGACGATGGTACAGGAGTGTGTACGTTTGTCCAGGCTCATCTGACTGTACTCTGAAGATCTGTGCTTTGTGGGTGAATTTAGCTTCCTTTTTAGAAAGGACGAGGGGCCCTCCCTTTGGCAGCACATATACTAAAATCGGAGGGATACAGAGAAGACTGGCATGGCCCTTGTGCCAGGATGACATGCAAATTCGTGAAGCGTTCCATATTTAAAACAAAGAAAATAAAAAAATAAAAAGGGTGAGGGAAGGGAGAGTCCTCCTACAGCAAACTGGGTTCTATCTGGGGGGTTCCCAGGTGACTCGGTGTGCAGGAGACACCAGTTCAGTCCCTCGGTGGGGAAGATCCCCTGGAAGAGGAAATGGCAACCCACTCCAATGTTCTTACCTGGGAAATCCCAGGGACAGAGGAGCATGGCGGGCAACAGTCCATGGAGTCGCAAGAGCCCAGCATGACTGAACACCCATGCACGATGTGTTGCCTATAAACAATAAGAAAAAAAAAGAAACCAAAACCTCAAACCATTGAAAACTATTTCTGGGTAGTTAACTAGGCTTGTGGTGCCCTAACTTTTTTTTTTCTTACCTATATATTTTGAATTTTCTACAACAAACGAATAAAAAATGAAGAGCATTTCCTCGTGATATCAGACGTGGTCCAGCCTGGAGGTGTGGGGGCAGATCCCGCTGGGCGCCCTTGGCGCAGGGCTGGGGCCGCGGAGCCTAGCGGGCTCAGGGTTTCTCCTTGGAAAGCAGGGCCAGCTGGGATCGGCCCCTCGCGAAGGCCGAGGCCCTCCCCTGGAAGAAGGTCGAGGAGTGGGGGCAGGTCGAAGACGGTCCCCCAGCCTCCCCTTGTCCAGGCCCTGCGCTTCCTCGGTTTTGCGCTCAGGCCCAGCTCCGTTCCCGTTTGACGGTCGACCTGGAGCCAGAGTTTCTGGATCCTTCTACGGTTTTTCCCAGGTCCGAGTCTGGAAGGCCAAGGATCTGACTTCGTTAAGTGTCGGGATAACCGCGTTCTAAGCTCCGCATTTTACGCGCCAGGGAGGGCAGGGTCCCCAAACCGCCGCAGGCCCTCCGCCCACCCCGCCCTCGCCCCTGCCGGCGAGGAGCAGGCTCCTCTTGAGGCGTCTATGCGCCCTGGGAGGCGGACCCGGGTTGCAAGAGCCGCGTCTCTACCGGGCAAGAAAGCTCTGGGCGGGCGCGCCGCGGAGAGGCCCGCGGCCGGCAGAGGCGGAGGCAGGGGAGTGGTGAGGACGGAGGGGCGGCTTTTAACGAAAAAGTTGAATCATCAGCGAAACCATTAGGACTAATGCGATGTGCACAGGCTGCGGGATCAATGCCGGGCCTCGGGGGTCGCGCTGGGGGTGAGGAGGGGGCGGCCGGGCCGACCGCCCCTGGAAGAAGCGAGGCTCAGCTCCTGTCCATTTGGGGAAATGGATTTTCACGATTTAAGAAAACTCAGAACCAAAGCAAGCGAGGCCCGGATGTGCTGACGCTGCGGTTCCGGGTCCGGGAGCTGGAGCCCCGAGAGCGGCTCCGGGAAGCGGGGCGGCGAGAGGCCAAGACGCGGAGACCAGGCAAGGGGCGCGGGGGGCAGGGAATCAGAGCGGCGCACGGTGAACTTGGGCGGAACCGACTGGGCAGTGAGATTGAGGCTGCGCTCCTGGGCCAGTGCCGGTGGGGCCCGGGCAGTCCCCGGGCCCAGGTCCTCGGCGCCCGCCGTCTCAGGCCCCTGTGCGCCCGGGAGTAGCCGAGGCAGGCCCCTCGCGCGGCGGCGGCAGGAAGCGAGAGGCTCGGCGGGGACGCACCCTGAGTTTACCACCACCTCCTTGGGCCGAGGGGTCAAGCCTCCTCTGCGGCTGGGAGAGGTCTGCAGACACACACACAGATGCACACAGAGATACACACAGACATAGACACACACACACACAGAGGCACACAGGCGCGCACACCCAGATCCCGGGTTTTTTCTCAGCCCTGAGAGCCCCAGGCTCAGATGATTGGCTTGGGGGTCCTGGGGCCCAGTGCCTCCCTTCTCCAGGTCCTGCAGGAGGATGACTTCCAGTGAAGCCACTAGGGACATTCCAGAGGAGAGCGGGACGAAAGCAAAGGGTACCAGTATGGTGGTGGGCTGCATCCACCAGGGCTCCCGGCCCCCTCCTCTCTTCCACTCCTGGGATGGGGCCTGCTCCCTGGCGCTGCAGGGAGACGTGTCCTCAGGCTCCCGGGGTGCTTGTCTCTGCCTTTCTTGGGGCCACATTGGGTGTATCTGTGAAATGGGCACAGGAAATGAGATTGAGACTGGCAAGGGTCCCTTGCAGGAAGCCGGAGATTTTCTGGGAAAGGGGCCTGGAGGCTGTCACCAACCGCTCCCCCTCCCCCCACACGGAGGAATGGAACTCTTTGAAGGGGCCGCTCTCTACATAAACAATTTGAATCATCACGAATCAGCATGTCAGCATCAGTCCAGCGGCCCAGGCTCTCCCTTCCTGCAGCTGGCCAGGCTGCCTCCAGGAGTCCTTCCCCACGCAGGACCCTGAGGGGCTGGGGCTCTCCTCTCAGACCCCACTAAGGCCCGGTGGGTCCCCACCATTCCTACGGGCCTTAGAAAATCCCAGGTAGGCACTCCATGGTGTGGGGCCTTCCCAAGGGCAGCCTGGGTACAGAGGTGCGCCCCCCAACCCACGTGGGGAGATGGAGGTAGGGAAAGTCTGACTGGGGTAGGGAGAGGTGGGCTGGGGGTGGGAGGAACTGAACCGGAAGGCGTCTCTCTTCTGAGCGGGCCAGCTGCCCTCACCCGCACATCTTCCCAGAGCCACCCCTCCACCCCCCACNCCCCCCCCCCGCAAGGCAGCCTGCCGCGCACGGGGCTGAGCTCTCGAGCACACGCAATGGGTCCTGTCATTTCCCTGCTGGAAAGAGTGCTGGATCCAGCTCTGTCTTCGCCCACGCTGCAGTCTTCGTGATTTGGAGTCAGTGGAGCCTGAATCCTCGTTCATAAACTGGGGACACCGCTCGCCCTGCCAGGCTGTTGTGGGGCCGCACTTACAACCTGGGTAAAGAGCTAGATCAGCTCCCAGCTCCAAGAAAGCCACCCCAAGGTGACGTGGATGCGAGCAAGGGCCATCCACCAGGACTCCTGAAAGAAACCGTGGAGCAGGGCCCCTTGGCCCAAGGCTCTGGGCCGGGGTCTGTGTCCACCTCTGGATGTCAAATCTCTGAGGCCAGTTGGGTGGCTGGAAAGGAAAAGGACCAGGGAGGGCTCAGGCATATCCCTCCTCCCCGGCCCCTTGGCTAGAGCTTGCAGTTGCCTGTGGTGGGCGCGTGGACAGCCTGGGTCTCTGCTGGGAAGGAGGCAAAGGTCAGAGGATTTATGGGTGCCGGAGTGTGGGAGCTTGGGTCCTGGAGGGGCAGATGGTGCTGGCTTTTAGAGGAGCAGCTGTTTTTCAAGGGGCCTGCTGCGCATACAGTGCACCCTCCTGGGGGGCCGGGGTGGGCGGCCCCCTCGGCTGTCGTGGAGCCCCAGTGCGATCATGACTCAGGACTCGGCGCGCGAACTTGACTCGGCGCTCAGGACCAGGCCGGAACCGGAACCGCAGCGGCCTGCCCTGCACAGGCCGAAGGAAAGGGAACCTGTGAGTTGAGCGGGTGGGCGGTAGGCGTCCCGCCTTGCTGTTGGTGCAGAAGGCTGTGTGCCCAAAGCAAGCCTTGAGCCTCTTGACATTGGGCCCCACGACCTTCACCACTGCCGCCTACCCACTCCACAGATGGGCAAGGTAAGCTCAGAAAGGGGAAAGGACTTTCCCGAATCCACGCAGACGGCCGGCGAAGGCTGAGTACGGTTGGTCATTCTTAAATCCGCGCCCCATCTTTCCGGGAGGGCAGAGTGCTTGGGAGGGGGGCGACCGACCCGAGGGCCAGAGAGCACAGAGCGGGGGGTGGGCGGGGGAGAGGCCCACACCAAGGTCCGAGACTCGAAGCGAACCGCCGTCTCCACCTGCGCACGGCCGCCCGCAGCTCCTCTCCTCCCGGCGGGTTTAATACTGCCTCCTCCGAGAAGCCTTCGGGGACCCGGGAGGGCTCAGGCACCTCCCTCCTTCCGGGCCCCAGCCCCGGGCCGCTGGGCTAGAGCTCGGCGTCAGAGGTGCCGGCTCAGGGACCGCGTGGACGCGCGCGCGGAGCCCGAGGGGGAAGGGGAGCGGGAAGGAGCGAGGTGAGAACCGAGAGGCGGGGCGCGAAAGCCGAGCCAGACTCCGAGACGCCAAGGCGACGCCAGGTGAGCCGGGCAGGGGGCGGGGGGCGCCGGCGGGAAGGGGGGAGGCGTGGCCGGAAGGACTGCGGGGAGGGGGCGCCCCCCCGCAGGGACCGCGGGCCCGGAGGGTCCACGGCGATGCCGGCCTAGCGCTCCGAAGCCCGGCGGCCCGGAAGCAAAAGACGGCCGCTCCGCGCCGGCCGCCCGCCGGATCCCGGGAGCCGCGGACCTGGCGCCACTGCCCGTTTCCCTCCTTTAAGCTCGGTCAGCCCGGCGCGGGGAGGGGGGACACTCGGGCCTGGCGAGGGGACAGCCTGGATCGAGAGCCCCCAGAGGGGCAGGCGCGGGATCCGGACACGAAGCGGCGACCCCGACTCCCACCAGCCCGATCGAGGCGACACGGGGCCTCGGCGGGCAGGGGGTCCTTGCGCCGTCGCGTCCGGGGGGGCGAGCTCTTCCGCCCAGAAATAAACCTTACAAGGCGGGGGTCCCCGCCGCCCCGACTCCTACCTGGGGCCGTTCGAAGGGGGAGGTAATCGTGTCCCGGACAGCGGGGCGATGGAGCCTAGGAGGCCGCGCGACAGCGGAGACGACGCACCGGCCGACTCCCGAGCCCCGGAGGAGGAAAGCGCGCGGAGAAGAATGCGGACGAGAGACGCAGAGGCGGAGGGGACAGAAGCAGAGACGCGGCGCGGGCGGGGAAGCGCGCGGCCGGCCGGGCGGGGCCGAGGTCCTGCGGGGTGGCCTCGGCGGACCCCGCTCCGGGGGGCGGGGGCAGCGAGACCGCGGGGGTCCCGCAGTTCGGGGCTGGGTCGCCCGCATCCCAGAAGCCCCACCCCTCGCACACCGCGTCTCCCGGGGATGGAGAGCGCCCTTCGGGCCGGTCTGTCTCTCCAGACGGAGCTCCGAGCACGCGAGCCTCTCCCCACACGCCCTCCAGGGATCTCCCTCCGCCCCCCCCAGCCTTAGTCACCCCCGCACCCCCCACACACTTCAGTCCTAGTCTCGGCGCCGAGGACCCAGGGGCCGAGAGCGTCAAGGAGGCTCCGAGACAGCGCACACACGAACCCGGGGCCAGAGGGGCGGCCGCGGGGCTTCGTCCCCCGAACCCGCATCGGGGTCGGACCTGAGACCTGGGCTGCACGGGTTGCGGGGGGACCCCCGGTCCGCGGGCGACTCCCACCGCGAGGGCCGGGAAGCGGCGCCAGCGACCCCCGGCCGCGCAGACCGGTCTTCTGCAGCTCTCGGAGGCCTCCCGGGCAGAGGTGATGGCGGCACCGGCGTTCAGGACCCAGAGGGGCGCCAGGGCCAGTGGGAGAGAGATGTGGGCAGGGACAGGTTCTCGGAGACAGAGAGAGGGTGAAGACTTAATGAAGCATGTCTGCGGAGACCGAATTAATGGGTTTTAATGCGCACTTCGAGTAAGGATGGGGAGGAAACAAAGCAAGAGGGGTGCAAACAAGGTCAGATGGCGATCCGAAGAAAATAAACCTGTAACGAAAATGGCCCCGGGCGGAGAATCCGCCGCTAGGAATACACACCCGTGACGTTTCTGCGAAGTCAGTTGTTAGAGCATTTTTATTATGGAAGTTTTCAAATATAAAACAAAGCAGAGGAAGCCTTGAAATGAACCCCCCCCCCCATGTACCCACCTCCAGTCAACAACGATCGATGCCTGGCTAATCCCGTGTGTCTCACTTTCCTATTTACTATTCAATGACTTTGTTTGTTCTTGTTGCCATACTTTTCAAAGAAACATGACGTCATTTTACTGATAAATACTTGAGTGCATGTCAACTGATAAGGGCTTTTTTTAAATTAACAATACATCTGTAAATCGCCTCACAATGAATCCACAACTTCATCTCACACTCAGAAGCGGTTGACTTTTGATGGTGGAAGTGCAGGCAATTATCTCTGTTTTGACTTTTCTACAATTGCCAGATAATAATGAGCATTATCACTTTTATAGCAAAACAAACAGAACTGAAGCCCATGGCTGCCGGAGCTGGCCGGGGCTGAGCCCTCCACTCACCTGCTTGCTCTCCAGGTGGTGAATCCAGAGACTAACTCTTGGTTCCAGATCTTGGCCCAAGTGTCTGGATTCAAAGTTCAGTGCTATTAGAAAGGGTGGCCCCCTTTCCAGTCTACCCTTATAGGAGTGTCTCTCTTCCCCCCCACCCCGCCAGAGGGCAGCGGGGCTTTGTATCCAGTTGTGGGGAGAGCCGCCTCTGGGACGTGCCTTGGAATCCTGGGTTCAGGCGTCCCTCCTAGCGAACGAATGCAGGAGGAGAGGGACCCTTCTCTTGTGGACCCTCGCAGTGAGAGCGGCCAAGGGATTATGATCCAGATGATGCTGGTTGGCCCCCGAGCAGGCCATCAGGGAGGAGTGACCCTCAGGACCGGGCACCTGGCCTCCGTAGCAGCGCCAGGTGAGGGAAAGGGGATCTGAGCGGCCCAGTGATGACTTCTTGGAGTCCCTGCCTCAGGGTTTCTGACCTCAAAGCCCCAGTTTCCCTTTGGGAGAAGCTCCAGGTGAGGCCAGACGGCCTTGAAGGGTGGTTGGGAGACCCTACAGACTGGAGTGAGAGCAGAGACGGCCGGGCCCTGGCGTCTCTCTTGGGCCCCAGCTGACCGCTCTCAGACCCTTCCTTCTTGCCCTGGTGGGCCGCCTTCTTCTGGGTAGGTTCAGAGCACCGAGACTCTGGGGAATCTTCTCCCCCTGAAGCCAAGCTAAGCTTTGGGGGAGGAGGTTGAGGGGGGCACGACAGCCCCTGACCTGTATCTGATGAGGAGGGGAGATCCTGGGTGGGAAGGAGTCCGTGAATCCCCGTGTGCGGAGTAGGAGAAGGGCAATTCCTGGAGAATTCCTCAGTCCCTCACCAGGGCTTTGGATGAGGTGGGTGGAAATGAGCTCAGGTGCTGCCCACTTGCTCTCTCAACCAGGGTCTGGAGTGGTCAGGTGGGGCCTGTGCACAGAGAAACCCAGGGGGGAGGGGAGGGGAAGTGGGGAGATGGGGGTGGGGAAGGGGAGGGAACTGGGACCTGCCTGTACCTTTTAGCAGGTCTGATTCTGCGGGAACTTGGAACTCGGTAGGGAACCTTGCAGGTCCACCCAGGTGTTCAAAGCCTGGTAGACCCAGCTGGGCTTGGGGACTTGCAGCTAGAAGCCCCTAGGCAACCCACAGTGGCTGGAATCAGGTTTGGGTTTCACGTTAAGGAGAAGCTAGGGTTGGAGGGCTGGAGAGGGCCAGGGCACGCGGGGTTAGAAACAGAGCAAAGCCATTCATCCCCCACCAGGAGCGGAGCCAGCGTGCATCTGGATGAGGCCGACCTGCGCTCCCAGCGCTGGAGCTTGGAGCCCGGCTCGTCCCCAACCCGGCCCCCCACCCCCTCGGGCTGCCTGTTCCTCCCAGGCTTCGCTGTGGTTTGTGCGGCCCCTGGTGGGACACTCCGCACGCTGGGTAATTAGGGGGTAAAACCAGCTTCCTGGAGTCCCGTTGGCCCGACCCCCCGTTGGGACCCACTTTCTGTTCTTCAGCGTTAGGCTTCCAGCTGCCGACCCTCCCTCAAGGTGGGGGGAACAAGCCTCCCTCCCACCTCCCGCTCCCTTCCCACCCAGCGGAGCTTGGAGCTGGCAGGCAAGGAAGCGGCTCCCCGGCCCACCTCGTCTCTGCCTCCGCGGAACCAGACAGTCTTTCAGCCGCGCAGATAACCTCCTCTCTGACCCCGGCGACAGTCCCAGGCCGGGCAGCCAGGTTCGCTCCTTCATAGTGGGCAGATTCGAGGGTCTGGACACGCAGCCCACAGTCCCTCGCTGCCTGTGGCCCCGGGGCCACGCGGCTCCCCAGCCGGCCTGGAGCCGTGGTTGGTGCGAAGGAGCCGCCACGGCGGCCGAGCCGCCCGGGGACGTGGGCCCCACACGGTGCTCCGCTGTGCGCTGCGGTCGGTCTGGTCGCCACGACCTGGGGACTGCGCCAGCATCAGCCACCAAACAGTAGAATCCAACGGTTGCGTCGCTGGCAACACGTCTTTAACCCGGGTTTTAAGGATCCCGTTCGTGGTCCGAGTGCCGGGATCCCCGCAGTTGCCGAATCCCAGCGCTGCCGCCGTGTACCCGCGCGCGATACCTCGGCGTGCGGTGCCGCCGGCCAGGCGTACAGAGGCGCGGCACCGCCCGGCTGCCCGCCCGGTGTGCAGGCGGGGACCTAGCTGGCCCGTGCGGCCAGCTCTGCGCAGGCATGCTGGTGCACAGCTCTCAGAGAACCGGCAGTGGTACGTCTGCTGACTGCGTGCAGCCGCCAAAGGGACAGAGGCCCAGGGTCCCACGTGGAGCTCCAGCCAAGAGTTAGGCAGAGGCCCCGAGAGGGCCCAGTGGGAGAGAGGGAGGAGGCAGAGATGCCACTGCTTCTCCAAAGGTCTTCTTGGCACACACTTCCGCCCGTGGCCTCTGGTCTGGACCAAAGGCCTCTGGAGATAGCTAGGAGCCAGCTCACTGTAGGGAAACAGATGGTAAGTCGCTCCTAACAAAGTCTAGTGAAACCAATGGGGAAAGGGCAGCTCTCCCCTTCTCCAGGAAGAGCAGACCCCACCCTCAAAGGGAGGAAATGCAGCAGCGGGCTGGGGGCAGGTTGGAGGGGAGGTGTGAGGCTCTCAGGGGGCCTGCCTGCCCTGGTCAGGCACTGGGCACTGGNCGTCCAACCGAGAGAAGCCCGCCGCCTGGATTTAGTTTTCAGAACAACCACGGTGGAGGGCGCATCAACCCCATTTTCCAGAGGGGAAAACAGAGGCGAGGAGACACTGTCCCAGATGGTAAGTGGTTTTGGCCGGCCTGGGATTCCGACACTCAGGGCCTAAGACCCTTCTGGCACCAACACTCCCGTAGTCGAACCGGAGCGCAGAGCAGCGGGTCTGGAGGCCGGGCGGGGCCGAGGCCTAGCGGAGGGAGGCAGCCGGCCTGTGGCCGGGAAACAAAACAGTGGGTGCCGGGAAGGACCTCCGGTGCGCGGCTGCCTGGAGCCCTCGCGTCCTTCTTGCAGACTCTAGGGCCCTCTCCTCTGACCCTCACACCCCTCCACAGGAGGGGCCGAGATGACCAACCACAGCCACTTACTTCGTTAACTCCATCACCTGGGTGGGGACCCTGAGCCAAAGCGGCGAGCCTGGGTCTTAGGGAAGAGCTGTGGTCCCCCACGCCCTGCTCCCTGGGGCGCCCGTGGTCAGGGAGACGCCAGCGTAGAGCTGCCCAGCCAGGGGAGGGTGGCCAAGGGGAGAAACGACGGCCCGTCTGTTTGAGAGAGACCCACTATTCTCCTAATCCCACCATCGAATTCGACGGGCTTCTGAGAGATGGAGAAACAGGCCAGAGAGAGACTTGGAGGAAACGACCCGGGCGAGTAAGATGCCTTCCAGGTGACCATCCACTATACGCGGGTTTCCCTGGGCCTGGCCAGGAGTGGCTCCAGAGCACACCGATTTTGCATCCAAGAGCCCGTTGTCGCTTCCGTTGTTTCCGAGCACCTTCAGAATGGCAGGGGCTGAGGCGGGGGGGGGCGAGGGGGGCGTTCCTCAGAGTCTGGATTTCAATTCTTTTATGCCAGGGCTGCGTGGTCCTGGGCAGGGTGCCTCGCCTCTGACCCTGAGTTTCCTCCCCCCTAAACCTCCGGTGATAAGCACCCTACCTGTGCCAGGCTGTGGGGAGCGGGGCGGGGCTCGGGCCACATACGGGGTGGGGGTGCTGCCTGACGTCTTTCCACCGCCTCTGGGGAGCACGCACGCGGGGGCGGGGTGAGGGGAACCGGGTGGAAGAGAGCCGGCCTTTCTCCCAAGCACTGGTCTTCGGGGGCTTGAAGCACGCGTCCCCTCCGCGGGCCTGGGCGCTGGGTCCCGGCACTGCGGATGCTCCTCCTGGCGGCAGAGCGAGGGTCTCGCGGGGCCTCAGCGGCTAGTGGAGTCTCCGGGTCGGGTAGAGAGGCGTGAAACAGCCGCCCGGGCGAGTGCCCCGGCTGCAACCTCTGTGCTCCGTGCGGTCCGAGCCGGATCCTGCCCCACTTGGAGGGGAGCGGAGCCCGAGCTCCGCGGCGGGGATTGTGGGCAGAGGCTTGGTGCACAGGGGCAGACCCGGCTGGCGGGCAGGCGGCTGATCACACTCAACCCAGGAGGGTTGTCTTGCAGTCGGTTCTCTCTGGACACGGACTCGGAAGTCTCAAAGCCCTGAGCAGGTTTCTGGCGCTCCCAGGAGCAGAGCCTGAGTTCCTGGTCCCCTGCAGGCACGTGAGTGGAGCCTCCGCCGCGTCCGCAGGTTGTCACTTCGGTCTCCGAGTCGTGTCTCTGAGGCACCCCGCACCCCCAAGCCACGGCTGCCCTTCCTCACAGCCCGGTCCTCTCTTGTCTTCCTCATCCTCCTCTACCACCAGGCCCCCGCTCTGCGGCGAGACCACCGGAAAACCCTCAGCCACCCAGCCTAAGGGGCGCTCTTCTCAACTGGGCAGAGAACCTTGTCACCTCCCAGCTCAGCGCTAGTGCCCAAAGGTGCCGCCTGAACCAGGGGGAGTGAGTTGGTGGGGATAATCCCAAGAACATAGGTCAGAAGTCAGAAACTGCAGCAGCCACTGCCCGTCGTGTATTTTTTAATAAACGTTTCCTTTCGGAGTAATCTTAGAGAATGCCCACCTTACAAGTCAGATTTCATCTTGCTTTGGCTTCCTTTCGTCCCTCATCCGAGTTCCATGTGCCCCCGCCTCACTCCATGCCACCCCACACCCCTGCTGTTGGATGTGAAGCTACTGAAGCAGTATCTACCCCCTCCCTCTCCCAATTCAATCCCCTTAAACTAGGAATTTGATACTGATAAATGTAGCAATGATTTTCTAACCACCGAGTCCTAACCCAGCAGAGATGCCTTTGTTCCAGTCACCACAGACCGATCACGCATCTCCCCTCAACTCAGGGTGTAAAACAACCGTTTACCAGCGTGCTCATGGTGTATATGGACTGGAGCGGGTTGTCTCCACCGCTCGGTGTCTGGGCCCCAGCTTAGGGAGCGGGGGTTTTCCTGAAGGCTCCATGGCTCCTTTATCTGGGAGCTGACGCTGATGTCAGAGAAGAGACCCCTCTGCCTGGGCTTCCTCACCACGCGGGTTCTGAGTACAAGTGGGTGTGGCCGGCGGTGTGCAGAATGGGATGTGTGTGGGAGGGGCATGGAATCCCCCGGGAAGTCAGAGCCTTACTCTGCTCTCACGTCACATCTCCCATGGGGCGCAAGGGGAGGGGCTGGACCCCATCTCTGAGCCAGCGATGGTCAGATCATGTCAGATCATCGGCCGAGAAATCCAGGAAGAGACGTGCCCCCACTATAGTGGGCCCCCTATTAGGGGACTATGGGCTTGCTGCCAGCTCTCCACTTCTGCGGATCATGTCAGGATGAACAGACCTATGGGCTGGAGAGTCGTCTGGGGGTGCGTGCCCGCCCTGAGCAGGACTCCTGGGGGGCGGGTCTACCAGGGCTCTGGATCGTGAGCGCTTCAGAAAGACTCTCCCGACCAGCTGTCCGTTTCCCTTTCCTCACCTCTCCTGGGCACCTGGTCTCTGGACCTTCGTCTGGCTGGCTGGCTCGGTGATGAGTACAAGAAGGAAACCAGGGTGTTTTGGGTCACGATTCTCTGGCTGTGAATAGGGTGAGGCTGCTGCGCTCTAGAGATGAAAGGGAGGTGAGGGCGGTCCTGTGCGGCCCCAGACGAGGGGGAGGGGGAGAGCTGGAGAACAGGGATGCAGTTTGTGCTGGAAAGCTGAAGGATAGGGCTCTTAGTCTGCAAAGTGATGGGCGACCACTAGAGGCTGCTGGCTTCGGCAGGGCCAGGACTAGGGCTGGGCTTCAGGACCAGGACCCGAGTGCACTAGCCCGTGCAGGGCGCAGGGAGACAGTGCGGTTGAAGAGGGGCCTTGTCACTGTCCTATCGGCAAGCAGCGAAGCCTCAGGAGGGCAGTGGCCGTGGAAAGGGGCCACATTTGTCTCAGGTGTCCAGCTGGTGGCCCACAGGCCTGGACAGGGGTGGGCAGGGTGGCGGAGCCTCGGGACGTGCTTATGGGCTTGTCCAAGGGTCCGCTCCCCACATCCCAGCCACAGACAGTGGCCGTGCAGCTGTGCAGGTGCGCACACAGGCTCCAGGCTCCATTCCCAGTCCAGTTGCTGAGTCCCACTGTGGTCACGAGCAAGTCGCCCCGCAGCCTTCTGGGGACCTCAGCGTCCTCAGCGGTATAGTCCCAGCCTGCGCAGGGGCTGGCCTGGCGCTGAGGAGAGGCAGTATGAGAAAAACGCTTGCTTTGAAAAAGACCAGATGTTTGGCTGCCTTTTGAGGCCGACCCACCTCCCAAGTGAGTCTCCCCTTAAACACTGAAAAGGGGAGGAAGGTGCTCACAAAGTGCTAAGTGGATGCTTCCCAGAGTTTCCAGGCCCTGGGAGGGTGGGGGGCAGGGTTGGGGGAGGCG
>SJYQ01104539.1:224486-266783 GCA_006410935.1 Redunca redunca
GAGGGGAGGGGAGGGGAGGGGAGAGGAGGGGGAAGATGACGTGGCCAGTATCACCTAGTGCAGCGGGCACATAAGAGAGGACCTGAGCCGGCAGGAGCCCTTGGTTCCGCCCAGAGGTTCTCAAGGACTCGGCCCAGAGCCTCGTGTGTGCGCAGCCAGAACCGCTTTTCCCGAACGGCAGGTGACCCGTCCCCAAGCAGAGCTGCGGAGCCAGCTGAGTAGTCCCCTTCCCTGCCGGAGGGCCCGAAGGGTCCCAGCTCAGAGCCACCCCGCCTGGAGGCTGAGGCCAATCGCCCCCAGGAGGCCGCCCCCTCCAGCCCTCGCCCTCCGGGCCTTTGCCAGGAGCCCCTGTCTGAGCCAGAGCGACCTCTCCCCACTGCTCACCCCTTTCCCGGCCTTGATCGCTGTGTCTGTCTTACCCTGGCTTGGGGCAGGCACTCACCACATATCCGTGCCCCGGTGCTCGCTCAGCAAACCTTGGACCCTGCCCGGAGCTCTCACAGGTGGGCAGACCCTTTCTTCCTTTGCAGGCATATTTTGAAGGGACTGGCCAGAGAACACCCACATACCCACCATCTAGATTCCCCCGGGAGCATGTTATTTTCCTTGCTTTATCACATCCATAACACCTCACAGCAATTGCTGAATTTGGGCCCCAGCCCGGCCACTGAGCAGCAATGAGATGCGAGGCTGTTTGCTGTCCCCACACGCCACCTCCTCTTCTGGAAAAGGAGGGGAGGGACTGGGCTCAAGAACCACACCATAGATGGGCATTCTCAAGATTATCCTTCAATGCGATGATACAATCACACAGGATTTCTTTGTGTGACGTCCAACCACCGGCTCTGCCGTGAAGCTGTGGTCGCTGAGACTCGGGGTGCAGGGATGTCTGGTTGGAATGTGAAGAGCACCTCGAGGTGGGGGGCTTTCACCTCATGGGGGTTTCCACAGCGGAGAGCACAGATTTATGGGTGGAGTTATCCAAACCTCTGGTAACCCTCAGACAGCTGGGGCGGCCCGTGACCTTGGTGGCAAGTGACTTGGGACTGGAGAAATGAGGCTGGAACAAAGGGCTGGACTGACCACGGTGCAGGGAACCTCTTCCCAGGAGCCGGAGGGAAGTTTCTGGAAACCTTATCTGGGCCTAATGGGAGCCCCGCCTGTCTGACCCGGCTCACCCGTCTAGGTTTTGGAGTGAAAGCCTGTGGACTATCCAGGAGTGTTTGGGGAGGGGGGCGCTGACCAGCTCGCGGTGCTGGCAGAAATGTTTGGTAGTTACACTGCTTCCTTATCCCTGCCATGGGCGGTGCACATGGGGGTGGGGGCTCGGGAGGGCGGGGCTCCGAAGCCCCACCCCCCCCAAAGGAAGCCCAGAGCCCAGGGTTCAGCAGGTTTCCCCACCCTCCGCTCTGACCTGCACGCGTGAGCTCATCGCACTGGAAGCCCCGCAAGGACTTCTGGGCAGTGATGACTCGGAGCGCATTGCTGCGGCAAGACCCCTGACCTCCAAGAACTGTGCTCCCTTCACGCAGAGGAGACCGGGTTATGTCAACAGTTACCCATCTTCACACCGCCTCACGCCGCTGGGAAAAGAATGGGCGCTCTTGACGGAGGGGGGCGCCTCCCGAGAACCAAGGACGGACTGGGGGAGGCAAACACACAGGGCACCCGAAGTGCACCAAACAGGCACCATTGCACAGGCACGCGGTATACCGGTTCACTCCTTTACGGCGGTTCCTGCACACGTCGATGGAGAATGGTGTCTCCCCCAAATTCACATGCTGAAGCCCTAACCGCCAGAGTCTCAGAGTGTGATCTTATTTGGAAATTGGCTCACTGCAGAGGTAACGAGTTACTTCCAGTGGGGTCACCCTGGCGTTCAGTTCAGTCGCTCAGTCGTGTCCAATTCTTTGTAACCCCATGAACCGCAGCATGCCAGGCCTCCCTGTCCATCACCAACTCTCGGAGCTTGTTTAAACTCATGTCCATGGAGTCGGTGATGCCATCCAACCATCTCATGCTCTGTCATCCCCTTCTCCTGCCTTCAATCTTTCTCAGCATCAGGGTCTTTTCAAAGAAGTCAGTTCTTCGCATCAGGTGACCAAAGTATTGGAGCTTCAGCTTCAGCATCAGTCCTTCCAATGAATATTCAGGACTGATTTCCTTTAGGATGGACTGGCTGGATCTCTTTGCAGTCCAAGAGACCCTCAAGAGTTTTCTCCAGCACCACAATTCAAAAGCATCAATTCTTCAGTGCTCAGCTTTCATTATAGTCCAACTCTCACATCCATACATGACTACTGGAAAAACCATAGCCTTGACTAGATGGACCTTTCTTGGCAAAATAATGTCTTTACTTTTTGATATGCTGTCTAGGTTGGTCATATCTTTTCTCCCAAGGAGTGTCTTTTAATTTCATGGCTGCAGTCATCATCTGCAGTGATTTTGGAGCCCCAAAAAATAAAAGTCTGTCACTGTTTCCACTGTTTCCCCATCTATTTGCCATGAAGTGATGGGACCAGATGCCATGATCTTCGTTTTCTGAATGTTGAGCTTTAAGCCAACTTTTTCACTCTCCTCTTTCACTTTCATGAAGAGCCTCTTTATTCTTCTTCACTTTCTGCCATAATGGTGGTGTCATCTGCATACCTGAGGTTATTGATATTTCTTCCAGCAATCTTAATTCTAGCTTGTGCTTCTTCCAGCCCAGCATTTCTCATGATGCATGCTGCATATTAAGTTAAATAAAGAGGGTGACAATATACAGCCTTGATGTACTCCTTTCCCGATTTGGAACCAGTCTGTTGTTCCATGTCCAGTTCTAACTGTTGCTTCCTGACCTGCATACAGATTTCTCAAGAGACGGGTTAAGTGGTCTGGTATTTCCAACTCTTCAACAATTTTCCACAGTTTGTTGTGATCCACAAAGTCAAAGGCTTTGGCATAGTCAATAAAGCAGAAGTAGATGTTTTTCTGGAACTCTCTTGCTTTTTCCATGATCCAGCGGATGTTGGCAATTTGATCTCTGGTTCCTCTGCCTTTTCTAAAACCAGCTTGAACATCAGGAAGTTCACGGTTCACGTATTGCTGAAGCCTGGCTTGGAGAATTTTGAGCATTACTTTACTAGCATGTGAAATGAGTGCAATTGTGCGGTAGTCTGAACATTCTTTGGCATTGCCCTTCTTTGGGATTGGAATGAAAACTGACCTTTTCCAGTCCTGTGGCCACTGCTGAGTTTTCCAAATTTGCTGGCATATTGAGTGCAGCACTTTCACAGCATCATCTTTCAGGATTTGAAAGGGCTCAGCTGGAACTCCGTCACCAGTATCTCTGTCGCCCTGGCATGGGCGCCCCAATCACCTGTGACCTGTGTCGTTATAAAGGGATGCACTGCAAAGAAGCAGCATCGCTGGGCAGGGACCCCACAAGGCTGGAGCTGATCCAGGTGCGCTGGGAGAGTGCCTGCAAGGGAAGCCCGGCCCTGGCCGCACCTTGGTCATGGAATTCAGGTCTCTGAGTGAAAGTCACTCAGTGGTGTCCAACTCTTTGCGAGCCCATGGACTATAGTCCAGTTCTCCAGGCCAGGATACTGGAGTGGGTAGCCTTTCCCTTCTCCAGGGGATCTTCCCAACCCAGGGATGGAACCCAGGTTTCCCACACTACAGGCAGATTCTTTACCAGCTGAGCCACCAGGGAAGCCCAAGAATACTGGAGTAGTTAGCCTATCCCTTCTCCAGGGGATCTTCCCGACCCAGGGATCGAACCAGGGTCTCCTGCATTGCAGGCATATTCTTTACCAGCTGAGCTATTAGGGAACTGCAGGCAATTAGCTTCTGCTGTTGGGATCACCTCTCCCCCCGCTCCCCACTACAGCCACGGGACACAGTGCAGCTTCCCTGGCGGTGGGAGGAGGTCTGGAGCTGGAGTGGTGCTCCCTCCCTGGAGAGCCGGGTGCTGGGATAGGGTAGAAGGATGTCACAGGTCCACACTGTCTGCCCTGTTTGAGTTTTGCACCAGGTGGGAGCACTCCTTGATTTTTCAAAATGAAGTGGACAAACTTAAAATCCTCAGAGATGCCCTGGCAGAGGGGAACTTTAAGGGGCATCTGGCAGAGAAGCTGATGAGGCTGGGGGGCCCGAGGCCACCAGGCTGTGGAATGAGAGCAGAGGACACAGGAGCAAGTCTGGGGACCCTGGCAGCCCCGGGGTCCTCCTGCGCTCAGTTGGGCCTGTGATCGAGGTAGGGGCGGGGACAGCAGGTACAGAGGGCCTGGGGGTCAGGAACCATCTCAGAGGGCAAAGCCCCAGACTGACCGCCGGACCCTCTGAAGTGGGGACAGAGGGGAGGTCCACATGGTGGGTGGACCCCCTCAGGCTCCCCTAGGCTGGCATGAGGTCCCGGGGTTGCCTCCTTCCTTAGTAGAGGCCACGGAGGGGCTGGGCTCTTCTTCGGGCCCACCCACAGCCCCTGGACCGCTCTCGGCCTGAATCCCTCACCTGATGGAGGAATAAACTGCGCCCAGACAGTGCAAGCAATGTTCGCAGATGATGCTGGTGACAGGCACCCCCGAGGGCACCCGGACCTGCAGAGACACCCCTGGCTCTCTGCTGGCCTCTCAGGGCCTCTGCCCTCAACCCAGCTTTTCATCCACAACAAAACAGCTTGCTTATTATATGAATAATGCATGCTCAACACAGAGAATGTGATGGAACAAATCATACAGGCCATCTGGGTACCACTGCCCGAGATCCCACCGCTGACTCCTAGGACCCTCCTTGCCCCGCAGTGTTGAGAGCAGACACAACCTGGGGCCAGAGACCCACACCCACACCTCACTCACTAATGTGCACACAGATACACTCACTTGTACACGCATACTCGTATACTCACCGACATACACTTATCTACACACAGATATACTCACTTATGTGCACAAACCCTCAGTTATGTACACAAACACACACTCACATATATACAGACACCCACAGTGGCTGACTTTATTTTTCTGGGCTCCAAAACCACTGCAGATGGTGACTGCAGCCATGGAATTAAAAAACGCTTACTCCTTGGAAGAAAAGTTATGCCCAACCTAGACAGCATATTGAAAGGCAGACATTATTTTGTCAACAAAGGTCTGTCTAGTCAAGGCTATGGTTTTTCCAGTGGTCATGTATGGATGCGAGAGTTGGACTGTGAAGAAGGCTGAGCGCCGAAGAAGTGATACTTTTGAACTGCGGTGTTGGAGAAGACTCTTGAGAGTCCCTTGGACTGCAAGGAGATCCAACCAGTTCATCCTAAAGGAGATCTGTCCTGGGTGTTCATTGGAAGGACTGAGGTTGAAGCTGAAACTCCAATACTTTGGCCACCTCATGAGAAGAGCTGACTCACTGGAAAAGACCCTGCTGCTGGGAGAGATTGAAGGCAGGAGGAGAAGGGGATGACAGAGGATGAGATGGCTGGATGGCATCACCGACTCAATGGACCTGAGTTTGAGCGAGCTCCAGGAGACAGTGCACGACATCCATGGGGATTCTCCAGGCCAGAACACTGGAGTGGGTTGCCATGTCCTTCTCTGGGCGATCTTCCCGACCCAGGGATCGAACCTGTGTCTCCTGTAGCTCCTGCCCTGCAGGCAGATTCTTTACCGCTGAGCCACCGGGAAAGCCCTTCTCATTGGCACTGGCCCACAGAAAGCCTCTCAGTCCCAGTTCAGCCCCATTCATCCAGGTCTCAGCCATGTGCATTTACTGGGGGAGGGCCACACATCCCCACCACCTACCTATTAATAGCATTTCCCTGTCCTAAAGGAGACCAACCCTGAATATTCATTGGAAGGTCTAAAGCTGAAGCTTCAAAACTCTGGCTACCGGATGCGAAGAACTGACTCACTGGAAAAAACCCTGATGGTGGGAAAGATTCAAGGCAGGAGGAGAAGGGGACAACAGAGAAAGAGATGGTTGGATGGCATCACCGACTCAATGGACCTGAGTTTGAGCAAACTCCAGGAGATAGTGCACAACAGGGAAGCCTGGTGCGCTGCAGTCTGTGGGTTGCAGAGAATCGGACACGACTGAGCGACTGGGCAACAGCAACCCTGTCCCCCAGCTTCGGATTATCTCAGCAGATAACCCTGTACCTGTGTCCACTGCCCCAGGAGCCGGTCCTTCTGTTCCCGTGGGGGAGATTCCTGGAATGCGGCTGATGTGCCGACAGCCTGAGTGTGTGTGCACGCGATGCACTACACACGCGTGTGTGTGAGATGCACTGCACACGTGTGTGATGCATGTGCACGTGTGTGGTGCACACGTGTGTGTGCGGTGCGCTGCACACGTATGTGCGATGCACTGCACATGTGTGTGTGAGATGCGTTGCTACAGGCTCCTCTTCTGAAAGGCTTCACGTTTATATCAGCACTGGCCGGGAGCACCTTTCCTCCGTCCTCTGCCAACAGGTAGCATGGCTCCTTTCCATTCTTTTTGCCACACTCATGGGAGCAAAGCGGCTTTGACTCTGAGTCAGGGGACAATTGGTGAGGCTGTGCCCTCTTTCAGTCATCCCTCTCCGGCCCCACTGTGGGTGGGGGCCCAGTCCGGAGCAGGCAGGGAGCACTGCGTTGGGAGTCCCCCGATACACTGCCCAGGTCCAGCCTCCCTTCCTCCTCCTCCTTGGGCTTCTCTGAACACCTCTGAGCATCTGCCTCTCCCTGCCGCGCCAAGCCCCATCCACAAGCTCCCAGACCAGGAAGCATCTGCACCTAGTCGGTCCCCAGCCCAGGGCACGGAGGGGCCGCCGGCACCCTGAGGACCTCCCGGGGACCGTCACCTCCCTGCCCCTGGGGCCAGCTGTCCCAAACCACAGTGAGCCTCTCGGCAGGTCCTGGAAGGAGGGCATTATTTGCCCGACGGAAGACCGAACTGAAAGCACCAGATCGTCACTGGGCACAGGGCCCGCCTGTCTCCGGAGCTGCTCGGCCGTGGGGGACTGGCCGGGGACAGACCCTCCCATCGAAGGCTTTCTGCTGTTTCTTATCACAGGGCCTGCAGAGAGCACCCGCCTCTGGCGTTTGCAGGGTAAATCTGATGACGTGTGAGAAGGATTTTGAAGAGGACTAGGTAGGGTGCAGTACTTAGCTTCCTCCCCGCCCCCGTGTTTGTGTGCAGACCGAGGGAGGTGGGCTCTCCCGAGGGAGCCCCCCGAAGACACCAGCAGGGACGGAGCAGCATCGGAACAAAGGCCCTCCTCCCGGGTCCCCCGCCGCTGCGGCTGGGCTCTGAGTGTCTCCAGGACTCGGAGTTTGGCCCGTGAGACCCCAGGGACCGATCCCTGGATGCCTGGCCTTCGCCCTAACAAAGCAGCGCAAGCCGGGGGCTCCAAACCACCGAAATGCAATCGCTCGCAGCTCTGAGGCCAGGAGTCTGAAATCAGCATGGCTGGGCTGAAACCCAGCGTCAGCAGGGCCGGCTCCCTCTGGAGGCTCTGCGGGAAGACCCTCTCTGCCCCCGGGGCCTCCTCTCCCTCCATCTCCAGCTGTCGGTGGACCTGGGATGGCAGGTGGGGCCCCTTGGAGAGACTTCTCAAGATCCTTAACTGATCCCGTCCACGGAGCTCCTCCTCCCAGATCAGGTCATGTTTCTAGGTTCCAGGGACTAGGACCTGGGGATACAGCTCGGGGGACGTGATCCAGCCCACGACAGCACTAAGGCCTCACCAGCCTCCAGTGCAGCAGCTCAGGCCCGGCCCCCCTGTGCTTGTCGGGGGCATCAGCAGTGAGCTCTTCGGGCCTGGATGAGGCTACCCAGTATCTACAGGAAGCGGGGTTCTCAGTATCTCTTTCATCTATTGCTCTATTTTGGCTTGAGCTCGGCCTTCGTCACTACGCACAGGCTTTTCTCTAGCTGTGGTGGGCGGGGTCTGCTCTCCAGCTGCGGTGCTCAGGCTTCTCGCGGTGGTGGCCTTGCTCGTGGCAGAGCGCGGGCGCTAGGGGCCATGGTCTCCGGAGTGCAGCCTCCGTGGTGTGGCACACGGGCCCACTTGCCCCCATGGCATGTGGAACCTTCCTGGACCAGAGCTCAAACCTGTGTCCCCTGCGTGGGCAGGCAGATTCTTAACCACTTGGTCCACCAGGGAAGCCCAGAAAGTTGGATGTTTAAATCAATCTGGGAAATCAGTCCAAAGGGAGGGTCCTAAACAACGGCTCAGTAGAGACACCTCCTATCAGGGGTCGTCGAGTTGCTGCTTGCACACCTCTCCTAACAGGGAACTCACTCCCACACCAGGCACTCACACCATCTTTCCTGCCCCCACCCCACCTTTACTTATGCATGTAACGATGTGCAGAAACACTGCACTTCTGAGAAGCTGTAAGACTCCAGCTGTGGGAGGGGCTACCCAAGCTTCATCTGCGTGGTCAGGGACAGCCAGGGGCCAGCAAGGAGGAGACCCTTAGTGGGGGAGGAAATTGGATCTGATGCCCGTGTCACCCAACTCCACACGCACCCCAAATGTATGTCATCGAAGGAAGTGGATGATGGCAGCTTTTCTGAGTGCTCTATGCCTGGGGGTGGTGGTAGTCTCATGGCCAGGCTCCAGGATGCCTGAACCCCTCAGAGAGGCCTCTGTCTACACACACCCCTTTGCATGGACAGCAAGCCAAGAACCCCCCACTGCGTGCTGCCCTCGGCCCCAGAGCCCCTGGTGGAGCCCCCGATGGAGCCACCCCTGAACCCCGGCCAGGGCTCTGACTCATGGCGTGTGTAGCCACTAGGCCTGCGATTCTCAGCCACGGGGGCGATCTCTCTCTTAGCTCACCAGCCTGTTCTAAGCTCCCCTGAAGGACTCATCCAGCCAGAGTCACGGGATGGGGGACACGATCGCCTGACCTGTGTTGTCATAAGGCAAAAATCCCTGGAAGCGGCTTGCAAGATGTGGGAGGGCCTGGCTCTCAGTGCGTGAGCCCCCAGCTCGGAGACGGCGAATACAGATAGCAGCGTGAAAGTCACTCTCGAGTTAACTGTCCAAACACATTTAATGTTTGAGGCGTCCAGCACCCCATCCTTGGGACTAGGGGAGGATGTGCTAAAGCAAAACATCTTCTTGGACCTGAATCTATAAATAAGCCAGGTTTTGCTGGAACGTGCTTGCTTTCGTAGCAGGGCGCACAGTGGATGTATTCATCTAAGGCTGATTCATTCTGAAGGCTTGAAAAAGCAAAAGCTTCACCAGGCCTGGAGGACCGGGCCTGTCCCAAGAGTGCCACTGTGTGGAGGCTTCCGGAACTGACTCGAAGTAACAACCCAACACCTATCTTGGGCAGTTCAGTTCAGCAGTCTCTCTCTCAGTCGTGTCCGACTCTTTGCGACCCCATGGACTGTACCACGCCAGGCATCCCTGTCCATCACCAAGTCCCAGAGCTTACCCAAACTCATGTNCCAGCCAGAGTCACGGGATGGGGGACACGATCGCCTGACCTGTGTTGTCATAAGGCAAAAATCCCTGGAAGCGGCTTGCAAGATGTGGGAGGGCCTGGCTCTCAGTGCGTGAGCCCCCAGCTCGGAGACGGCGAATACAGATAGCAGCGTGAAAGTCACACTCGAGTTAACTGTCCAAACACATTTAATGTTTGAGGCGTCCAGCACCCCATCCTTGGGACCAGGGGAGGATGTGCTAAAGCAAAACATCTTCTTGGACCTGAATCTATAAATAAGCCAGGTTTTGCTGGAACGTGCTTGCTTTCGTAGCAGGGCGCACAGTGGATGTATTCATCTAAGGCTGATTCATTCTGAAGGCTTGAAAAAGCAAAAGCTTCACCAGGCCTGGAGGACCGGGCCTGTCCCAAGAGTGCCACTGTGTGGAGGCTTCCGGAACTGACTCGAAGTAACAACCCAACACCTATCTTGGGCAGTTCAGTTCAGCAGTCTCTCTCTCAGTCGTGTCCGACTCTTTGCGACCCCATGGACTGTACCACGCCAGGCATCCCTGTCCATCACCAAGTCCCGGAGCTTACCCAAACTCATGTCCATCGAGTCAGTGATGCCATCCAAGTATCTCATCCTCTGTTGTCCCCTTCTCCTCCCACCTTCAATCTTTCCCAGCATCAGGGTCTTTTCCAGTGAGTCAGTTCTTTGCATCAGGTGGCCAAAGTATTGCAGTTTCAGCTTCAGCATCAGTCCTTCCAATGAACACCCAGGACTGATCTCCTTTAGGATGGACTGGTTGGATCTCCTTGCAGTCCAAGGGACTCTCAAGAGTCTTTTCCAACACCACAGTTCAGAAGCATCAATTCTTCAGCACTCAGCTTTCTTTATAGTCCAACTCTCACATCCATACCTGACTACTGGAAAAAACCAGTTTTGTCTAGACAGACCTTTGTTGGCAAAGTAATGTCTCTGCTTTTTAACATCTCTGCTTTCCTGGGCAGAGAAGCGGAAATACGGGGTTTGACCCTATACCCGCATATCCCGCACATTTCATACCACAAACATGTTACCCTAAAACATCGTGTCCTGTACGGTTTTGGGCCTACCACGAGGCAGAACTGAGGTGAAGTTGAAGACACCTCTCCCCCATTCCCAAAAATGCTTGTCTGACTTTCTGTGGGAGAATTCCACACTCCCAGCCTGTCCCCAGGACGGGCCACCAACGCTGGACGGCGGTGATGTGGGAAGGCCGGCGAAGGGTGGGGACAGTGCCACTGCCCACGCTGACCATGTCCCCCCTCAGGCCTCCCCACCAGGCCTCCCCCTGCCAGGCCTCCCCGCTCAGGCCTCCCCCCGGGCCTGCTTGTCCTCCACCCACGACTGTGGACTCAGGCTGGCGACATGCAGGCTCTTCCTTTATCCGCTCCATCATTTGTTCAGCGTCCGCTGATGGGACGCAGTTGAGCATCCAGGCCCCAATCCGGGAGAGAGGCCAGGCCGAGCCAGACCAGTCCTCACCCACAGCGGAGGCCAGGACAGACCCTCGGCCACGTGTCTCGTGGAACTGCACCCACGCGAAGGCTTCTGTGGACAGGCACAGAGCATGGGGGACCCACCCCACGTCTCCTCCGGCCCCCGCTTCATGGTCCTGCCGAAGATCACGGGGAGGAGGAGGGTGCCCAAGCTGCCAGCAGCTAAGGCGACCTTTAGAATCCATCGAGGATAATAAGCTCTTGCCACATGGACCCCAGTTCAAGGGGCCGTGCCCAGCCTGGCCGCTCACGTAGGCACTGTGTGGAGCTGGCTCACCACCCGCCCCTCTCCTTTCTATAGCTGTCATACTTCCCATATGGGTCTGAGGATAAACTGGGCCCCAGAGTCAGGGTCCATAGGAAGAAAGTGGAGGGGGGCAGATACAGACAAGAACAGTCCTCCTGAAACAAGAAACACTGGCAGAGGCCAGAGGGCAAAAATGCTTTCCCACCAGGACCTAACGAGCCAGGAGTCATCTCCTGGGCCCTGGAGCACTGCTTCCTGAACTCCACTCTTTCCCCTTCGTGTGTAAGAGGTGTTTTGTGTGTGTGTGTGTGTGTGTGGCTTAGTCACACCCGACTCTCCAACCCCATGGACTGTAGCCCACCAGGCTCCTCTGTCCGTGGGATTCTCCAGACAAGAACACTGGCCTGGGTTGCCATTTCCTCCTCCAGGGGACTTTCCTAATCCAGGGATCGAACCCAGGTCTCCTGCATTGCAGGCAGATTCTTCTGAGCCACCAGGGAAGACCCCACTTAATGAAATGACCATTGAGAAGGCAGGGGGTGAGAGAAGACTCAGAACCAGCAAGCGTGGGAGGTGTGAGGGTCGCTGAGACTCTAGGTCAGAACAGTCCCGCTCCAGGAGGGAAAGCAGGTCAGGGAGGAGCAGAGATGACTTGCCAGCACCTTGGGGGGCAAACTCCCTGCCCCGGCTGGGAAGCAGCCCGCACTCTGCCTTGGACATCGTGGGTCCTCACGGGACGGTTCGTACCTTGACTGAATCCTATGTTAAAGTGGAATCCCCCTCGCGACATTGTAAATCAAATCATTGCGTTCAGTTAAAAATAAAGTGTAATTCCCAGCCCCAGAATGTGATCGGACCCGTCTCCTGGGCGCTGTCTTCTGGTCTGTGGGTTGGCGAGCGGCGCTCCCACCTGCAGGACCAGCCGTCTCAGGACCTTTCCCTGCGCCTTCATTCAATGCCCCAGGTCGACGCCAAGAGGTGGGTGTCCCGGGGCGGGGTGGGGGGGGCTGCCAGGGGGTCACAGCGCCACGCAGCATCACGAGGCCAACTCAAGGTCTCTGAAAGCAACTCGGGTCCCTGCCCCTGACCGCATGGGGGCTCTGACCTTGACGGGAGAGTGGATGCCATGGATATCGCGCCGCTGTCCGCCGGGCCCCCGCGGCCCGGACTGTGTGTCCGCCTCTGGCTTCAGGAGACCCCCGGTTGGCAGATCCCACGCCCCACCACCTCTGTGAATCCCAGTGCCCTCAATCGAGAGATGGCAAGACAAACACTTTAAATCAACGATACCCCAGCCAAAAAACCACAGTGGACACGCTGACAGAGCTGACACAGCCAAGGCGTGTGTGACGGTAGCTTGGGGCGCCGGGGGGAACCTGAACCCCAAGAGGAGGCAGGATGAGGCCGGGAGGCCGGGACGCTGTCCCCTCCCCGGCAGCAAGAAGGTCCCGGATTGCCCACCAGCCCAGGCGGCATACCTCCGCTACCCCCCGCAGCTCAGTGGAGCCTGCCAGGTGACCCCGCCACTCTTGAGACGTCAGTGTGATCCGTGTGGCTGTTTCCCAGGGGAAGCAGGCCAGCCCCTTTCCAAAGGGGGAGAGAACATCCCAGTTCTGAGCCGCCTGTGGAGGCCAGCGAGCCAGGACCGCTTCCTCCCCGTCCCGGGGACCCCCGACTCCTCCCCACACCTTCTCCTGGCCAGGCTGATGCCAACAGCCCAGGCCCAGGCCCGTCGTCACCGCTGCCATCTCCAGAAAGCAGCTGGAGAGCCGGCTTCTCTGCGAGGCGGCCTGTGGGCAGGGAAATGCCCTCGCCCAGCCCGGCCGCCTGGCCCCTCAGTCTGAGTCCCAGGCAGCCGCTCCCTGTAGCCCCAGGGAGAGCCGAGCTCCCTAGAGGAGGCAGCGCTGGGCTCACCTCCCCCAGCTGCAGAAAGTCACCTGCAAGGTGCAACCCCCAGCCTCTCCCCGTGGGCTTTCATTCAGCATTTCAAAGGAGACAGCTGGCCAAGCTGAGTGTATCAAAGGGGGAAGAAGCCCCTGAAAGGCAAGCCCAGCAGCAGCCCCTCGTCTGGGATGGGCAGCAGCTACTTCCTAGGTTCTGAGGTCCCCGCTCCCCCCTGCCTGAGGGAACAGCAGAGTTGATTCGATTCCTAGGAACAGTCTGGTCTTGTAAGGGATCTGTGTGGGAGCCCCGCTTCATCGCTTCTCAAATGTGCTTCCCTCTTGCCGCTGTGGGGCAGCCCCCGCCCGCAGGGCCAGGCACCCAGCATCCTGGTGAACACCTGCCTGCTGGCGTCAGGGCCCTGGGGCTCCTGTTAAGCTCAGTTTCCTAGAACTCTTTCTGTTGGGTCCCATGGGAGGCAGGGGTCCTCCTGGAGCTGAAGCTCCAATGCTTTGGCCACCTGATATGAGGAGCCCACTCACCGGAAAAAAAAAAAAAAAAAACCTGATGCTGGGATAGATTGAGGGCAAGAGGAGAAGGGGGTGACAGAGGATGAGATGGTTGGATGGCATCACCAATGGACATGAGTTGAGCAAACTCGGGCAGATAACGGAGGACAGGGAAGCCTGGCGTGCCACCGTCCATGGGGTCGCAAAGAGTCAGGCATGACTTAGGGACTGAAAACCAGCAAGGGGTTCTCTCCATTCCCTCCTCCCCTGCCTCCCTCCCTTCTTTCCCAACTTGTCAGCCAGGCCAAGTGTGAGCTTTCGCTGTGTACAAGGCAGAACTGTCTGCAGACCTGAAATGAGACAAGGAGACACACAGGACGTGCCTGTGGCCATGGCAGTCTTGAGCCAAGCCCGGGTTGGTCCAGGCTTTGCTGCAGAAGCCGAAGTCTGGGAGGTGATGACGCTCACTCCCCCAGGGCCGCCCGCTAGAGGTGGCAGAGCTGGGATTTCCTCCCAGGGGACTCTGAGGCCACCCTCCTCCCCACAGCTTCCAGGGCCAGAGAGTGCATCCCCCTTAAAGGTAAAGGCTGAGGGCCACCCCCTGGGGGAAAGATGGCCATGGAAACCAGGGGGACAGGGCCAGCCATCCCCCAGAATGGGAGCGGGCAGTATGCACACCGCAACCAGGTGCCCCACCGCCTGGGCCGCTGCACAGGACTTAGCTGGTTAGAGGGCCCGATGGCACCCCTCCCCACACAAGTGCTGTCGCTGCCCCTGACTTACAGGGGACAGAGTGCAGGTGAGGGGCTCACTAAACGGCCAGACAAGGCAGGTTACCTGGACGCCACAGTTCACACCAGTTTAGTTCAACAGGGTTTGCCTGCTCCGAACTCTGCACCTTACCACTTTGCGCTGCAGCTCTGATCCAAATTCGGAACCAGTCTGAGCGCTGCCCCCAGCTCGGGCCAGGCAGTTCTGCCAGGCTCCCTGCAAGTTCCCCTCCCTGGACATGGCCGTAAGCTGGCCAGGAGACTGTGTGGACCTGGGTGTCCCCGGCCACCCTAGTGCCAGGTCCTGGGGTCTTCCCCAGGGCTGCGCCCAGTGGTCGTCCACACCTCCCCTCCCCTCCCTGCCCCTCCACATGCTGCCAGGCTGTGCCAGGGCATAGGCCAGTCTCGAGATTGCTTTGGGCAGATGCTGGCCCTGGGTGGACTTCGGTTTCCCTGGTGTTAAGCTGTCCCTTGAACCGGAAGGCCCGTCCCCAATTTTTCTGACCTCTAGTCGACCCCAAGCCAGGCGCAGCCCCTTCGACTGTGTTGGAGGCTGTTTTGCTGAATGACTCTTGGAGCCTTAGGTTCTGCATTGGAAAATGCGTACAGCCATGATCCTGACTTCTCAGGGCTGCTCTGGGGACCACCCTGCACCAGCACTAAGCCGGGGAGGTTGGGTCAGCGGAGGAGCGAGGCCTGGCTGCCGGGAAGCCCCAGCCACACTGGCATCTGGTGAGGCTGGGGGGCAGTCAGGGCCTTGTCTTATTGAGAAGACTCGGCAGCAGAGGAATTCCAGAATCTAAGTTTTGACTGCTCCCTGAAGCCCGGCACCCACACCCCCAGCCGCAGGGACTGCTGCCTGCCTCTTCCTGGGCCCGGTGACCCCAAATCGCACCCCTTTTCAACTCCAGCCCCGCAAACCCCGACCTGCCCCCTGAAGCCTGGCACCCGCACCCCCAGCCACAGGGACCACTGCCCACCCCAAATCTCGCCCCTCTTCAACTCCAGCCCTGCAAACCCTGACCTGCCCCCTGAAGCCCGGCACCCGCACCCCCAGCCGCAGGGACCGCTGCCTGCCTCTTCCTGGGCCCGATGACCCCAAATCGCGACCCTCTTCATCCAGCCCCGCAAACCCCGACCTGCCCCATGAACCCCACCACCTATACCCCCAGCCGCAGGGACCGCTGCCTGCCTCTTCCTGGGCCCGATGACCCCAAATCACGCCCCTCTTCAACTCCAGCCGTGCAAACCCCGCCTCCTCTGGGTGCAGGACGTCTCCCTTCCCTGGCCCCAAGCGAGGAGAAGGTGGTTTTCTTGCCACTCAGTCCCAGCCTGAATGCCTCCCAGCCGCCCTCCCTAACCTCAGAGGGCACAGCATCCACTCACTAAATTACTCACTGCCCACCCAGCCCACTGGGCTTCCCCAGCCTCCACCACCTACCCCTCAGGGCCTAGAATCCTGCCCGGCCCAGAGAAGACACTCAGAAACTATCTGCTGATGGAGGGCGCAAATCCTGGTTCCACTTCAGTTCAGTCGCTCAGTCGTGTCCGACTCTTTGTGACCCCATGAACCGCAGCGGCTCCCCTGGGACCCCACAAAACTATTTTCTACTGGGGTACACAGGGTACACTGTCAGCCCAGCACCTGACCTCCGCAGCGCAGCCCCTGTGTCGCCGCCTCCGTGCAGCCCTCCCCACTGAGCCCCCTGCCCCAGCTCTTCTTTCCCAGGGTCCTTTGTTGCCCAGCCCTGGGCTCTGCCCTCCAGCATCAGGGGAAGCTGTCCCCACAGGGCCCAGCGCGGAAAGCGCAGGCCTGTCTGGGTGAGCTAGCTGGGGAGACCTGCGAGAAGCTACTGGGTGTGGGTCTCAGGCCCTCGGGGCTGCGGGCGGCTGGGCGAGAAGCCGGGCAAAGCCTTTGCACGCCGTGGGCAACCTGGGTTATCGCCCGGAAGAGACTGAGGCTCGGCCGGTGCACTGGGCCCGAGGTCACCCCAGAAACGCAGGCGCCTTGCGAAGGGAAGGCGCAGTTCCTTTCACCACCGCGTGCCCCCGCCCTCCCTGATTCCCGGCCCACTCGCAAGGCGGCAAGGGGGCGGCGCACAGCCCCGGGAATCGCTGGAATCGAGGAGGCCCACGCAGGAAGTCCAGGCCGAGCAGGCCCGCACTGGCCGCCAGCGGCCTCCGGGCCTGGGTCCCGCGCGGCTCCAAGGGCGGGCCCATCCCCTTGAGGGGCATCCGCTCACCTCATCCCTCTAGCCATCTGGCCTGCCACGTCTGGCAGCCTCCCTCTGGGTGGTCGGGTTTCTTGCTGAGGCGGGGGCGCCTCCCACTCCCCAGACACCACGGGCTCCGGACTGCAGGCTCCTCCAGCAGCAACCCAAGAACTAACCCCCGACCCCGTAGAAAATGCCTCCTTCTGACTCAGCAGAAGGTTAGCCAGGGAAGCCCGCCGGCTTCTGATGGGCGCATCCTTTTGATGGGTTGCGGTCACGCAAGGCGGTGGAGAGCTCCCGAGGGACCCAGCGCCTGTCCCTAAAGCAGCCGAAGTGCCCCCAGCCCCACCGGCCGGGAAGAGAGGGCGCGGGACAGAGCGCGTAGCGCCCACAGCGGGCACTGGGCGCGATGGGACTTCCAAGCGCTTAGAAGGAAGCCCAGTGAGCCCGGTCCGGCTCGCTCTTCGGTCGCCGCCGCCCCTCTGCAGGGAGCGAGGTCTCCTGACCCTGGCGCCTGCTCCCCCCGACCCCCGGCTCTGGAAAACCCACCGCCCCCAACAAGAGCCCTGAGGCCCCAGGCCTGGCCCTCAGCAGCCCAGCCTCAGGAACCCCGTCGCTAAGCTTTGGGGTCCGGGGGGGCTTCCAGAGTTGGGATTCCCGTGGGGAGAATGGGGCTCCCGTAGCATTTTGGGCCTTTAAAGCTGGGGGTGCAGGGTCAGAGCTGTTGACACAGGACATTAGCGCTCTCGCTCTTCCCCACCGCCCTCCACCCCGTGGCCTCTGCCAGGAGCCGCGAGGGGTCTTCACTTCCCGGACGGAGAAGCTGGATCCAGTGGCCTCGATCACCCGCCTCCGTTTCTCCAAGACGGCAGGCAGCAATGCCGTCTCTAAAAATGAGCCCAGAACACTTCACCTGTCGGCCATACCCTGTGCCCCTCGTCAGAACCGGAGCGCCGTGGGCGAACCCGCAAAGGTGCCCCCAAAGCCCAGGAGCCCGGGCCGCCCCGACGCCGAAAACCTGCGCGACCCGAGCCCCCGCGAGCGGAACCCGCGGAGCCTGGCTGCGCTCGCCCAACGCGCTTTATCGGGCCGTAACCGAATGCGTTCCCAGTGACCGAGGTATGACCTTGACCCCCGCCCTGCCTGTGGCCTTGGGTCGCAGTTGTGGACGCAGAGTTCGTGGGCTCCTGCCTCTTCCCTCGGTTTTAAACTCCCCAAACGAAGCCGGCGCCTCTCACCCCGACGGTCCCCGCAGCCGCCCCGCGCCACCCCCGCTCCGCTCCGCGGGCCCCAAGCCCCTTCCGGCCTGGCCTGAATCCTGCGCCGCCGCCGCCGCCTCCCGCCCTGGGCCCGGGTCAGCCCGGTCCGTGTGATCCAGTTCTTACCGCTGCCGGCCCGGCCCTGCGCTCCTGCGGCTCCGCGCTCCCCCGGTCTGCGCTCATCACCCCGGGACCCCGGGGCAGGCGCCGACCGACCGGGAACTTCGGACCAGAAGCGCTTCCGTCCCGAAGGCTGACCTCCCCGCCCCCACCAGACCCCGGCGGGGGGCGCTGAGTCGCCCCCACAGCCGGGAACCGGGCCTCCCCCGGCTAGCAGAGCCCCCTCCGCCTCCGCGTCTGCTTGTTTAACCTTCCCACCGAGCGCTGACCCCGCACCCCGCCAGGCGCTGCCAGCCGGGTCAGGCAGGGGGCGCTTGGGGCCAGGGAGGCCGAGACCTCGCGGTGAGTGACAGACCCTCCGCTTGTCCATCCTGGAAGCGCAGGGACGCCGGCGAGGCCTGGGGGGCCCGAGGCCCCCTGCGCCTACCGCAGGAGGGCGGCTCTCCGCTTTGACATCTTCCTGGGAACCGAGTCTCCCTCTGCTCTCGCTGCCCACGGGGCGCCCGGGGCCCCGCAGCTCGAGCTACACAGTCCTATGGCCCAGTCAAGGCAAAAATGTGGCCTCTTATTTACATATTGAGAAGCATGAAGACTTCAAGGCAGTGCCAGCCAAGAGCCTTGCTGAGCATTGGGCCCAGTGTGGCCGGACAGGTCCCCACAAACTCATGGGCCTGTTTCCAGGCCTTTCCCTCTCTTTCTTCAAGAGTTCAGGCCTGGGGCCCTCTGCTCTGGGAAGCAGGGGGACCCTGGAAGCCAGGCAGGCGGGTGGGCTGGACAGCAGCTTGGAGACCAGGCCCGCAGGTGAGCCTGCAAACTCGTTCTCAGGCCCCTGGCATTGGGCCACTGCCAAGCCACCCCCAAGCCAGAGCAGTTTGGCTGAGCGCAGGCTGGGGAGTTCGGTCTTGAGAAACAATCCCCTACACAGAAGCCGGGGTGGGGGGGCGGCACCAGGCTGGGCTGGGGACCCTGGGTCTGCAGCCGCGGCCAGCCCTAGAGCCTTGGGCAACTCAGGGTCCAGCCTGCTTGCTCTGAAGCCCCGTGACCTCAGAGTGCAGAGGGCTTGTCAGGCAGGATCTGGTCACCTGGATTTTAGGGTAGATGCCCTCTGGGCCCCAAGGCCCTGGGGGGGCCCAAGACAGGTGTTCACCAGGGCTTAATGTTTGTCCAAAAGAAGTGTTACATTGCTACGCTTTTTAAGCGAAAGCCCAGTGATTGTATTAATTTTAGGTGCACAGGGTCCATCACCGAATTAACGGAAGTAAGTCGGAGCTACTCTGGGAGACAGTGAAGGACAGGGAGGCCTGGTGTGCGACCCCCAGCCCATGGGGTCGCAAAGAGTCGGACACAACTGAGTGACTGAACAGCAGCGGCTATCCGCTCCTGGGCACCTCTGGGGTGCTTCTCCCATACTAAGAGTTTTGCCCCTGTACAGTGGGGAGGGTAAGTGGCCTCCGGGTATGGAGGGCTGGGAGGGGCTGGGGGCACCAGGACCTCACACCCCCGGGGGCAGCCCGTGCTCAAGTGCATCTTCATTTTCCTGTTTTACCCTCAAAGGACTGTCACGCCCTTTCAGGAGACAGGAAATGGAGGCCCAGAGGAGCTGGGTAACTTGCCCCAAATCAACCGGCTCACCCTGGGCTCTGGCCCTCACTCGACAATGGTCCACACCAGTGGGTGGGCGCTGGGTTGCCTTCAGGCGGGATGTCCTAGATCCGGGGACCCAGTGGGGCTGGAGAAGCTGGAGGGACCCAGGGCAGGGTCTGTGGAGACCCCCGGGTAGATGAGGCTCGGCACCCCCAGCTCGCCCCAATCCCCCACGTCTCCCGCACCCAGAGACGCTCCTCTTCTCCGGCCTGGGGGTGGAACCCCACCTCTTCGGGTAACACCTGGCCCAGGCGTTGGCTCCTCTCGGGCCTCGGTTTCCCTCCCTGTAAAGCAGTGGTGGGCAGGACCATCAGCTCTGCTGTCACTCGAGTTGGGGAAGCCGCCGGGCGGTTTCCGGAGCACCCCCACCCCCAGGGAGGGGGCGTCTGTGTGGGGTGAACCCAGCACACCCCTCACCCGGCACGCACTGCCCCCCTGATGGGTGTGGACCCCGAAAGGGCCTCCGGGCCCATGGGGGCTCCAGGAAGCACGAGAGCCCCTTGACGGGTGTGTGTTGGGGGGCTGACAGAGCCTGAGGGTCTTAGAGACCCAGCCTCACACTCCATCCTTGCCGCCAGGAGCCTGGGTTGGGGGGAGTGCTGGGTCCCCGCTGGTGGCCAGCCCCTGACCCTGCCGGCTCTCCCAGCCGGGGGTTGACAGGAGAGGAGGCTGGGGCCACGTTGGCGCCTGGACAAGGACTCGGCGGGGGGGGGGGNGGGGGGGGGGGACCCCAGGCCCTCCTCCCCTTGACCTTGCATCTGGTGTGGGTTAGGGATGGAGCGTCCCGGGATTGACTCCCAGGATGAGCTGGCGTTTTCCCACTCCCCAGGGGAGCTGGAATGGGGTGGGGGTGGCAGTGGGGGGATGTGGAAGCGGGGATGGTGGTGGCAGAGTGGGGTGAGAGTAGGGGGTGAGGAGGATGGGGCCTGAGTTCTTTCTGTCAACAACCTTGGGAGGTAACTAGCTACCCTCTCTCTGCCCACTGCCCAGGAAACAGGCCCCGAGAAGTTAGGGAGCTTGCTAAGGCCACACAGCATCAGGGAGGGTGGATCTGAATCCTGGACACGGGACTGCTGCGTCCTGCCACCAGCCTCTGCTGAACCGTGGGGGTGCAGGCAGACGCCCTGCGGGAACAGGAGAACTGCAGACCCATTTCCTGACCGAAAGTTACACGGCTCAAAATAGCCTGGAGTTAAAACTCCCCTCCAGGTCCTCCCCACCATTCTATGCAAAACAAAAAACTCTCTCACCCGAAGGAAAAAATGGACATTAAGGTTGGTTACACCCAGCTCCCAGCCGGTCCAGCCTCTGGCCGATCTCCAAAATTCCTTGCTCCAGCCATTTAAGAGATAACTGCTCCAAACTTTTACTGAGAAGAACAGGCCCCCTTAAGACAGTAACTTTCCACATACATGCCTATATATACTTATTTTTTTCTTGGGTAAGTGCGGCAGCTCCCTAATCTGACTGCTGACCCCTTCTCGCCTCATTAAAGGTGATCTGTTCCTGGACAGTGCCGGTCTCGTTCTTTTTCTGAACCTCGCCTTCTCTAACTCCCTTACCCTACTCTTCCGCCAGGCTTTGATTGCTCTCGCCTTCCAGAGCGCCTGCATTTTGCAAGGCCTGACTCTGAAGGGCAGCAATTAACATGGAAATAAGTCCCCAGAACCCAGGACCCCAGGTTTTTCAGTCCATCGAAGGCTCTGATTAAGTCAGGCGCGACAGGACCGACCTGTTTAGAGACAATCCTGCCAAGCCCTTCAGACGTCTCAGCTTCGGAAGAAGTCGTCTCTGGCATGCCCAGTCCTTCATGAGATCACGTCCCAGCCCAGTTGAAAGCGGGTGTTACCTGGGAAGCTGGAGGGTTTTCAGTGCTTCCCCCTAAGGAGTCTGAATTCTTTTTCAAATGAACACTTTTAGGGATAGTTCACCCAGAAATGGCTCTGGAGTTTGGAATCTGAGGCAGCAGTTTCCAAGTAGCTCAATATTCCACGCAGAAAGCAACACAAATGACCCCTCCCCCGGCCATAAGCGCCTTCCTCTTTCCTTCCCTCCCTTCCTCCTCCCCTTTGTTCCTCCTTCCTCCTCTCGAAGACTCTTTCCAGGTGCCTAGGATGCGCCAAGCATCGGTCTAGTTTCTGGACCAAGAGCAAGCAACCAGGGTCCCGCCCACGCGGGACGCGTGGCCTTGGTATCATTAGTTCGCCCTCGCTGGCCTGTGAGGCAGCTCGTTCGCCTGATTCATTTTAGAAACACAGACGCTAAGGCCCAGGGAGGTGAAGTGACTTGCCTCCGGTTGCCCAACATAGGGGTAGGTTCCTTAACGCGGTGCGGAGCGCGAGCGCATCCTCCGTGCGCGGAGGCTGTCCCGCCCCTGCCCTGTCCGTCACGGTCTTTGTCCCGCCCACTCACCCGCGCAGTCTAAGGGTTCCCCATCGCTGTGCTGGTCCCGGGCGCCGGCTGACCGCAGCCCTGGGCTCGCGTGGCAGTTGACTGGCTGAGCAAGGAAGGGCCCCAGGAGCCAAAGGCAGAGTCTAAGCAGAAGAATGCCATTCCCCTCGGCCGGCATCATCACGCCACAGTGGTTTTAATTAGAGTGGCGCTTCCCGCCGCCCCATCGGAGCTAAGAGCACTTTGGCTTACATCTGCTGATCAAACACGGGAGGAAACCCAGAAAAAAAAAAAAAAGGCAAAATAACATCCATATTGTTGTCAGAGCACGTTTTTGGCTCTCGATTTGAGATTAGCTTAATATTTGTCTAACCCTCACAATAGTAAATTTTTTCCTGTCTGGAAACGTGATAATGATCTTTAAGAGAAGGTATCTTTTGATGGAGGCGAGGCTGATTCGTGTGAAGCTTCGGCAGGCTCAGAGCAATTGTGTTTTCACGTGTTTTCTTGGAGGAATCACGGAGATGTGTCTGGGTAATGTTTGTCTTCATTTTTTATATTTTAAAAAATATGTGCCTTGCTCCCTGCTCCCAGAGCTGCTGAGTTATGAGGATCGTATCAAGCTAGCAGCTTGAGGACTGCTGGCATCCCTCTCTCGTCGTGGGCGCCTGAAATCCGGTGCTCCGTGGCTCAGTTCTCTGCTTTCCCACAGTACTTCCTCAATCACCGAGCCTGTTTCACAGCTGGGAAGACCACGCCTGAGGCAGAGTGGCCGCTGGGGCCCGGGAGCGGGACCCAGGTCCCCGCTGTCTTGACTTTATTTCCCAAACCAGGGTTGAGGATTTCCTGTCTCTGCTGGAAGGGGGCCTGGCCCTGCTGGTGCTGCTGGGCTGGTTGAAGTAACAGACGGCTGAGGGGACGGGGTTGACGTCCGGCTCTTCGGAGCCTCACTGTTTTCTCTTGGAAATCTTGCCCACTCTCATTCAGGAAGGAGGGCTAGGGGAGGTCAGTCTGACTGTAGCAGACTTTGTTCTCGTTTGCCCCAGAAGCAGCTGTGGGCTGGGGGGCAGGGGAGGCCCGCTCCCCCACCATCACCTCTCTCTCCCCCTGCCCCCATGGTGGGCCTCAGCTCGCACGGCCTCAAACAGACTCATCGTCCAAGGGATGAACAGATGTCTTCAAAGATACTGGTTTCCCAAGCATCCGGCCTGTGAGTCCCAGGGCAGTGCTGGTCCAGGCTCTGCACAGGTGGACAGAGGTCTCCGACGGAAGCCCCTGAGCAGCCTCTCCCCCCGGATGTTAGGTTGGGGTGGATCGGGTGACCCCTGCGAGACTCAAGGCTGAATCCTCAGAGCTGAGCATCCCATCACTTCCCAGTACACCCCAAACTCTGAGTGGCCCCCTCAACACACTGAGTCTCGCTCTGAAGAGGCTTGTCCTGCAGGGTTCCTCGGAGAAGGGTCTGGCTGGTGTGGGATGCTGGCTCTCACCTTCCCCTGGATCCCCGACCCCATGGAGTGCCCTGTGATGTCGGCTAGGCGGGCGCCTCCCCACTCCCCATGCATGGAGAGCCCTTGTCCTGAGCTCTGTGGGGTCCACTCAGGGGACCAAAACCACCCCTGGTCATTTAACAGAGACCTTTAAATAGTGAACAGCTGGCCAGGTGTCAGAGAACTGAAAGGGGCGGAAAGAGACCCAAGATGCAGCTGCACCCCTGGGGCTGGGGCAACGGGGCAGAGGAGGGGGCACAGGCCACGAGCCCCCCGACCCTGGAGGTGGGGAAACTGCTAGCTGGACTCGGGGGCAGCATCAGGAGGAGCTTCAGATCAGGGGTGCAGAGCCCAGTGGCAACAGGAGCAGGTTTCCTCTGCACCCGTGTCTCCCCTGCAAATCCCACCTCGAAGCTTCCGTCACACCATGAGCTCCCCAGCACACACCTGGCACGGACCAGCATTCACCAGGCATGCTCTGCTCCTGAGGTTACAGTCACAGGTGGCCCCACAGTGAGTGTCTGAAACGATATAGGTTTCTTCTGTCCCAGCCCTGGAGTCAGACTCCCGGAATCGGGGTGTGGCAGGAGTCAACCCCCTCCAGGAGCTCTGGGGGGAGGGAGAAGCCCTCCTGCCTCTTCCAGCCCCTGGGGACTCCAGGTGTGCCTGGGCTCATGGCCGCATCACTCCCGTCTCTGCTTCCACGGCTCCTCCCCGTGGGCCTGCACCCGAATCTCCCTTTCTTCCTTTTCTCTCTGAAGGACGCCAGCTGCTGAAGGTATGCCGAGGGACCAGTTCACAACTGCTGCTGAACGTGAGACCCAGCTGAGAAGTCACCGCCACTCCCAGTGATGCTAGCCACCCCCCCCCCCGGGCCTCTTAGAGCCCTGCACGCACCTGTGATGATGCAGTTTATCCAGCCCCCCTTCCTTCCACCCTTCCACCCATCCTTCCTTCCTTTCATCTGCCCATCCATCTACCCACCCTTCCACCCATCCACCCTTCGTTCCTTCCTTTCATCCACCCATTCGCCCACCCTTCCACCCATCCACCCGTCCATCGGTCCTTCCATCCTCCCGTCCTTCACCCATGCAGTAGCCTCCATTCCACACTTATTAAGCACAGTCTGCCCAGTGCCCAGCTGCTGCTGGCATGAACCGGGAGCCAGTGAGGCTGGTGCCTCGGAACCTGCGGTCAGCAGCAGTGCCGGCCAGATCGCTGGCTGTTGGCTGTAGAGGGGCCCAGAGCGTCTCCCCTACCTGGCCCCCCGCTGTCGTCACTCAGCTTCTCCCAGCTTTCTGGGAAATGGGTTGGTAACGCCAGCCCTCCTGGGCACTAGGACCCTCGGGGCGGGTAGTGGCGGGTCCCAGGTGCACAGCAGGCCAGCAGCAGGGGGCCTCTGTTGTCCCTGCCACCCCCTGTGTTCACCCTCACCCGAGCCCTGCCGTCTTTCCCCTACGGCCCACCCTGGGCTGGTGCCCGTGTGCCAGAGGGGCTTCTGGGATGCTCTCGCTGGAAGCTCCGGCCAAAGAAGGGAGGACCGGGAGGGCTGAGAGTGGCCGATCTTCTGGGACCTAAGGAAAACTCTCAGACGCCTCGAAGTTTCTGTCTCGACTTCAAAAGGCAAGGCTTTAGGCCTCTGCGGCCACTTCGGGCCTATGGCCCCTCCCAGGAGCTGCAGGAGAGGGCCTCCCCTCTCGGCAGGCGGGCGGGCTGAGCCATTCAAAAGCAAATGGCCCGGAGCAACCGCCCTGCTGTCGCAGGGCTTCAGGATCAGCGGGGAGCGATGGCCAGTCACTGAGTCCTAGGGGCCAGGCGAGGGCGGCCTCAGGCCAGCACGCCGCCCCGCCCAGTGACCTCACGGGGGAGGGGGTGAGCCAGGGGCTGCTGGAAGGCTCTTGGGGCAGGAGGGGAGGGCCGCCCACTGAACTCTGCTCCAGCCTTCTTTCCCAAAGGCCCGGTGGGGCCTGCTGACGGATGGCTGGGTAATCTGTCCTGAGCGGAGCGGAGGGGACCCAGTGGGCCGTGAAGAGCCCCTTTCCGCACCCCCTCCTCCCAACCCTCCCCGGAGTTTGCTTTACAAATTAGAGAAGGGCACCAGGGTCACATCCGAGAAGCCAGCTCGGGGTCAGAGCAGCCCATGGGAGTGGGACTCGGGGTCCTGTCCCTGGCGGGGGGACCTCGGCCGGCCAGGACCCACCCAGCCCCTGCGGAAGGATGTGAGAGAGTGGGGGCGTAGTGGGGGGCGCTGGGGGTGCAGACCCAGGGTGGGGGTGGGTCTGAGCCCAGGTCGGGACAAGAGGGGCTGGAGAGCAAACTGGTCTGACCCCAAGGCCCGAGGCTCCTCCTCCTCGCACCACCTAAAGACAGGAGGCTGTAGACGCTCCAACTCAGATGCAGACTGTCGCCCTAGATGCAGACATGCCTGCCTCTCTCCACCGCCCCTGCACGCGCCCCTCTGGCCTCTTTGCCTGGTGGCTTGGCCTCTCACCCGCTCGAGGTGAGCCATCTCCTTGAATCTGGCCTCGTGACTTGCTTTGGCTCCAGAGGCTGTGACGGTGTGGGGTTCTGGCCCTCGTGGGCCCTGAGACCGCCGTGTGCAGGAGCCAGGCCAGCCCCGGGCTGGAGGAGAAGCCAGAAGCGTCAGCCTGCCCCTGGGAGGCGGCCCCACCCACCGCACCCACGAAGGTGAGTGGCGGCAGCACCTGCGCCTCGGGGTGAGGGTGGCTTCCCGCAGCAACAGGCGGCTTGTAGATCTTGCCTCTGGGTCCTGAATATCTGGGAGCTTTCATCCCATTCAGGGGGCTCATGGAGCCCTTTGGACCAGAAGAGAAATGTCACGGGCAGAATTGTGTCTCCTCCAAATTCATGGTGAAGTCCCAACCCCAGGATCTCAGAAGTGACCTTATAGGGAAGCAGGGTCAACGCAGATGTAATTAGTTATTAATAACACGAGGGCCTACTGGAGCCGGTGGGCCCCACCCGGCCCACTATGTCTCGTTCGTTATTGCTTGTTATTGTTGTTTTGCTAAATCGTGTCCGACTCTTTCGAGATGCCATGGACCGTAGCCCTCCAGGCTTCTCTGCCCATGGGACTCTCCAGGCCAGAATCCTGGAGTGGGTTGCCGTTTCCTTCTCCAGGGGATCTTCTTGACCCAGGGGTGGAACCCACATCTCCTGCATGGGCAGGTGGATTCTTTACCACTGAGCCACCTGGGAACCCCCTGGTAGCCTTATAAAAAGGCAAAATGGGGACAGACGTGCACGCTGGGAGGAGGCCACGTGCAGATGGAGGTGGAGGCCTGGCGTGACGAAGTCAGGGAACCCACAGACCCCCGGGGAGGAGGCCTAGAGGAGAATCCCTTACCACCTCAGAAGGAGCCAGCCTTGCCAGCCCCTTGACCTCTGACTTCTGCCCCAGAATTCGATCTCCACCTCACTTGTATTACGTCGTTACAGCAGTGCTGGAAAAAACTGCTGAGGGAAAATGAAAGCGAGGGGGAGCGTTTCCAGGGCCCAGCTTCCCCCCGGCTGGGGCGTTCCCTGCGTCTTTAAGAAAGAGCCAGGAGGGGCTCCCCTCTCTGAGACACTCTCACAGCCAACCGCCCCCATACTAGGTGGGTCAGAGCAGAGATGCTCTTCAGCGCATCACTGACTTGTTTAGCTATGTGTTCAGGCTTTCACTCTGCAAGGCTGCTGCTGGGGGTCTGCTCCAGAGACGCACGGGGGAGTTACTGAAAGACTCGTGCACACGGCTCTTCTTTGCAAGATGTGCCTTGGTGACCCAGCAGAGCACTGGTCAGTGCTTCTCATGAGTCGTTACGTTTCTGGCTGGAAAATCACAGAGGTGGTGCTTGTGGACTCGCGTCGCGTCTGACTGCACTCTGCACTCCGGCACGCTGGCACTGACTGCTGCTCGGGTCTGCCAGCGGTCTCCACTGCAGAGTGGCTCCTTTGCCTTTGGAAATCAGGAAATGCCGTGTAGCTGGTACACGGAGACTTTGTAAACATCCCATTCCTTCGTCCTGTTTGCAATTAACCATTCACTACGCTAAGCAAAGGGCTTCTCTGGTGGCTCAGCGGTGAGGAATCTGCCTGCAGTGCGGAAGATGCAGGTTCTCCCTCTGGAGAAGGAAATGGCAACTGCTCCAGCGTCCCTGGCTGGAGAATCCCGTGGACAGAGGAGCCTGGCGGGCCGCAGCGCACGGGCTCACAAGTCAGACACGAGTTCGTGAATAAACCGCCGCCGCCGCCACACTCTGAAAGCGTGGGCCGTGGATTCCTACGTGATTCCGCAGGCTTTCGTCCGTCACTGACATGACTCATCGCACATCGGGGTCCTTTTCTTCCGGGGCTGTGACTCCCCACGCCAGGCCCCATCTCTGCTCCCACTTCAGAGCTGAATCGTTTAGAGTGAAAGGGAAGAACTGGCAGGTTTCACAGCCCTGTCCTGTAGACTTCCACCCATCACAGCCAGCCCCGACCGGCAAAGCTTCCGGGTGGCGAGTGGGCACGAACCACCCCTCTGTGGCCGAAGCTGGCAAGGTCCTGTGACCACGGAGCCCCGCCCTGTGGCCAGCAGAGCTAGAGAGGGGCGGGTGGGGCAGGGGTGGAATTGAACACTTTTAGGCAAATAGCAACCGAGAAAATAGCAGCTGAGTTCAGGAGTGACACCATCACCAGCACCCCCCACCCCCACCCAGGGGACTTCAAAAGGATGCACTGGAAAAGAGGCAGTGCCCCTGGGGCTGGGCTGAGACGCTGGGAGCTACCGCAGCTGCTGTGTTTATGGAGGCGAGGTGAAATTCACATACATACAGCCGACCACGCCAGGGGGTGCGATTCAGGGGCACTGAGGACGTTCACATTGTTTCGACACCTCCACCTCTGTCTCTTCCAGAACAGTTCCGTCATCCAAAAGAAACCCGCACCCATTAGCAGGCAGCCTCTACTCCCACCCCCAGCCCCTGGAACCGCACGGACTTGTCCATTGTGGACGTTTCACTTAGGTGGAGTCCGACACCACGAGGCCATTCAGAATCAGCTTCTTTTACTTGGCAGGACGTTTTCAAATCCATCCACACGGTAGCACAAATCAATACTTCATTCCTTCTTACGGCTGAAAAAACGTTCCATGGGCACGGTCTCTGGATACACCGCAATTTATTCACGCATTCATCTGCTTTCCCAACAAATGTGCTGAGGTATCATTCACAGAGAAGACTGCCCGTGTTTCAAGTGCACAACGTGGTGCTCTGATACGTGAGTACGTTGTGAAATGATTCCCACGGTCCAGTTATTTATCACAAAAGACCACCTCACACAGTTACCTTTAAATGAAAATTTACTTTGGGGTGAGAACGTTCAAGAGACCCCCCTCTTAGCAGATTCGAAATGTACAATACAGTTTACATTTTTGTATGAATAACAGTATTAATAATTGTAGTCACAAATTAGATCCCAGAATTTACTTATCTTAGAACCGAGAGTTTAGATGCTTGGACCTGCGCCTCCCGCTTTCCCTGCCCCCGGCCCCGAGCGCCGCCCTCCTCCTCCCAGCTCCTACGAGTTTGACTGTATTTTTTACAATTCTCTTATAAGTGACACCATACACAGAAAATGATCGTCTTGTTCTGTCTGCGTTATATCACTCGGCATAAGGTCCTCCAAGTGTGTTCATGTCGCAGATGGTAAGATCTTCTTTTTTATGGTTGAATAATATTTAATGTGTATATATACACACACTGTATTTTCTTTATCCAATCATCCTTTGACAGTTTCCTTCCTCGTCTCAACTCTGCTAAGACACGAATGCTGCAGCAAATGCAAGGATGTGGCTGTCTCTTTGAGACACTGCTTTTGTCTCCTTTGGACACACACCCAGAAGTGGGATTGCTGGCTCATCCGGCAGCTCTCGCTTTGGGTTTTTGAGGAATCTGCACACTGTGCTCCGTAGTGGCTGCACCGATCTGCGTTCCCACTAACGCTGCACGAGGGTTCCCTTTTCTCCATGTCCGCACCAATACTTGCCGCCTCTTGTCTCTTCAGTAAACAGCCATCCTCACAGGGGGAGGTGATGCTCCCTTACACTTTTGACGGGCATTTCTCTGATGATCAGTGATGCTAAGCACCTTTTCATTGGCCCTCTTTTCTATGTCCTTTGGAAAAACATTTATTCAGGGCCTTTACCCCTTTGAAAACTGGGTTGTTTGGGGTTTTTGTTACTGAGCTATAAGGCTTCCTTATGTAGTTTGCATATTAAGTCCTTAGCCTGTATATAGTTTGGGAACGGTTTCTCCCCTTCCGTAGGCTGCCTTTGCAGTCTGCTGATAGTCCCTCTAGCCGTGCAGAAGCTGTTTAGCTTCGTACAGTCCCACTTGTTTGTCTTTGCTTTTGTTGCCTCTGTTTTTGGTATCAGATGCATCCGAAATAAGCACTGCCAAAACTAACGGAAAGGAGCTGTTTCTCTATTTTTCTTCGGGGAGTTTGACAGTTTTAGGTCTTACATTTAAATCTTTAATCCGTTATGAGTTCATTTTTGTAAGCGGTATAAAATAGGGCTCCAATTCTTTTGCAAGTGGATATACAGGTTTTCCAACATCATTTACTGCTGATCTTTCCACATGTGTGTTCTTGGAATACTTACCGTAAATTAAATGACCATCTACGTGTCATTTAATATGAGTTTATTTCTGGGTTCTCTCTGTGCTGTCCTTATTGGTCCATGTGTCTGTTTTCATGCCAACAGCACACTGTTTTGTAATATAATTTGATGTAGCATAATGTGTTATTGTACTGTAACTTGGCGGTATGCTATAAAATCAGCAAGTATGATACCTCTGGCTTTATTCTTCTTTCTCAAGATTGCTTCAGCTATTTGGGGTCTTTTGTGATTCTATACAAATTTTAGGATTTTTTTTCTATTTCTGTGAAAAATGCCATCAGAATTTTGATAGGAATTGTGTTGAATCCATAGAGTGCCTTACATAGTATGGACGTCTTAACAATATTACTTCTTCCACTCCAGGAACACAGAATATCTTTCCACTTCTTTGCATCATCACCTACTTCTTTCTTTGCTGATCTAGTTTTCAGTGAGCAGGACTTTCACCTCCTTGGTTAAATGTATGCCTGGATATTTTATCCTTTTTGATGTTTCTGTGAGTGGGATTTCTTCCCTAGTTTCTCTTTCAGGCAATTTGCTGGTGGCATAGAGAAATGCACCGGATTCTGTGTGTTTATTTTGTCTCCTGGAACTGTGCTAAATTCGTTATTAGTTTTAACTTTTTTTTTTTTTGGCGGACTCTGCTGCTGCTAAGTTGCTTCAGTCGTGTCCAACTCTGTGCGACCCCACAGACAGCAGCCCACCAGGCTCCGCCGTCCCTGGGATTCTCCAGGCAGGAACACTAGGGTTTCCTAAATACAAAGCCGTATCATCTGCAAAGACAGTTTTACTTCTTCCTTTCCAGTTTGGATACTTCTTATTTTTTTCTCAGCTGACTGCTCTGTCCAGTATTTCCAATATTATGTTGGCTATGTGGTGACAGTGAGCATCCTTGTTTTGTTTCTGATTTTAGAGGAAAAGCTTTCAGCTCTTCACCACTGGGTGTGATGTTAGCTGTAGGCATGTCACACATAGCTTTTATTATGTTTAGGTACATTCTTTCTACACCTACTTTGTCAAAGTTTTTTTTTTTTTTAATCATGAAAGGATGTCGGATTTTTGTCAAGTGCTTTCTCTGCAGCTGTTTAGCTAATCATGATCTTTATGCTTCATCCTACCAATGTGGTATATCCCATAAACTGATTTGTGTATGTTGAACCATCCTTGCAGCCCAAGGATAAATTCCACTTAACCATGTGTTCAATCCTTCTAACGTGCTACTGAGTTCAGTTTGCTAGTGTTTTGCTGAGGAATGTTGCATCTATATTCATTGGGAATGCCAGCCTGTAATTTTCTTTCCTTGTGGTGGCCTCGTCTGGAGCTGGTATCAAGGTAGTGCTGGCCTCATAGAATGACTTTGGAAGTGTTTCCTTCTCTCTCTCTTTTTTTAAAGAACGTATTGGCTGGTATCAGCTCTTGATTAAATGTGTGGTAGAATTCACTGGTGAAGCCAGCTGGTCCGGGTCTTTTCTTTCCTGGGGGATTTTTGATCCCTGGTTCCATGTTCTCACTGGTTAAAGGTCTACTCAGACTTTTTTCTAGTTCAGTCTTATTCGCTGTGTGTTTTTAGGGATGTATCCACTTGTTCCAGCTTGTCTCATTAGCTGGTGTGTGTTTGGTGGTTTCTTACGATCCTTTGCATTTCAGCGGCCTCAGCTGTAATTTCTCCTCTTTGATTTCTGATTTAACGTTCGCATGTACATACCGGTGTGTGAGTTCCTGCCGTGTGAACTTTTGAGCTTTAGTTTCTACACAAGTGAAACGGAAGTTGTCACAGGGCAACTGGGACGGTGGAATCAGGTGCAGAGTGCTTGGCTGAGAGGAAGCAGTGGGTGAAGTCGCTAGTCTCAGCTGACGGTATTTCCCACTGACGTAAATCGGACACTTATATATGCCTGGTATTGTGCAAGTGCTTGATCCACCCTCATGGGGGTGGATCCCATTTTACAGACGAGGAAACGGAGGCTCAGAGAGGGCAAGCAGCTTGCTCAAGGCCACTCAGCCAGGCAGGGGCCGCGGAAGGATTCAACAGAGGCCGCGTGGAGCCCACGCCATGCCCACCGAGCTGGTCACCGAAGTCTGCGGTGGGCACACGCAGACGTGAAGGTCTGCGCGGCAGCTGCTGGCCGGGCCAACTGAGGCCGGCCGCTGAAGCAGCTTTAGTTCCTCCGCGTGGCTCGCAGAGGACACCGGCTCTTGCTGGGAAGAGCGCCGCCGCGGCGGTGCGAGGGCCGCGGGCTGTTTTCACTTGGGGCGTCTGCGGGAGAGCCTGTGTTGCGGGGGTGCGCCTCTGGGCAGGTGCCCTGGGCCGTGGTTCTGGGAGCCGCAGCGGCCCAGGAAGCCAGGCTCTGGCCAGTCCTGGGCCAGGCCCCTTCTCGGAGCTGGGACCCCCGCCTTCCCCGCTTTGCTCCGGATCCTGCCGTCTTGAGTCTCCGCCGCTTCCTCCCTCCCCACAGTACCAGGTGGGCTGGCGCTGCTCCTGGGGGGAGGCCGGGGGAGCCCCCCAAACGGCAAGACAGCCCTGCCCCAGCCGAGGCTCTCTGGGCAGGAGGGCCCATCTTGCGTCCACATGCGCCTGCGGGCCTGCGAACACCACCCCAGATGTTCGGGCGTCCCTCCACTGCGGGGTCACGGCCTAGGCTGAAGCACGCGGGCGTCTGCAGCGTGTCTCCAACGGGCCGCGTTTGTTCTCTGTCTGATGCTGAAAGGCGCTCAGAGCCGGGGCCACCTGCCTCCCTCTGGGCACCTGGGAGGCTGACAGCTAATAATCTTCACATCCCTCTGTTTCACACCCGAGACTTGGCAAGGCCAGCCCACGAGGTTGAAAGGAAGCTGCAGGCACCCGGCGGGTCCATGCCGCCCTGCAGAGACACCCCCCACCTCTTGCCCTCCTTGCCCAGGGGAGATGCTTCTGGGACACCCGAGGCTCCTGCGCCCCCGAGCTGTTTCTGCCTCCCAAAGGCACCGGCCCCCAAGACCCTGTCTTCCGTCCTCCTACCCGCTGTGTTCCTTCCTTGTTTGTCCTGCTTATCACGGTGCCTGCGTGAGGTTAGCCATCAGCTCTGAAGGCTCAGAAGGGAAAATGGGGCATCCACCCACCGCCCCACCTGCCCACTCACTGCCCTTTTGGGATTCCCTTCAGTGTTCAGCGTTTTCCCCGCTCCTGTCCTGTGCATCCTTCCTTCCAGTCTCTGCTTGGTGCTCACCACCTCCAGGAAGCCTTCCTGGCCCTTCTCGTGTCCTGGGAGCACCATTTCCTGCTACAGTTACACGTGCATTGGGGGATTATTTGGTCCATGTCCCACTCCTGTCTTGGATGCTAAGCCTCAGGGACAGGGAAGGGGTGCCCACTTGGTGCCCTCAGCGGCCAGCCTGGCACATGGGAGGGGCCCAAGAAAACGTGGAAAACTTCTGTGATCAATGCCCATGGACAGGGCAGCTTCCTTGCTGGCCCCCAGCTCCCCTCACCATCACCGCTGCCTCCTCGGCTCGGGGAGTTTATTACAGGTAATTTCTCTACATCAAGCTCATCAACACCCCCTCTGGCCAAGAGGCCATGTTCAAACCCCTCTGTGCCCTGGGCCAAGCTCGAGGGGATCAGAGCAGGTGTCTGCCCTTGGCCCTGCCTTTTGCTCTGAGCAGGATGTGAGAGGGCACCCCATCCCTGATTTTGTAAACAGGCACGGATGGCATCACCGGTTCTCCCATCTGGCCTTTCCTAGGACCCTCATGTGGCGATTTCTCCACCTGCCCCACTCGGGCCTGGACCCTGCCTCTGGGTGCCGGGCCTCCTGGGTCCTTGATTGTGGGGAGACGGCCTGGCCAGGCCCCCCACGGACAGCAGGACGAGCCAGATGAGCCAGAATCTGGGGCGGGGGGAGACATCAATGGCGCCCGCAGAGGGAGAGCCCTGCTGGGCAGAACGGAAGATGCACAGCTAGGTGGCAGGACGTGCGGAGAAGGGGTGGCGGCCGGGGAGGGCCTGGGCCTGGCCTTCCGCCCTCCCCAGGGTCTCTGGGTCTGTGGCCTCAGCCTGGCCCCTTTGAAGGCCTTCCTGGCACTGGACCCAGCTTAGTTCCTGCAGCAGGAAGACCCAGCAACCCTGCTCCAACCTCAGGCCCCCTGCCCCCTGGTCTGCATCTCTCTAATGCCCCCAGCCTTGGAGTCCCGGCCCAGTGGGCTGAGGAGCTGTGTGCCTGGCGGCGTCTAGCGCTAGCGCTGCCCCTTTAAAGGACCCTCTGTGGGGTCCGTTGACTTTTCAGCAGGACAGGTCTTGCCCACCTGACCAGACCACAAGCTCCAAGGCCAGGCTGGGACCAGACTGAAAGCAGGGAGGAAGAGTGGGCATGTGGGTTGGTACCTTTGTTTCCTGCGGCCGCTGGGACATGTCACCACAAGACTAACACGAGCAACCTGGAGGCAGGAGTCCTGACCTCCAGGGGTCACCGGGCCGGCTCCAGGGAGGAGCCTCCTCCAGGGGTCACCGGGCCGGCTCCAGGGAGGAGCCTCCTCCAGGGGTCACCGGGCCGGCTCCAGGGAGGAGCCTCCTCCAGGGGTCACCGGGCCGGCTCCAGGGAGGAGCCTCCTCCAGGGGTCACCGGGCCGGCTCCAGGGAGGAGCCTCCTCCAGGGGTCACCGGGCCGGCTCCAGGGAGGAGCCTCCTCCAGGGGTCACCGGGCCGGCTCCAGGGAGGAGCTTCCTCCTTGTCTTCTCTAGAGGCGCCCGCAGTCCTTGGCTCGTGGCCCCACCTCGGTCTTCAGAGCCAGTAGTGCGGCGTCCCCTGTCGCTGGCTGACCTCTGCTCCACCTCCTCTCTCGTTGACCCTCCTGCCTCCTTCCTGTGGGGACCCTGTGATGATGTGGGGCCCGCCCGACCATCCAGGATACCCCCTTCCCCCCGTCATCAGACCCTTCCCTTGGTCACACCTGCGAGGTCACCGTTGCCCTGACAGATCGCACATCACAGATTCCAGGGCCTCGGGTGTGGACAGCATGGGGCAGCATTGTCCAGCCTCCATGGCTGGACGGACACACGTGCCTGCAGGACTGAGTGATGGATGAGGGTGTGGGGCCTGTTTCTCCTCCCCTTCCTTCAGGTGCTGGGAGCCCGGCGCTGGGCAGGGGACAGAGGGGACCTCCACGGGGGAGGTGGAGGCAGCAGAAGTCCTCTCTCTCTGGCTGCGGCCCCCTCGACCCCTATTCCCAGCCTGCGGGGCTGACAGCTGAGCTGACCTGCACGCAGACCACTGCACTCACTGCTGGGTTCTTCCAGGGCCCAGCGCGGTGGGCCTGGTGGGTTCGGTCCTCCGACCAAGATGCAACAGGACACGGTGGGGCTATTCTCGCCCAACGCCTGCCTGCCTCCTCGGTCCAGGGGCTGGCTGACCCCAGGCAGAGCGTGGGCTGCTGGGCCGTCTGCAGGGCGCTGGCGAAGAGCTCCAGGCCACTCCTGGGAGGCTGAGCAGAGCTCCAGACTGCAGCACCCTCAAGCAATTACGGGCCCGGGGCTGGTGAGCAGCTGTCCTGGCCCCGCCAGCCGCCAGGAGGCCAGCAGCTGCCCGCGGCCCAGACTCTGGCAGCGGTGGGCCGCACCACCTGGTAGACCGTGAAGGAGGGCCGCCCGGCCCCCTGCTCTCTGCACAGGGTTTGGAGGGAGAGCAGTGGTCTCGGGCGGGCAGCCCCCGGGCCAGCCGCTTGGCCTGATTCTGCCCCAGGACTCGGCCTCGCCGGACAAGCGCCCTGCTCTGCCTTCTGTGCCACAGGGTGACCGAGGAGGGACAGGTGTGGCGACCTGCCTGGGGTCAGCCATCGGGGGGTCAGGGGTGGGTAGAACCCACACCTGTTTGTTCTCAAGGCCGTGCGCCTGTATCCTGCCAGGACTGCGCCCTGCTGCTTAGAGAAGTCGGCTCCCTGCTGACCCCCTCCAGCCTGGTCATGCCCTGGAGGCTTCTGCCAGGACGCAGGGAGGCCCCCGCCCCAGTCCCCACCGAGGCAGAGACGCAAACTGCCTGCGAGCACACTAGTCTCCCTGCCTGGGGAGCAGGGCCCCAGGCTGTCTGGTGTGCCTGGTCCCCTGGGCAGCAGGAGAAGGGTGGATGGTGGACCCTTCCCACCCCTGGCAGATCGGTCTGCCTAGGGGCCCGTGGATGGGCAATGACCGTGATGTGCGTCATAGGGGGAAGTCCCGTGAGTGTCCACATCCTGCCAATTGACGTGGCCGGTTCAATGAACGAAGCAAGTCCTGGCCAGGCCTGCAGTCAGTGGCTGACACCCAGGCCTCCCGGGAACACCGGCAGCTGGGGGTTGCGCACGGGGCGGGGGTGGTCCTGGGGAGGCTCTGCGGGGTCAGAGCCCCTCCAGGACGTGAAGGAAATGCTCTGACACCTGGAAGAGAGGCGAACGCCAGCAAGACGGGAAAGCTTGCCCCAGAGTGCTGTTTAAACTGTAATTTGCCAAGACAGTTTGGAGTGATTCACCGAAACAAGTGAGAAATCGCAGATTCCTGGTTTGGATTGACATCAAAGCTGCCTTATTGTTAATTCTGAATTTATCTCTTAAGCAACTGAGGGGGGAAAAAAACAAAAACTCAGCTGAAATGGCCAGAATGTGAAATAAGGGCCGCAAAGGCTGGTGGTGAATGAACCCCGGAGAGGCTGTTCCAATGCAGAGAAGCGAGTTACGTACAGGACCGTGCTTGGACCAGGCCCGCTGCAGAGGTTCTGAAGCAGAGACGCGTTTCCGCATTTCGAATAGAAGCCGGGAACAGACTGTTGAATAATCGAATTAGCCCCAAAGAGTCAACTTTTTGCGGCTCCCAGTAATGAGTGGTGAGGCCCCAAACGGAAGAACAAAACAATTCGACGTTCTCAACCAGCAATGATCAAAAACAGATCGCGCTTGATATTGGAAAGCTAGAGTTATCTTCCAGGCGTTTCACGTAGACAGTGGGCTTCCAGGACTGTCGAATGAAGCGGCTGTAGCAGAGCAGACGCAGGAAACGGAGGAGAAAATGTCGCTCTCGCTGTTAAGGGTGATAAAGATCACATTTGTTTTTTGCCCCCCTAGATTTCTAAGTATCTGAGGTATTTGTCAATCTGAGAAAAAGGATAACGTTTTGTGATTCTTCCTACTTGTAACTGAATATTCACCCTTGCTCTGATTTTTGCATTCATAATTTTGAGTCTTTTTCCTTGAAGAGGGCCCCTAAGTTGCGTCTGGCCAGGCCTGCGGTCCACGTCCCCACCGTGTCCCCACCGTGTCCCCACAGCTGTTAGTGGCAGAGTCAGGATGCTCGGTGGGAAGCAGGACTGGGGCACTCACCGCATTCACCATCAATTTCTTTTTCTTTTCCGGGTGACGACAGCACCGCCCCTCAGTCCCCTATGCTGGGCACCAGAGGTCCCCTGGCTGCCAGCGTGCAGTGGCATCACGCCTGTCACGTCGCCTTCCCCCGCGTGTGAGGAGCCACGCTCCTTCAGCTCACAGCCCGGGGACCCAGACAGGGACAGAGACCCCCAGCGCTGCTGCCCGGTCCTGCCCCAGCCCCGCTCCAGCCTCCAGCCGCCTTACAGGGGAGAGGGGCGAGGAGCAGCAGAGGGCCTCAGGCCTCACCGTCACTCACCAAGCACCTTCACTCCGCACCCAGTGGCGGGGCAGGGGGCGGGGATGGACTCGGCCCTGGCCCATCCTCCGAAAACGGCCCCATTCAGAGTCATCATCTTCTCTCCCTGGACCCTGCAAATGCCACCTTTAAGGGCCTTTAAGGACCTTAGCATGGGGAGGGTGTCCTGGGTGATCAGCCCGTGGGCTCAGAGTACTCAGAGGGTGCTTATGAGAGAGGCAGGCGAAGGTCACAGATGGGAGCAGAGAGGGCCGCGTGGGGGCGGGGGCAGAGGCTGGTGCCCAGGACACTGGCAGCCACCAGGCGCTGGGAGAACCCCCCGGAGCCGCCAGAGGGAGTGAGCCCCCCCGGCCCCCGACACACCTGGCTTTGACTTCTGGCCTCCAGAACCCAGAGAGAATAAAATGGGATTGTTTTAAGCCCTGGTTTGTGATCACTGACACCATCTAAAGGTCTGGGCTGTGGGAGACGTTGCTGGAGATGGCGCGATGCCTGTGTCCTCGAACGCGTAGGGCCTCAGGGCCTTAGCTCCTAGCCATGCCTGGAGCTGGGGCTGCCTGCTCACCCCTGGTGCCCCCAAGTCTTTGTATAAAGGTCCGCGTGCCCCGAGCACCCCGCCCACACCCCCAGGCTGCCTCCCGTTCTATTCTCCTCCGCCCGTGCGTCATGTGCCCTGCTCGCCTGCTGCCTGCTCACCCCGCCCAGCCCCCTGCACCAGGGCAGGATGCAGCCTGGTCCCCGGAAGGAGGTGCTCGGTCAACTGCTCGGTGAACTGGGTTTGAAAGGAGGCTCCCTGGCCCTCCCGGGAGGAACATGAGAGGGTCTCGCTGATGTCTGCGGCCTCTGCGCTCAGATCAGATCTGAGACGGGGTGTTGCCGCCCCAGGAAGGGAAGGAAGCAGGAAGCAGCCTCCTCCAGACGGCCCCAGTCCCTCCAGCCTATCAGCCATGTGGGGCCCGCCCAGGTGAGGCCGCCTCACAGGAGGGAGGATGGTCTTGGGGAAGGACGTGGTGAGTGGGCAGCAGGGGACACAGAGTGGGCGTGGAATGGACGCTGAGTGGACATGCAGTGGATGCTGAGTGGACAGTGAGTGGACACTGGGTGGACCCAGAGTGGACGCGGAGTGGACGCCAGGACCCGAGTTCGGGATCTGCCCTGCATCCAGCACCAACGTCCCTGCATCTCCCGATTCTCCTCTACCAAGTGGACCCCATCACTCTGCCGCCGTGGGGTCGGCAGTGAGGGGCCCCCAGGGCCGGCAGCACAGGGAAGCTTCTAGTTAGTGACAAATGCTCGGAGCTCCGTGCCCTCTGGCTGGGTCCTGGGAGCCGGCGCCCCTACAGCCAGCCCTCCCCGCTTGGGCCCCTCTGGGAGCATCTGTTCCCCATTACGGGGGGCGGGGGGCTGGCGGGACTGTGGACGCAGCCCATGATCTCACCACTGGAGGGTGGAGGCTGGCGGCTGGTCGGGAGCCCAGGCCATCCGCTCCTCCTGGAGGGGCGGTGAGAGGGGCTCCCCATCCCGCCCGCAGGCGGAAGCACTCATCATTCCTGGCGCTTCTCTAACACCTTGCCGAGACCCGCCTGCCCCCACCCTCTCCTTGGTCCCTGCCTCCTCCGTCCCGCCCAACTCCCCCTGCCTGCTGGTGTGTGGCCCCCAGGCCTGGTGGGGAGCAGGGTGGGGGTTCCCACCTGGGAGCTCTGCCCTGGAGACAAGCCTGGAGAGAGAGGGGCTTCACCCCGTGCTCTCGCAGGAACTCAGCTTTCCCTTCGATAAAGCAGAAGTGCCACCAGCCGCTCTGGAAGCCTCACGCTGAGCCAAGATTGTCATCAGAGCCGTGTCCCTGCCGGAGCTCTGCTCCTGGCCTCTCACCACCCGGCTCTCGCTTTACGTGTCCCCCACACCAGCTTTGTATCCAATGGTACTTTTCCCTAACTTCCCAGTGGATGGCTGACCAGATTCAGCTTGCATGCCTCTGGGGATGGTGAGCTCACTACCTCTCCAGTTTGCCCTTTCCACACAATGGTGTGTGCAGACCATTATCTGCCTGCCTAGAAGCTCCACATACCAGCTCTAGCTGTGTCCCCGTGACAGAGCCCACACGACATGCTTGAGCCCCCTCGTCCGTCTGGCAGCTCTTTGGATGGGCGACAGCAGTGACCCCTCCCTAGGACCTTCTGCCCCTTGACGCCCCCCCCGGTGATGGGGCACGTTGGCACCTACACCCTCACCTCCCCTGGCTGTGTTCTGCTTCCACAGGAGATGCTGCAGGGAAAAAGCAGAACAAAATTGAATATTTCCCATAGCAAGTTAGCACAAAGACACCATGTCACCCTTTCCGACGGAGTTGTCCAGTACGTTAGAATGTTCTAGAACCCCAGGGATGGGTGACGAGGTGGTTGGTGCGGTCCCCATTGGGTCTGGACCGGGACTGCGTATCTTCAGACATTCACTCATCCGTTCGCTCGTTGACGCACTGCTGCTCAGCAAGTTACCTGTTGTGAGTGTAGTTCCAGACACGACTGAACGCCGTGGGGGAGCCCAAAGCTAACTGCACTCTTCACGGGGCACTGTCTCCTCAGCTGAGTGGGTAGGTCTGAGCAGTAAATGCCATTGAAGAGAAAATCGCTTTTCTACTCCCGAGCACACTTGCCAGCTTAACGGGGCTGGTAAGTGGCTGGCGGCACGGCCACCGTGCAGAGAGCAGAGCTGGGAAAGCCACACACACTGCATTGCTTCTCCCATTTTCCCCGAAAGAAATCCACCACCCACTACCCAGAATTTACCAGAGTTTCTTGCCAAGACCTTTGCTCTTAACGTGCTGGGGGTGTATCTGTGGTTGGGGAGGGGGGAGGCTCCTTTTCCTGCCACTGATGGTGGTCAGCATGGAAAATCCACGTTTCACTCACATGCCATCCCAAGGACAGTAGCTCGTGCCAGGAGGCCAGGCGCATGGACCTGTGATGGGCTGGGCTGTGTCCCCCAGAACGTAACCCCAGGACACCAGAGGGTGACTGCACTTGGAAGTGGGGTTGCTGCAGATGTCCAGAGTTACTGAGGGCCTGGGGGCACCTCACCCACTTCTCAAAGCACACGTGAGCATGCAGAACGCGGCTGCCGTCCGGCTCGGCCAGAGACGCTGAAGGTGCATGTGCAGTGTGAGTGAGGTCACTGTGAGGAGTCCAGGTCATGGTTAGAATAATCTCACCATGGAGACAAATCGACCACAAATTCTTCAGAAGAAAAGGACCCTAAGAACCCACCTGCTTCTCAGCGGTGAGTGGAGTGGCTCCAGGGGCTCCTTTTGGAATTTAGGTGCCTGCGCTCAAACTCCAAACCTGCGCGCCAGTGGCGGGGTGGTCTCTCCAGTCCCCAGCCCACCCAGAGCCCTCGCGCTGCCCTGATTTCCCCTCTCACAGTCTCTGTGGCCCTAGTGGTCTGCCTCCCGGCTTCTGTGATGCTGGGGTCCCCAAGCCCGCCTATGGGGGCTCTGACCACGCCCCCCTCCTGCCCCAAGCCCTCTGAGGCCAGACCCATCCTGCGCACCTTGACTGTGGTCCCCACCCGCAGTGGGATTCCGGGCCACGCGGCCTCCTTCTCTGCCCTCGCCCCTTTTCTGGGCCCCTACGTTCTCAGGTTGGGGCCTCAGGGGTCCCGGCCATGGGAGTCGGGTGTGGCGCCCCAGCCTGGCCCAGAGAAGCCGTGGTTTGTAACAAAGCCATCTCCACCTGTGCGTCTCTGCAGTGAACTGTTTTCACCTGGAGCTGAATGGAGACCAGGCCTCCCCTCAGTGACACCGAGGACCATCCAGGAGGGGGCCGCTCAGAGGCCGAGGGCAGCTGGGACATGGGAGGCAGGACGGTCCTGTGGTCAGTGGCCCGCATCCGGAGCCAGAGCAGGGTTTCCATCCCAACTCCGCTGCTTCCAGACTGCGTGAGCCGGCAGCGCCACGGAGCCCATCTGGGCTTCAGTTCCTGCCTCTGAGTGAGGGCGGTGCTCAGGGCAGGACCTGCGGCCAGAACTTGTCCCAGGAGAGACTCGAGTGGCATCCCGGGGCATCAGGGCGAGAGGATGGAGGGTGACCGAAGGGCAGGGCTGTGACTGGACACGTCACCGCGGCCAGGGCCCTCCTCTGCATCCAGGGGGCCTCCTCCACATCCAGGGGACCTCCTGTGTCCAGAGGCCCTCCTCCACGTGCAGGGGGCCTTCTCCATGTCCAGGGGGCCCTCCTGTGTCCAGGGGGCCTTCTCCGCGTCTAGGGAACCCTCCTCCGTATCCAGGGGGCCTCAGAGCTGCTGCCGCAGCCGTGGGAACACTGACTACACACTCTCCATCTTCCGGTCCTACTGTGTGCTGGGCCCTGCCTGGCCGCACAGGGATGCTGCCCTGGGGACCCACGGGGGTGACGAGGACGCCACCCTGTGGACCCAGACCTGCCAGCTGAGAAAGTCAGTGTGAGCCCGCAGCCCAGGGCCACCGAGGACAGGCCAGGGCTCCCGAGGAGGGCCACTGGGGGTGGGGGCTTCTGGCCTTCTGATGG
>SJYQ01104541.1:0-65716 GCA_006410935.1 Redunca redunca
CCAGGGACGGGGGAGCCTGGTGGGCTGCCGTCTATGGGGTCGCACAGAGTCGGACACAACTGAAGTAACTTAGCAGTACCCCTGAGGAACAAGTATAAAAAGTTTTTAGAGAATTCCCTGGTAATTCAGTGGTTAGGACTCCATGCTTCCAATACTGGAGTCCAGGTTCAATCCCTGGTCCAGGAACTAAGATCCTGCAAGCCCTGGGGTGTGGCCAAAATTTTTTTTTAATTTAAAAATAAAGTCTTTCAATTGATTTCTTCAAGTTTAGATGAAAGGAGGAGATGAAAATCATATATCATGTTTGCATTATAAGCAAGAACTGCTGGGTATTGGAAACAGATGGGAAAATAAAATAGATGCAGTACCTGCCTACCCCCATGGAGACTGTATTATTGGGAACTAGTAGAGGATAGGTGTTAAGAACGGAAGCTGGAAGAGGCATTTGGAGCAGTTGCAGCAAGATAATGGAGGTTTTATCTAGGTTAGTGTTTCTCAACCTTGGCAGCACATTGGATAACTACTTAGGAAGCTTTTAAAAATCCTGTCTAGACTTCACCCCAGACCAGTTAAATTAGAACATCTTGGGTGAGGCCCAAGAATGAGGATTTTTAAAGTTTCACAGGCAATTTCAGTATGCAGTAAAAGTTGAAACCATTGGTCTAGATATATGGCAATGAAGGGAGCTATATGGAGGTGATCTGAAATACAAATATTTCACAGTTCAGCAGACAGGATTTTCTAATGTATCAGATTTCAGTGGGAAGCAGTGAGGAAAGGGATTCTCAAGTTTTCTGACTTTTGTAACTGAGTTTATGGTGGAATCACCGAATCGTGATGGGAAAGATGGCTTTGAGAAGGAAAATTAAGGGTTCTATTTTAATAGATTGAGTTTAAAGATGTTAATAAGTCAGTCATTCAAAGGGAGAAATGAAGTTAGTAGCTGTGATTGAGATGGAGCTCAGAGAATAGATCTGTTAGAGTTGAAAAGTAAGTTGATGGCATGAAGATATTAAAGTTAATGATTGAGTCCGTGTGGGGCGAGTGTAAATAAAGAGCCTAAGACTAAGCCTTAAGGAATTCCAGGGAAGCATTTTGATTACCAAGAAAGAACCTACAAAAGAGACTGTAAATCAGCCAGTCAGATAGGATTTTGTGGTATTTCTGAAGACTTAAGTGGAAGTAATGTCTCTAGAAGAGGGCCGTTCTAGCTGGGTTGAGAATGAAAGGGTATCAAGTGCAGTGATGTCAGAAAATTAGTGAATTTAGCAAGATGAATGCTGTCTGTGATAATTTTAGTGAATTGATGGAAATGGCCAAATTGGAATAAACCGAGAAGAGAATGGTAAAGAAAATAAGCATGATTAGGATAGGAGGAGAAACTTATGTATCACCAGTCTCTTTAGAATCGTTTTGCTGGGAATATAACAAAAATGAGCTAATAACTAGAGAAGAAAACAGTCAAGAATACATGGGTTAATTTTGTTGTGCTTTTTTTTAATATATATTAATGGGAATGATGGAGTAGAGAGAAGATAAGAAAGGGAGTGAAGTTTTTAAGAGGGTGAAAGGGACTAGGATCCAGAGAACAAATAGAATGGCTTTGAAGATAACTTCAAAGGGTTTTTGAGAAGGACATTCCCGTTTTTAGAGAATATGGATATAGGAACCACAGATTTGCAGGAGAATTTAGGGGAAAGAAAGGAGTCTGAGCTTTAGAGAGAATAAATTAACCAGAAAAAAATAGGAAAAGCTCAGTAGGCCATTCTTTTCATCATATGTGACTCTGCCCGTGATCTGGCATATCTGATTTTTGACTCGTTTTCCTCTCTCTCCCTTACTTGATTTCAGATGTGCTCTGTTTTGGAGGAGATATCCTAAATATCACAGGTATTTTTCAGTTGTTTTCTTTTTAAATATTTACAGCACTGTAAGTTAGGAAGACTATATTTAGATGGAATTTGGCATATAGCATTGTTTGGTTATTTAACATGTACTGGGCCCTGGGAAAGCAAAGATGGGGAAGGCACAGTCTGCCTCAGAGGATCTCTCAATTTAATGGAAAAGCCGTGTCGGTAGTAAGCTCCCATGTACTTTACATTTTGTTCAGATTGAATGACAGGAAAATCAGTACCTATAAAGCACTCATGGGAGAAGACAATGGCAGCCCACTCCAGCACTCTTGCCTGGAAAATCCCATGGACGGAGGAGCCTAGTAGGCTGCAGTCCACGGGGTCACTAAGAGTCGGATACGACTGAGTGACTTCACTTTCACTTTTCACTTTTATGCATTGAAGAAGGAAATGGCAACCCACTCCAGTGTTCTTGCCTGGAGAATCCCAGGGACGGTGGAGCCTGGTGGGCTGCCATCTATGGGGTCACACAGAGTCAGACACGACTGAAGCAACTTAGCAGCAGCATAAAGCACTCATGAGAAAACTAACGAAAACCTTGGTCACTAATAGCAGAAGCTAAGTATACAATAGGGAGAGAAGTCTAGCTTGTCTCTCCTTTCTGGAGAACTCTTAGGATCATTAACAGCTATCTGCCACAGAGTTGGCCTATCCTTTCATTTAAATTTAATAAAACCACTTAAAAACTTAAAATTCAACTTGAATGTAATCCTACATTTTGTGAACTTGTTAGCTAGTACCTCTCCTCTTTGTGTTAATATACTGATGGAAAAAAGAGAAAGGGTTACCAGAAATAGCCTTAGTTTTAGGAACATTTCAGCTCCTACCTAGTAATGTTTTTATATGCTGAAGAGTTTTGAGGATCTAAAGCAGTATTTTAACCTAGCATGATAAATAGGGCCAAGAAACCTTGTCTGACACCACCTTGCATGACATCTACATTACTGTGGGTTTGCCCTGGCGAGTGAATTCAGATATTTGATCTCTGTCAGTCTATTTTTTATCTCTGCAGGGAATGTGCTCCTAGCACTCTGGACAGTCGAACAAAATCAACTGAGTGACATCATTACTCTGGTGGCAAAATGCAGTCTGGAGATACAGGAGAAATTTGGGATCTACCATACCAGAGAAGGCCAGGACCTGCAGCTAAAGATAGGTAATAGCTACTAAAAGAGCGATCAGTTAAAAATAATAATAATAAACCACTATAAAAATTCAAAAGATAAATGACAACCTAGAGAAAAAAACATTTGCAACTTATGTAGACAGCAGGTGAATTTTTCTAATATAGAAAGAACACCTAGAAATCAAGAAAAGACTAACATTCTAAGAGAAAAATGAGCAAAGAACAAGTAGCGCATAAAGAAAACATCCCTTGTAACTTACAGAAAACTGGTCAACTTCATAATAAGAAAAATACCAATTGAAAGTACCAATTTAGATCATTTCTTACCTATAGATATGGGAAAATTCAGATGCTGAGCACACTGTTCATGAGGCAGTGAGGAATAAACCTCACACAGTGCTGATGAGAGGCAGCAGTGGTACAGCTTCTATGGAGGGTGATTCAGTAATTTCTATCAAGATTGCAAATGCATTTTTTTCTTCAACCCAGCAATCCTAATATTTATCCTTCAACCATACCATGTATCCTATCAGTACATCTGAATATTTATAAAATATCATATGTGTAAAATTATTGGTTGCAATATAAATTGTGATAAAAGTTTGAAAACAATACATCTGTGGAAGACTAGTTAAATAAACAATAACATGTCTACCTACTGAGATTCTCTGCAACTTTAAAAAAAGATGTTTTGCTATAGCAATAGCTCCAAAATATAGGTGAGAAAAAGCAAGATGCAAAGCCACTGTGTTTAGTATGCTACCTTTTAAGTAAGGAGGAAAAGTTAAGAATTTTTATTTGTTTATATTTGTATAAAGAAACACTAGAAAGATATATAAGAAACTAATAGAAGTTACCTATTGGAGGAAAACAGTGTAGATAGATATATAAGTTTGAATCAAGACTTTTTAATGTATAGTCTTTATATAGTTTGGTTTTTGAACTATGTTACTGTATTACATTATCAAAAATATAATACAGTGCCATAGAAATTTAAAAACTGAACACAGGCCACAGTTACAACAATGGCAAAGTCAAGGCTGAAGGGGACGCTCTGTACAAAAAACTGCTTCACAGGAGTCCACAACCTCCAGGGGTTTCTGAAGTAAGGGCAAAAGTTGGCTCCAGCTATTCATTGGTATTTGAGGAGCAGAAGTGAAGAATAATATTCTGAGTTATATGGCATCTCTCCTACCATCCTTTTTTTGTTTTTCTGGTTTTTGTTTTATTGGTAGATAATTCATAATTGATACTGTACATAGACATATGTATATACTTTTGAAACCATCATGACAATCAAAATAATGAACATATTCAACACTCACTAAAGTTTTCTGTTCCCTCTTTATAAACTTTCCCTCCCTTCTCTCCCCATCCCCAAACAATCACAGATCTCCTTTCTATCTTAGAGTTTATTTTTAATTTTTAAATAATGTTATATAGGTGGTATAGGAAAAGGAGTACGTCAAGGCTGTATATTGTCACCCTGCTTATTTAACTTCTATGCAGAGTACATCATGAGAAACGCTGGACTGAAAGAAACACAAGCTGGAATCAAGATTGCCGGGAGAAATATCAATAACCTCAGATATGCAGATGACACCACCCTGATGGCAGAAAGTGAAGAGGAGCTAAAAAGCCTCTTGATGAAGGTGAAAGAGGAGAGCGAAAAAGTTGGCTTAAAGCTCAACATTCAGAAAACGAAGATCATGGCATCCGGTCCCATCACTTCGTGGGAAATAGATGGGGAAACGGCAGAAACAGTGTCAGACTTTATTTTTTGNGTCTGAGTGAACTCCGGGAGATGGTGATGGACAGGGAGGCCTGGCGTGCTGCGATTCATGGGGTCACAAAGAGTCGGACACGACTGAGCGACTGAACTGAACTGAACTGATATAGGTGGTATATACAGTATGTACTTTTTGGCTACTTTAATTCAGCATAATTTGAGATTCATCATTCATTGTCATCCATTTTGGGCTATTACAAATAAAGCTGCCATGAACATCTGTGTACAAGTCTTTGTATGGACATTTGCATTTACTTCTCTTGCTTAAATACCTAGGAGTGAAAGGGCTGGGTCATAATGGTACATGCATGTTTACCTTTTTCAGAAATTGTTCATTATTTTTTACCAAAGTGGTTGTACCATTTTACATTTCCACCAGCAGTGTATGAAAGTTCCAATTTCTCCATGCCCTAATCAACCTTTTTTATTGTCTGTTAGAGGTTGAAGAACTTCCTTTAACATTTCTCAATAGTATGGGTTTGCTGTAGATATGTTTTTGTGTCTGAAAAAAAAAAAAAATTTCACCTCTGTTTTTGAAGGGTATTCCCCCTAGATATAGAATTCTAGATCGACAGAGTTTTCCCCTCTTACGTGAAAGCTGTTCTGCTGTCTTCTAGCTTGCAGTGTTTCCAACAAAAAATCTACTTTCAGCTTTATTTTTGTTTCTTTGTATATATTGTCTCTCCTCTTCCACTTCAGCTGCTTTTAATATATTTTCTTTATCACTGGTTTTAGGTAATCTGATAATGATGTACCTTGGTACAGTTTTCTTAATTTTTCTTATGCTTGGGAATCTTTGAGATTCTTGGTTCTATAGGTTTCTAGTTTTTGTAACATTTAGAAAATGTTCTGCCATTATTTCTTCAAATAACTTTTAACTCTTCCTCTGCCCAGTTATATACCTACTAGATTACTTGAAATTGTCCCACAGCTTGATGTTGCTATGTTCGTTGTTTTTTTTCTCCCTGTATTTCATTTTAGATAGTTTACATTGCTTTGTTTTCAAATTTACAGATGTTTGTAAAAACCAAAATTGTATACCAAAAGGATATACCTCTGTCATTCTTTTAAAATTGCTTTTCCCTTGTTGTTGGATTGGGTGGATTGGGTGACTTACCTAAGAGCATACTTCTCATGGTTATAGTCATGTCTTTCCTGGCAAGCAAGCTAGTTTTTCAGCTGTTATTAACAATAAAATCCTCCAGAGCAAGAAAACGGAGAAGGCAATGGCACCCCACTCCAGTACTCTTGCCTGGAAAATCCCATGGACGGAAGAGCCTGGTGGGCTGCAGTCCACGGGGTCGCTAAGAGTCGGACACGACTGAGCAACTTCACTTTCGCTTTTCACTTTCATGCATTGGAGAAAGAAATGGCAACCCACTCCAGTGTTCTTGCCCGGAGAATCCCAGGGACGGGGGAGCCTGGTGGGCTGCCGTCTATGGGGTCGCACAGAGTCAGACACGACTGAAGCGACTTAGCAGTAGCAGAGCAAGAAAAACAGGAAGCAGAACAAAAGGGGGCAAAGCCCATTCGTGGTAAAATACTGATTGTCTGCTCTCTCAGCCCTGGTCACGTGTGAGGAGAGCTGCTGTGGTTACAGAGTGGCAGAGTTCCTTAGCATAACCATTTGTTCTCTGCCACCAGGACCTAGCTACCTATTAGAAGACCAATTTAGGGAGAAGACTCTTGGTTGCCTAGGATCCAAGAGTTTCTTCCCTCATACAACACAGGCTTGTTGGAATGTCCGCCTCTAGGTGTATTTAACATAGAAGGAGATCTGGGGCAAGGTATTACTTTCGAGGGTGAGCTCACCTAATACTTCTGCAACTGTGGGCAATGAGTTTGGTATGATGCATAAAGCGATGTGAGGATTCCAACCCCGCTCCCCACCCTTTGCATAGTTTGCCAGCTGAGTTTGTCTAGTCATTACTTGTGTTCTTTTCTCTGGATAGGTCTGTCTGCAGGTCGGATTTCCCAGGTTATAGTTGGAGATGAGCAGCGCCAGTACCTCTTGGTGATTGGGCGGGATGTAGATGGTGTCCAGTTAGCTCAACGGTTGGCTCAAGCAAATGAGATTGTCCTGTCCTGGAACTGCTGGAAGCTCTGTGAGCAGTACATGTTTGAAGTGGAAATCATGCGGGAGGATGAAGCTGTGAAGGTAGGAGGCTGGTCGCATCCACTGAAAGTCCTGAAAAGGACTTCCTGCTGCACAGGGCAGCACTCTGCTCAACACCAGGCCAAACCAGTAACCACTGGAACTTTATTTTGGAGGGAGGTGAGGGATACTCTCCCAGGAAAATAAGGCAGAATAGTTAAGGCGGAAAAGATAAACAATAAACAAGGGAAATGCTGTCCTCAGCCCTCTATTAAAGAACCAAAGGTAATCCAGTTGGTGGGTGGACACCGAATTGAGCAGTTCCCTTTCTATAGTTAAGAGATATGCGGATCATTGACCCATTTGATTTTGATGAGCATTTTTACAAGTGCCTCGATTACCTGCCACATTACCGGACAAGTGCTGGTAAGTTACTTTGTTCTTTCTTATACTACCCATGCCCATTTCAAAGATTAATTTTTTGCATGGCTGGAGACATTTTGTTTGCTTTCCTTCTCTCAGACATTCTAAGAACCGCCCTGGAGTTGGATCCAGATTCTGCACTTGAGCAAACCCTGCGGAAGCACATAATGAAAAACCTTTTGAAGAAGGTTGTTTCCTAGTTCTTGAGTCATTGTGTGTAGGCTTTGTATGTGTTTGTGTAAATACGTGTACATATACATATGTGACAACCATTCATACTGATCCAGTTCATCTCCTCCCCATTGTAATACCAGCAGATTTTCCCATCTGTACCAATTACTGACATGTCTTATAAGTTTAGATTTCTCAGTCCTATAAAGTAGAAACCATATTTGGTTTTCGTTTGTCCTGGAAACTAATACTCTGTAAATAGGGTATAGAGTGTATGCTTGGTAAATACGTGTTGATTGATTCCGTATATGTGAATCCTGTAGTAAGTGATATAAAGACTAATAGAATTAGATATATCAAACTATGTCTTAGAGAAGAAAATAGAAAAGCTTGACAAATTTCATCAGTAAGTCAGATTTAAAGTCAAATGATTTTAACTCCAAGTGCACTAGTTGGTACATGTTCTATGCCTCTTGAACCTGAATTTTAATTTTTTTGTCTAATATCCGAAAGTTATTTTCTCACATTTACCATGGAATATAGAACTTAAATGCCTAAACATGATACTGAAAGTTGAAGATACAGCAAGGTGACTCACCATATCTTTGTAGATTGATGAAGGCCAACCTATGGAGTATATATCCGAATTCCGTACTGTGACTATGGTTTTGGTCAGCCTCGAGTTCCACAAGACAGCATGGATGTTGCATTTGTGTCATCTTATCCAGGAGGCTGCGTTATACATCTCCACAGTGATAGAGAAAGGGGGTGGCCAGCTGAGCCGAATCTTTATGTTTGAGACAGTAAGTACAAGGGAACTTGCCATATCAACATCAAAGGTGAGTAGGGCTTCCCTGGTGGCTCAGAGGTTAAAGCGTCTGCCTGCAATGTGGGAGACCAGGGTTCGATCCCTGGGTCAGGAAGATCCCCTGGAGAAGGAAATGGCAACCCACTCCAGTATTCTTGCTTGGAGAATCCCATGGATGGAGGAGCCTGGTGGGCTACGGTCCAGGGAGTCGCAAAGAGTCGGACTCAGCTGAGTGACTTCACTTTCTTTCTAAGGAATAATAGTCTTATGACCAGTTTCTCACTGATAGACTCTCTCTCAAAGATAGAGACTAGAAATTGAATTTTTGAAAGTTCTTAACATATTTCTCTGGTGTTTTAAATTTCAGTTCTTCATATAGTTAAATGAAGTTTTTCTTTCTTTAAAAATTTCCCTGTTGATGTAGCTTAGGATGTCGATTTCATGAATCTTATAGAGTCCTTCATGTCTAATAGAAAACCAAGCCAGGAAGGGGTCTGGCTTCACTCAGGGAAGTTGGTTCAGCGGAGGCAAACTATACTTCTTCCCCAGGTCAATTTCCCTTTTCTTTCTTTGTCACCTGTCTCAGGGCTGCATGTTCCTCTGCGTTTTCGGCCTTCCTGGGGATAAGAAGCCAGACGAGTGTGCACATGCCCTGGAGAGCTCCTTCAGCATCTTCAGCTTCTGCTGGGAGAATCTTGCTGAGACCAAGTGAGGAGGAAGGTGGGGCAGAGAGGAGCTTCTCAGACCCAGTGGGGCTCTTCAGGCAGGGTAGGAGGTGGTAGCAAGTAGCAGGGGTTGAGAGCATCCAGAGTCTGCCTGAAGGGGAGGGAGCATGCTAAGAGAAGTCAGAAGACAAGATGTGTTAAGAAATCACTAGATACAGAGCTGTGTGCTAGATTCCCAGGGGAAATGGGTGTAAGCTTTCATCCAGTGGGGTGGGAGAGGGGAAGGTGCAGAGTATGCATAGCAAGATGCTAGAACACTGCAAAGGAACAACCAATGTGTAAATTAATATACAACTGATAAATCTGTATGTGAAGAGATGGCTGCCTGTCTTTGGGGAGGGGAGGGGGAAGGCAGAGAAGTTGTGGAGCAATTACCTCAACAGGAAAGGACCACAGCTGGTTAACGCTCTTCTTCTTGGCTTTCACTCTTGGTCTTTCCCAGTCCTGTTGATTTTTCTGGAATTCACACTGAACTGATATCCTGTCTCCATATCCACACCACTCTCCCACCTACAAAAGCCTAGTCCTAATGAAGCTGTGCAACTATGACATGATTGGTTGGAATTTTTCAAATGACCGTTTTGATTTTATTTTTTTTTCCACTAGAAAGCTATAAGGAAAGTGTGTCCATGAATAGATTTGAAAAACAGTCATTCCTAATATCAACGTTGAGTCAAAGATTTGTTTGCTTGCCATACTTATTCAAGATGAATAAAAATTATATCACGTACTTTCATAATACTTTAACATTTTTAAAATACTTTAGTATATGCTAGCAGTGTGAACATTTGTATCCTTTTACACATGAGGAAACAGGCCCCAGAAGAGGAGTTACTAGCATGTAGCAGAACTGGTAATGACACCCAGATCTTCTGAACTCAGACCTGTGTTATTTTCATTACCTCATAGCTGCCTCTTACAAAATACAAATATTCCCTTTTCATACTGAAGAGGAACTTAAAGATTGTCTCATCCAACTTCTTACTGGGTTGGCCAAAATGTTCATTCAGGCTTATCAATAAGATGTAACAGAAAAACCCAAACAAACCTTTTGGCCAACCTGGTATTTTATAGATAAGATGCTACAGTTGCTTTTCTTGGTGAAAAGTGAAAGTGTTAGTCACTCAGTTCAGTTCAGTTCAGTTGCTCAGTCGTGTCCGACTCTTTGTGACCCCATGAATCACAGCACCCCAGGCCTCCCTGTCCATCACCAACTCCCAGAGTTCACTCAGACTCGCATCCATCGAGTCAGTGATGCCATCCAGCCACCTCATCCTCTGTCGTCCCCTTCTCCTCCTGCCCCCAATCCCTCCCAGCATCAGAGTCTTTTCCAATGAGTCAACTCTTCGCATGAGGTGGCCAAAGTACTGGAGTTTCAGCTTCAGCATCATTCCTTCCAAAGAAATCCCAGGGCTGATCTCCTTCAGAATGGACTGGTTGGATCTCCTTGCAGTCCAAGGGACTCTCACTCAGTTGTGTCCAATTCTTTGGGACCCCGTGGACTGTAGCCCACCAGGCTCCTCTGTCCATGGAATTCTCAAAGCAAGAACACAGGAGTAGGTAGGCACTCCCTTCTCCAGGGTATCTTCCTGACCCAGGGATCGAACCTGGGTCTCCTGCATTGCAGGCAGATTCTTTACCATCTGAGCCACCAGGTATGTGATGGCTGTTCTTTCAGGCTTGTTGAGATCCCCAGATACTACAGCCTAATTCCCAGTCGTACCTCCAGAATGAATATGCTAAGCCATTCCTTCCAGTACAGTCTATTCTGTTTCCAAATTTTGCACTGACTTCTGGTCTTCAGCGGTCCTGCTGTTAGCCCTTACTGTTGAATAAGATAGTCATTTCTTTGGTCCTTAGAGATTGATTATCTTACAATGCCTTTAAGCATGCCTTCTATGACTCTTAGACCATAACTTGATCCTTTCAGTCTTTTTTAGTTTAGAATATTGTAGATGTTGAGATGAGCTCTCAAGATCTTGCCTAGCTCTTAGTTCGATCCTGGTTCGATCCTTGGTTTGATCCTTAGTTTGACCTGGGTTTGACCCCTGGGTTGGGAAGATCCATTGGAGAAGGGAAAGGCTACCCACTCCAGTATTCTGGCCTGGACAATTCCATGGACTGTATAGTCCATGGGATCGCAAAGAGTTGGACGTGACTGAGTGACTTTCACTTTCATTTTCATTGTAGATGTTAAGAGCTAGACAAGATCTTAGAGTTCATCTCATTTGGCCTCCTTAAGTAAACTAAGACCCACAGGTCATGTTAGAAAGCCAAGTAATTTGACAGTGATAGATTCTAAAATCTAGTTTCCAGCTCAGTGTTTTGTTTTGTTTTTCTTGAGGATAATTACTGATTCAGTAATTTCCTAAAATGTGTTTGGTAGAACATTAGTCCCTTTAAAAATACTGAAAGAAAATATCTTCATGGTCATGTATGTTTGGGAATTGATGCAACTGTATTTCCTTCTTGAAGGTTCACAATATACATTAACATCCAAGTTTCTGAGTAGTCTCACAGTGAAGAAATTTGCTGGATTTTGTTTTATTCAACATTTCCCAAATTTACTTGATCACCAAACACCAAGACATATAAAAACCCAGAAGGATGAATGTTCTCAGGAGCATATTTTGGGAAATGCTTCCATCAGCAGCCTGACATTCTGAGTATTCCTCTTCTCTCACATTCTAGCATTATTTGATCCATTAATCCTGTCTGGTTCTATTGATCTACTTTTCAGTTTGGGATTTTATGTGAAGTAGCATGGTGTAGTGGAAATAACATTGGTCTGGGAGTCGGCAGGCCTGGATTCTCATTGTGGTTCTAACATTAACTCGTACAACTCTGGGAAAGTTAGTTAACGGGTTCAGTTTTTTTTTTTTTTTTCCCTTCTGTCAGATGGATTTTAAATATTTGCCCTACATACCTCGCATGTTTGTTGTTAATTATCCCTCAAAGGATCAGATGAGGTAATGAATTTGAAAGTACTTCAAAGGGCACACATAAAGTATCTGATAGACACAAGGTATTTTTAGTGTTTTTACTACTAATAGCTTTTCAACTGCCATTCCTGGAGGAGAAACATTTTGTTCCTTTTGACTGTTTCCCTAATATTCAGTATTTTGTACCCACCATGCAGTGCTTTCTGACAGCAGCCTTTGGTCCTGTGCACTCTGAGCCCTAAAACTAGACTTCTGGATCTAGGGGAGTGGCAGTCTGGTGCCTGAAGTAGAGGTTTCTGAGTACATAGTTACCAACTGTTGTTTTTCTCATCCCCAGGCTTGTTTCCATCAGTATCACCAATGGACCAGTATTCTGTGGCATGGTTGGGGCAGTTTCAAGACACGAATATACAGGTCGGATAGGATATTGGACTGTTAGGTCTGTGATTTAAAGGGCAAAGATGGAGGAGGTGATCAAAAAGTCTCCATCCTTTTCTTTATTGTCTCTGTGATACAGTTATTGGCCCAAAAGTAAGCCTCGTGGCAAGAATGATAACTGCTTATCCGGGTTTGGTGTCCTGTGATGAGGTAACATACCTGAGATCTATGCTACCTGCTTACAACTTCAAGAAACTCCCAGAGAAAATGATGAAAAATATCTCTAACCCAGGGAAGATGTATGAATACGTTGGCCGTAGAAGATGTATGTGAGTGTCATTATGCAATAGTTCACTCCCATGTTTTATAGAATCGGGGCGTAGAAATAATCAGTGCTTAACTGTATGCAATTAGAGAGAATGATGCTTCTAACACTGGCCTGATGGAAAAAGACATAAGAGGAGGGTTTCGTGTCTGCGATCTTTAGCTTTTATGTTTAGCTCTTAGCTCGTTCCTCAGTGAACTTCTTCTGTGCAACACGAAGAGGATAGTAGTAGTAGGTCACTAGTCTAGCTGTTCTTTTTTCTCTGTGTACTTTCACTGTTTACTTCCCTAAGCCTGGAAAAATTAATAGTTTTTCTCCCCTTCTCCCCTTCCAAATCTTTTTAGCTTTTTAAAAACATTTATACAGAACTCTGGACCTCTTTGATTGTTTGAAAATATTTGTTTATAAGGACAACTTGTCCTCTATTTAAAAGTATATTATCTATCTCAATTTATTTTTAATTAACACATTTCCCTTTGTCCTTTTCCCCAGAATGTTTGGAAAGAGACATTTGGCCACAGAGAGAAATAAAAATCACTCTTTGCTAGGTAAGTTTCCCTGTTTACCTTAAGTCATAATTTTGTAGGTGATTAAATGTTATTTAAAAAGCAAAAAGAGACTAAATGCATCTAAGCTTGTAATAGAAAATAGAGAGCAGCCTTCTTAGTGAATTTATGTTAATTTTGAGGAGGACTTGCCATTTCTTTTCCACGCTGGATGTTTACATTTCAAGTTCCAACATTTAGTAAGAATCTTTGTAAGGATTCTCATCTTTAGGGAGAAATCTTTAGAGGGAAATTCCTCATCCTGAGATAGTGACGATAGCACCAAGACTGTTCCACCCATACTGTATATTCCCTGTCTTTATATTTTTTTATCTATATCCACTAGACCATTATTTTCACATAGCAGTGACAGATTCTGAACACTCAATAGTTATAATGGAAATTTTTTTTTACAAAAAGCTGAGAAGATATAGTAGCTCCCATGTCCATACGGTGCCTCGTTGTCCTCAATATTATTACTTAGGCTCTGGAGCAAGCCTGCAAGCCCAACACACATTTATGTATAGTCCAGAGTTGATTTTCTGGAAAAAAAGATCTGAAGGTTTATCAAGTAATGGAATTCTATCAAGGATTCTTGGGGGGAAGCCATTCTGAGAATTACCTTTACAAATTAATTTAAATAAATAAGTATCTGCTAAGAAGTATAGGTATGTTATGTGCTCCTTGTCTCTTTAACAGACCGGGAAAAAGAACTGGAAGCTTTCCGAATGGCACAGCAGGAATGTTTGCACCAGAAGAAGGGACAGGCTGTTCTATATGAAGGTGGAAAAGGCTGTGGAAAAAGTCAGCTCTTGGCTGAAATAAACTTCCTGGCCCAGAAGGAAGGGCACAGGTAAAGACTCTTGATTTCTGACTTAGCGTGTATTTCTCTTGGGGCTCCTTTCCCTCACTGGTGAGATGCTTGTATCATTAGATTCAGCGTCCTTGGGCTGCTGGAGTGAGGCCTCTCTGTGCATCAGGGGACTCCCAGTGACCATAGTAACGTTCACCAGGGTGTTGCCGTTGAAGTTGAAGAAAGCGGATTCCAAGCAGTGCTTCTACGCCATCCAGACCCTCATGGCCATCTTCTTTGAGATTGATACATGCCCAGCCCATTACCGGCAAGAGCGCCTCCACAAACAGCTCAGTGGGATAGTGGAGGAACCGCTTCACTGCCTTTTTAATGACCTCTTCTTTGTGAAGGTAACGAGGGCGATAGCTGTGTGAACTGGATTACTGATATTACTGACATTTTTGGTGGATAACTGGACCCAGGATTGTCTTCTAATCTAAAACCCTTTAGCCATATGTACATATATCCTAAGGACACAGAGTTAGCAATGGCAGGATTCAGATTTGAAAAGTCTTTGACACCAGAACCCAGACTTTTTCCTTTTTGAGGAGAATGGATTCTAGGACCAACTCTGAAACTTGCTAGTTGTATGTCTTGGCACAAATCACTTAGCCTTTCTGAGCTTCATTTATTTTCACCTGCAAAATGACAGTTGTAGTACTTTATGTGGTTTTTGTATGAATTTTAGAGGATGTAGGGTGCATTGTAAATGTGAAGGTGCTAAAAAGGTGATACTGACCAGTCAAGGATCCCCAGCAGTTATATCCGTGTGTTCTCGAGTTGGTTGCAGCATCTTGTTCTTTAACCTTCCCTCTCCATTCCTGCATCATGGAGTATGTCACTTGAACCAGCATCTGAATCTCAAAAGCTTCCAGTGATCTAGGATTTATGTAGTACCCAATAACAAGTAGGCTAAGAATTCCCTGGTCCACAATTCCATTTATTCATCCTCCATCACTTCTCCTAATCTACCCAGCATGCAGGGCATTGAATCTAATGAAAAATAGGGAAAACAAAAGTCTTTCCAGTCCCTCAGCATACGGCTGTCTTAAGACAGACCTTCCCTGAAGTCGCCAAGGAGCAGTCTCACTTTGGCTCTCAGGCCCATGGGAGCTCATGTGCTCCCAGCCTGCCACAATGTTGGGGATGTCGATTGCAATTTTTTTCCCAAGTCTGATGCTACATTCATTTTGGTATATGTAGAATAACCGGGGTACTAGAATTGTCCAGAGTGACACTGCTAAGTCTGACCTGTCACTTTATTCCTCAGTCACGATCCTTTAAGGGTTTGCCAAAGTTCAGCATGAAAAGGAGATGTCTCTCTCTAACCACCAGTGAACTTTCAGTCTCACCCTCTGAACTATATATTGATGTTTGATTGGTATTTGTAACCCTATGCCCACTCCTGTAGAAACCCATTCTCAAAATAGAATCATTTTCTCTTTGCTTTTGAGAACTTGTATATTTTTATTAGATTGTCATTTTGAATGATAATATATGGTTAATTTTCCCGGTCAGTTTCCCTTATCCTTCAAAGTTTCACGCATGGATGACCTGGCCAGACAACAGAAGATTAAAGCATGTTTTTTTGAAGTGCTTGAGAAGGTGGGTATTTTTGCTACATACCATTAATTCTTAATAGGTGGAAATAATTTATGCTCATTGTAATCTATCCACGTATTACCTGGACTTAGACATTTCTTGGCCTACATATTTATTGATATCTTCATTGTTATGTTTATTTTAACCTTGAATCCATCCTACAGCACAGCATACATGCTCTTTGCTGATCCTGTTTCTTAATGAAATTTTAATAACTTAAAACAGTGATTTCTAGATGCACGTGGATAGCTATTTTACCTCCTGTTTATCAAAAATACAGATACTCAGTCCCCAGTCTAGGATTCCAGAGTCAAAGACCTGTATAAGAAGAAACTGATGTAGCCATTCTGGAAAGCTATGTTGAAGTAACCAGTCAAATTTTTAAAAAAATTCATCATCTATACCCAGCAGTTCTACTTCTGGATATAAATCCCAGGTAGCTGGTTTATTGCAGTGTTTTGTTTGTGAAGGTTAGGGAGGTGTTGGCATGAATTTATAGATGAACGCTTGGGGTATATATAGTGCCGATATTAGAAGTAAAGCAGAAGGTGAAAACATAGCAACACAGAGTGATCTAAAAATAATCCTGAATATTTTATCTTTTCTTATGGCTGAGTGTGTATATATACATATACATGTTTATACACCACATATTCTTTATCCACTTATCCGTCAGCCAGCACTTCACTTGTTTCTGCATTTTGGCTATTGTAAGTAATGCTGCAGTAAACATAGGGATGCATGTATCTTTCCAAATTAGTGTTTTATATTCTTCAGATGAATATCCAGAAGTGGAATGGCTGAATAAAAAAGATAAAATCTTGCCATTTCTGACAACATGGATGGAACTTGAGGGCACCATACTAAGTGAAATAAATCAGATGGAGAAAGACAAATACCATATAACTTCATTCATGTTGAATATTAATAAACGAGCAAAAGCAAACACATAGATACAGAGAACTGAGTATTGGTTACCAGAGGGTAAAGGGGGTCAACTATATGGTGATGGATGGAAACTATACCTTCGGTGTGGTAAGCGTGGTGTAGTGTGTACAGAAGTTAAAACATAATATTGTACACATAAAACATATAATGTTATAAACCAATTTTTGAAATCCTGAGTAAAAAGAGAAATAATGAGACCTGTAATACAGTACGATTTACATAAAAACACTTTACTTGACAAAACAGCAATGTGCATTTTATAGGAATGCAATACAAGCCGAAGGTGGTAGGATAAGTATACTAGCATGATTTCCTGTGGCAGCGGGGAATGGAATGTGGGCGGAGAATGTGGATAAAAGAGAAGACTTTTTTTAAAGTCTACATGAGTGGAACATGATAATTGGTAGTTTTAGCTAGCACTCCCAGGTAATTCTGATGTGCAGCCTGGTTTGGAAGTTACTCTATAAAAAATACTGTGAATTACCACGCAGTTTGAAGCTTTTGCCAAAATGAAATATTTTAAAGCTTTAAGTTTGATTTGGAGAACATTTTGATGTTTGTTTCATATTTCAATTAGAGTATTTTCATGTTCAAAGAAACTCAGTACGTTTCTTTAGGAATTAGATATATAGGCTTTATTTTATATTTATAAAGTAAAATATTACCTGGACTTAGTTTACACTTTACTCTGAAAATACCAGCATGTACTGACATTTAAAGTGTTGATGGGAAATTCATGGTAGATTTGAAAATCAGATGACTTCATTTCTAATCAGAGGTTGTCAATGTTTCTCAACTGTTATTTCCAGGCAGTAAGGGAAACACCACTGATTTTCCTCATTGACGAGGCCCAGTATATGGATGCAGCTTCCTGGGAATTTTCGGGAACATTGCTCTCCGGTGTGCCCATCATCATGGTGATGACGTTGACCCCTACCTCCACCCTGTGTGGCCAGGCCCAACACTTCCTGCAGAGCCCTCCGGCTGTCCTGGTGCCCATTTCAAAGTTGGCAGCGACCTCACTGTTGAGAATGGCATGTTGGGAACTGGGGGTGGTGAGCATCCCCCAAGAGCTGCAGATGTGAGTGGCTAGGACTAGCTGGGCACTTGATTAAGGGAGGAGCCAGTGCCATAATATAAGAGAAGGCTCAGGTCTCACACCAGAGTTGGGGGAGAGAAGGGCATTAGAAACCACGATGAAGCCCAAAAGTGGATTTAAGAATAGAGAGTCTCCTAGTAACCCAGTAAAAGGGCTACCTCCCTGAACCATTCACCCAGGTTTTCATAGGACAGTTAGGACTTGGATGGCTTACCTAATTTTTCCATTATGTGTGGCCAGGCCAATTTCTTCCAGACCCTTCAGCGAGGGGATGTTAGTTCCTTTTCAACAAAGTAGTTAAGCAAGCAAACTATTTCAAGCAAAATAGTTAAGAGAGAAAAGTTACTGCCAAAGCACATTACGAAACCGTCAGAAGCATCTTTTTGTATTTCTGTGCTGCTGCTTCCCTCTGTTAGTGTGTTATCATCGGGGACTGACTTTAACAAAAGGAGTGTTCCTCATTATGAAATGCCATTATGCTTGGCTCTCTTCAAGTGGGCCTCTTCAGTCAGCAATCTCTTGCTTACCTCTCTACAGCTACCTTCTCCGCAGGTGCTTTGGAAACCCCCTTTACTGTGAGGTCTTATGCCAGGATCTTCTCTCTAAAAACATATTGTGCTTTCATGACCTCCAAAAGGAGGACGTGGAGAACAGCACGTGGGAGACCCTCTCAGGTAAGCTGAGCTTCCCAAGATTCTACCCTGGTCCCGCCGCTGGAGTTCGTTTCTGAACATGGCATCACCTGGCCCCTATTAGGCATATGCCTATTCCCTGCTGACCTTATAAGCTGGATTAGGCCTTCCTGGCCAAGTGAACTATACAGATAACATGCAGCTATGTTTTCCATCTGGTGGCTGAGGCAGTAAAGAATCTGCCTGCAATGCAGGAGACCTGGGTTCCATCCCTGAGTCAGGAAGATCCCCTGGAGAAGGGAAAGGCTACCCACTGCAGTGTTCTTGCCTGGAGTATTCCATGGACAGAGAAGCCTGGCGGGCTACAGTCCGTGGGGTCACAAAGAGTCGGATACAACTGAGCAACTAACACTTCTTTTACTTTTCATGTTGAAAACACTAAATACCTGCCTCAGATAAAGTAATTGAGTCAATCTACTTTAGTTATTCTTTTGAGCAGCCCAAGAAGTGGGGGTTTAAAAATAGGATTTATAAACATCAAAGAGGATTGATAAATATGAGAGTCTAGTAGAGAACTGCACATTAGTGATGAGAAGGATGACTTGAGGGTTTGAATGGAGAATGGGGGAAGGGAAAAAGAAAGAGGTAGAAGTATGTGTAAATCCAGAAAGGCATCCTCAAGCTGTGATGCAGTAGCAGAGAGGGGTGTTGGGAGGTAAACAGGAAGAGTAAGAATGTTAGATACTGTGTATTACAGAAAATGTTGTTAGTTTCTAAGAGAAAATGAGAGAACAGGCAGGATGGGTGGGGTAAACCACTTTAAAGGTGTGTGCTCCATTCACCTTATACATTTCAGTTTCTTGAGTACATTCTTATAATCTTGTGTCTTTAAAACTACTGCCACTGAGCATTTTCCTCAATCAGAGTCTTCTTCCCCTACAGCCAATGCCATGAAATCCACAATGTACAGTATTTCTCCTGCCAGCTCTGAAGACCAGGAACTTTATGTCTGCACAGTCAAGGACAATGTGAACTTGGATACAGTGCTTCTTCCACCATTATTAAAAGGCAGGTCCCTCGAAGACCTCATGTGAATCAATTACGGATGTCATTGCACTTAGTAATTTGGTGGGTGATTGAGTATAGATCCCTCATTATCACACTAGCTTCATTTCTTCAAAAAGGGAACCTGCCTTTCAGAAACAAATTCTGGCACTGCCCGAAGAGTTGTTAAAGACTTGTAATGCTACTTGAGTTAGGTTTTACATAACTGAGCCCACTGTTCTCTTTGAGGCTGACTTGGAAAAGTTTTCTAGTTATTTAATAAAAATTATGACCTGAGTTTCCCTTTGTGCATATTCCTGTGCTGGAGGAGACAGTAATCAAGGGAGAAAATGTTGCCGAGGTTTAAGAAAATCCATGGTGCTAGTGAGGAGACAGTGTTAGGGACCTAGCAGGAGTTTAAGAAAAAGAGGGTGAAGTATAAGCTTATAATGACTGATGAGATGAAGAATAAAGCCCTCAGAATAGGCTAGGCATAGTTAGACAGGGAGTGCTCTTTTTATACATGAAGGTTGTAATGTTCTATTCAGGTCTATAGTGGCCAGGGTACTTTATTAACCCCTTTTCAGGAATATTATAATTAAGCATACCTTCAAGTCAACTGTGGTCTTACTGAGAATATAGACATGTATGTGAAACAGCAACACAGAATGCCTTGGTAATTAAGAGCCAGGGCTCTGGCATCAGAAAAACCTGGGTACCATTGGTTTTCCCACTTCCTGGATATGAAATGTTGGATAAACTTATCTAAGCCTTAGTCTTCTCATCAGTCAAGTGAGGATAATAATAGTCCCAACCTCATAGGGTTAGTTGAAGATTAAATGAAATAAATCATGGTATATAATAAACAGTCAGTGAATATTAGCTGTCATAAGCTGTTCACTCTGGTGGTTTTTAGGTTCATCTGGACAGTTCGTATTCCTCCAACTGTGATGCGCCACATTTAGCTTTGGCTTCACTAACTGAGAAGTATACAGGTCAGGAAACAGGCCTCTAGGAGAACGTAGCCAGTGGTTTCCTTCAGTGGGGATCCTCACAACAATTCCTACTGCTATCCTCTGGAACCTCAGGGAATAACATAGATATGATGGAATGAGACTATGATGGATGGGTGCTTAGATGCCCTATTTCCCAACGAGAAACTGCTGTCTCTTAGAATAGACCTGCAGGCATAGCTTCTAGGCACTGTGACCTATTACAGGAATCACTACACCCGAGGAACCCCCACAAAGCTGGGGCTTACCACCAGGTAGCTGTAGTTTATTCACAGTTTTCCTAGTCCAAATTCAGTTTCCAGTCAAGGATCACCCTTTGCATAAGCGGTGTTATCTGGTAACTCAGCTGACATTCTAATTTTATGGGGATCCTAGGCAATGGCTAGAAAGTTAACACAAGGTCAGTATTGTCCACAGGGAAGGAAAAAGGATTTGTTAACTCATAAGCTAAAATGAATAGTTCAGTCAGCAAGTCTAAATGAAAAGCCAAAGCTAAACTGTAAAAAGCCATATAAGTTATAAAAATATTTAAGAAGGGGGCTGACATTATATTTGTACTAAAGTATAGTGTACAGTTCTACCACTAGTTAATGTGTTATTGGGATAAAAAGAGAAGACTGGTGATGTTCAAAATGGTAGTATAGTGATCCAGGTGAAAATGACTACTTAGACTAGAATTGTTTGGAAGGAAATATACTCAAGAACTTTTAGAAAGAGAATGAGTGGGTGGCCAGTTGGTTGTGAGAGAGAGGGAAAAGTTTAGAATTATTCCAAGATTTGGGGTTTGGTAATATAATTGGTTTAATAACAACTGCTTTAATATACGGATCAGAATTTGGAGAGATTTACTAAAATGCTTGGAGTTTTGAGCTCTTTACACTAATTAGAGTTCTGGGACCAGGAAGCCCAGCCTCCACATTTAGTTGAGAAAGTAAAAAGAAAATGGGTCTACCAGCAAAAGGTTTTGGTGGCCACAAGAAATAGCTTCAGTGTCGTGGTAAAAACCCGATTGTTGGATAAATAATGAATGAGGAATGGGGAGAAAAGAAGACATAGAGATAAGGTTCTTTCAGGAGATTTGGCTGAGTGGAGAACAGGTGAAAGAAAAAGCAAGCCTTTTTCTTTTTTTTAATGAGCAGACTATCAACATGGTGTATTCTGTGTTGGTAGAAAACTTATTCATTGCTAATTTCTTCTTCTTCAGAAATAGCAGTGAACCAAATAGATCAACTGAGCCCAGAGGAACAGTCGCTGGTTAAATGTGCTGCAGTCATTGGTCACTCCTTCCACATAGACCTGCTGCAGCACCTCCTGCCTGGCTGGAGTAAAAATAAGCTACTTGAGGTACTGAAGGATCTTGTGGATATGCACGTGCTCCGCTGGTGCAATAAGGGCCAAGAGCTTCCTGCTGAGCCAATATTAGTGCCTTCCTCTGTCAAGACTGAGCGTACCAAAGAGAAGACAAAGTCAGGTGAGCTGGTGCCCTGTTCTCAGGCCCAAATAGAGAGCTTTGGGTGAGGGTGTGTTTGTTCAGAAAGAACATCAATATTATGTGTCATGGGCCCCCGTCTCTTAAAGCTTATGTCTAAAGAATTGGGGAAATTATTGTTTTAATCATGGAAGAGCCATGTTTATAGTGAATGAATAGCTTTTATTTTTCAAAATTGTCTTAATTTCAAGAATTCTAGCTCCATGTTAAACCCCATGCATTAAGTATTTGTATCTTGATTTTTGGTTTATAAAATATTGCCCTAGTCTTTTATTGGCTTCTTGGGATAAATAAGAAGAAAAGTGGGTAACTTATTTCTGATTTTAGAAATTCACAAGGGAGTTAGGCGTGATATTGAAACAGACATGAGCAAAGCAAGATATGAATTAAATAGCTGCACTCTTATATTCTCCACATGAAAGAATAAAATTGTGACATAGGCTACCCAAAGCACATATAATCCACAAATAGTTTCCCTTTGACTTTGAGTTAAGTCTTATATTTGAGCAGAGCCTTTCTGGTTACTTGATATTTATAATAATTTATATTAATAGTAAAAAAAGCTCAATTTAGGAGGAATAACTAAGAAATCTGTCTCCTGATCATTTCTTCCCTGTTGTACTTTATCCTAAATATGGTCAATATCATTGGTATACAATTCTTTATACAAAGGAAGCAATAATACCAAACAAGAATTATCAATAAAATTTTCTTATAAACTAGTAGCGTGTGCTTGGGAGTTTACTACCTTAAGGGAGGCTCTCATTTAGCATTTCCTATGTTTCAGATGCTGACTTTCCTCTAAAGCTACAAGAGGAACTATCCCTACCTCAGATGGAGGTGCTTGAATTTGGAGTGCCTCTTTTGCGGGAAGGCGCTTGGGAGCTGTGGCCCAAGGCACAGCGAACAGCCCTCCACCTTGAATGTGCCTGCTTTCTTCAAGATCTGGCCTGCCGCTGTGGGAGCTGTAATGGGGGAGACTTTGTCCCCTTCCACCGTTTCGCCATCTGTTCCACTAAGAGCTCCCGCGGAACCTCCCGATTCTGTAGCTACAAAGACACTGGCTCGATACTAACACAAGTAATCACAGACAGATTGCAGCTGCCTTCTCCCCAAGGTAAATCAGGGAGCAGAAAGAAGCTATGTGGGCGTCATTTCTCTTTATTCGTGTACTTGGAACTCTTCATTTAAAAGATGAAATCAGATTTAAGAGAAAAATAGGTGGAGAGAGTCATTTATCACTGAAATACCAGAAAAAAAAAAAAGTGTGATCTCAGAGTTAAAAGGAACTTTAGAGATCATATTTGTTTTGGTTGGCAATATTGGGCAAGCTGTGGGTGTGTGCTCAGTTGCTCAATCGTGTCCGACCCTTTTGCGAGCCCAGGGACTGTAGCCTGCTAGGCTCCTCTGTCCATGGGATTCTCCAGGCAAGAACACTGGAGTGGATTGACATTTCCTCTGCCAGGGGATCTTCCTGACCCAAAGATCAAACTCGAGTCTCCTATGTCTCCTTGCATTGGCAGGAAGATTCTTTATCACTGAGCCACTTGGGGAAGCCCCTTGGGCAAGTTACTTAACCTCAATTAATTGAAGAAAATAACAGTACACACTTCATAGGGTAGTTGTGAGGATTAAATGAGTTAAAATATATAATGTGTTTTGAATAGTACCAGGCATATGGTTAGTGCTCAATACATTTAATTATTGTTTTTATTATTAGAAACTTTCAGTTCAGTACACATATACGGAGTCCTTATGTGTATCAGATGCTTCAAGTAGGTGTTAAGAATACGAAGTGAAATTATCAGGTTTTTTGAGGGGTGGTGGTGGTACAGACATATAAATAGAGAATTCCAATATGGCCTGGTAAAGGTGATAAAATGGACTACCTAGGGGTTTGGATACCTAGAGAAATGGCTGTTAGCCCAGCCTGAGAACTGAGTAAGATTTTTCCTTGAAGGAGATAATGCCAGAAGTGAGATCTGAGGGTTATATAGGAGTTAGCTACTTAAAGAAGCTTTAGTGGATAGATGTTCCCCCAAACCTATAGCCTTCTACCACAACCCAGATAAGAGGTCACCCTTGGAATTCTCTGGTGGTCCAGTGGTTAGGACTCTGAAATTTCACTGCAGAGAGCCAATAGTTCACCCTCTTTGTTTTAACATTTTCAGTTAGCTTGCCTTGTAGGACGGCTCATTTCATTCTCAGTAGCTGTTAGAAAACTCTCACCAAGGTGAACTCTACCTTCCCTGCAAATTCTTCACTCATTTTTCAGCTTTGTGCCTTCTTTCATATTTGAAGACAGCTGTCAAGACCCAGGAATATCTTCTTTTTCTCTACTTTAATAAAGGAGAAGTTGGTGTTGGTGTTGGTGTTGGCGGGGGAAAGGGATGTGGTGAATTGGTGGTGGTAAAATACTAAAATGAAGATTTTGATCTATGATCTTAATACCTCCTCTGGCTGTAACATTCTTATGACTCTGTGAAGGTGGACCAGTGACTTGGAGAAATTGGTCTCTGGCTGATGAGGTCTATGCTAATTGGCACTTTTGTACTTTCTGAGGGGAAGAGGAAAGAAAGCAGTGAATGTCCTGGTTGGTATTATGGAAAAAATCACACTATCATTCGTAATTGCTTTTCAGCCTTTTGTTTTTGAGAGGTCAGTATTGACCTTTAGATGAGGCAGCTTGGTCAGTCTAGGCGTGAGCGAGGCTCAGGACCTTTCCAGCACAGCCAAACTCTTACGGAGGCTTCCCAGACCCTGGGTCTCTGTGCACAGACATGCAGAACAAAGCATGCTGTTCTCTCAGGCTGCAATACGATGGGCCTGAGAATTGTGCATCACAGTATTGCTGCCAAATTCCAGTTTCCTTAGACCTACTTTACCTTATATGACATCATTAAATAATCAGCGAGCCAGTCCTTTTACTTAACACAAACCTTCCCTATAATCGTTCCTTTAGACTCCTTTTCAGTCCCACCACCTGTGCTCCTGAGCCCAAATAGGTAACATCTCCACAGCATTTTCAAGTCTTTGCCTTTTTCTCAGAAGTCAGCTGCAGAGGAAGAGGCAAATCTGGAGGATAGAGGTTATTTAGGATCAACCAGGTAAAGCTGAAAACCTCTTCTGGCTATTTGTGACCCTGGTGGGATATGACATCTTGTACATTTGTGTTTTTCTCCACTAGGTCACTTCTGTGGTTCTCTCCCGTCTAGTTAAAAATCTGATCCAGATATGTTCATAGATTTCTACTATTAGAATTAGTCATCAAACCAGACGGACATATTCTTTATTCATTTCTTTGGCAAACAGAATTAGGAATTGGTTTGGGAGGTTTGAGAATGAAAGGAATTACTATTTAAATCACAAGTAATTGCATTTAAGGAAAAAAGAATTAGTACCCTAATCTTGCATGTAAGGTTACTATTAAACCTAAATTTACCATTTTTATAATGGGGGAAGCAATTTTCATGAAAGGTAGTCAGGAATTTTTAAATGTTCTCAGTTAATACAAACACAGGCGATTAAGGATAGTCATCTTTTCCTCCCTACAGACACTTCTCAGTTCCAGACAGAATCATCCAGAAGTCAGGAAGCCTTCACAGGGGAATACTGCAGGTAGGTGGAGATGCTGAGAGTGGTTGTGGAGGGGGCCAGAAAGTAAGACACAGCTGATCATTAAACTAGGGCACTCACCTTACCTACAGACAAGGAAGGCATCTGACCACCCAGGAATGGTGACTTCCGTTCTCAGCCCAAAATGCAAGTTAACAGTGAACTGGAAAGGCTTTGTTTGACTGTTTATATGGAAATTATTTCTTAGTGATTAAGAAAAACTTTATTTAATCTCTCTCAAATATATTATACACGTAACAGATTTTTTCAGCTATAAATTTGCCTGCTCAATTATTTTTGAACACAGATTATATTAAAATGATTTTATATTTCATAACCATGTACTTCCTGGCTTTCTAATGCATATCTTACCAATTTTGCAAGTTCCTACCTTGAATTCACCAGCAACTCTCAAGTTTCCTATCATTTATTCAGCCTGATTTCCTATAGTTTTCAAACAAAAATCTATATTCTACGTTAGTCACCCCCATCCTTAATATGTCTTTGCTCACACAATTCTCCCTTTTAAAAATACTCAGTGACATCTACATCCTTCTACTTATCAGAATGGTCACTATCCAAAGCCATCCTCAGTTCTCACTTTTTCAGTCATTCTATCTCAGAGAGATCAGACCTCTTTTGAACTTGTGGTGCCTGTGAAAAATGTACCAGACTAGTAGTTCAGAAAGGTGAACTCTAGTTTTGGTTTTACTTAGTAGCTCAGAATCTGCCTGCAGTGGAGGAGACCCTAGTTTGATTCCTGGGTTGAGAAGATCCCCTGGAGAAGGGATAGGCTATCCACTCCAGTATTCTTGGGCTTCCCTAGTGGCTCAGATGGTAAAGAAGCCACCTGCAATGTGGGAGACCTAGGTTTGATCCCTGGGTTGGGAAGACCCCCTGGAGGAGGGCATGGCAACCCACTTCAGTATTCCTGCCTGGAGAATCCCAGAGGATTCTAGAGGGCTGCTGTCCATGGGGTCACAAAGAGTTGGATATGACTGAGCGACTAAGTACAGCACACACGTCAGTAGCTGCAAGGTCATATGTAAGGTATTTAACCTCCCAGAGCTTCAATTTCTTCATCTGTAAAAGGGAGGTAATTTTGCCTACCTGAATGGCAGGGTTTTTATAGAATAAGATGGTGTTATTTCATAAAATAATATTTACATGTGCCATGATAGAGTTCAAATGGGCTGATAAATAAATTTATTATTAATTATTGCTTTGTATCATTTTTGTGTTTTCATGTAGCACAGTGTTAGTTTACTCCTGAGATGCGGTCTTTTCCCCATTTCGTTTGTGAGGTACTTAGTTTGGCTTTAGGTTTTTAAAACTCCCTAATAGGGCTTTGCCATTAAGAACAAAGTCCCTGTCATTCAAAACCTTGTGGATCGATGGAGGAGAAGGATAGACATAGGATTAATGAATCATAAAGGAGAGCTTCCCAGACACAGTGGCTTTCGGGCCTGGTAATGCCTCAGCAAAAGTGGGTGCTGTGTGGCCACCGTTAGCCCTTCATCTTCTCTCCACAAAGAACAGAGGAAGAGTTCCTGGATAAAGTGAACAGGAGACTGGCTCAGAGCAACCCCCAGAAAGGCCTGCTGACCACGAAGCCCTGCCACTGTAGGGAGGTCCTGAAGTCAGTGCTCTCGCCCCTCACCCAGCACTGCCTGGTCATTGGAGAAACCACTTGTGCATTTTATTACCTGCTGGAATCTGCCGCTGCCTCCTTGGATCTGTCAGATAATTACATGGTAAGCAAGCTCTGCACTCTACCCCTGAGCTGAGCCCTATGACTTGGGGGGATTTGATTGGGATTTCTTACCAACAAGTATGCAAAAATGGAGGAAAGTGGGAGAGAGGAAGGAGCTGTAAGGGGTCTAGGAGAGAGTGCGAAACGGAAGTGTGGCAGTGAAGAGCACCTCGACACCTCCCGCACAGTCCGGCTCCCCCGTTTCCAGTTAAATCCTGCCACAGTTCAGATTCTTCATAGCCTTGGTCCAGCCCTCGTCCTGATCACACGCTTAGCAGCATCCGAATCCTAATGCAGTTTCTCCTCCCCTTCTCTCGTTTGGAGGCCTTCTTTTATTTGAGGAAGGCAAGCAGTCTTCTGGGCCAACCCTCCGCATTCTCGTTTTTTAAAAAGCACAAGGTGAAGATCTGTCAGTTTGAAGAAGCCACTTTCTGTCGTCTTCAGTCAGAGGTGAGGGCAGGGTTAACCTTGAAGTGTGCAGTATTTCTCCTTAAGGATTACCCTATTATTTCCTTTAAAGTCTCTTTGCTTTTTATGAGCAATTATCAATGTGATTTAAATTCAAAACATAGAAATACATGTAGAATGTGAAAAAGCACTTCCTAATCCCTTGTCACCCCCAGCATAGTTGATAAGTTGGTGAGAGTGATCAAAAGATATAAACTTCCAGTTATAAGTCCTGGAAATGTGATGTACAGCTTGTGGCTGTAGTTAACAATACTGTATTGTATATTTGAAAGTTGCTAAGAGAATAGATCTTAAAAGTTCTCATCACAAGAAAAAAAATTGTAATTATATGTGGTGATAGATGTTAAACTTGTTGTAGTGATCATTTCCCAGTATATACATATATTGAAACATTGTACTGTACACGTAAAACTAACGTTATATGTCACTGTCCTTCAGTGAAAGAAATCAGCACGTTGTACACCTGAAACCTACACAATGTTATGTGTGAAAGATATCTCAATAAAGCTAGAAGGAAAGGAGCATACTGTTCAAACTCTCCCCGCTCAACCCTATGCCACTCAGCTGCTGAGTCCTCCCTACAAGTGTTAGATATCTGTATGTATTTTGCCAGAAGGGCTCAGCATACATAAATGTATATAATCTACCCACTTCCTTTGTGAAATACAAATAGGAGCTCTCTGTACTCCATTCCGCATCTTGCTTTAACAGTAAATAAAACTTCCCTGGTGACCCAGTGGTTGAGACTCCACACTTCCACTCCAGCGGCAAGTGGGTAGGAGGGTTCCGTCCCTGGTCAGGAAACTAAGATCTTTGGGTGCACTGCAGCCAAACAATAAATAAATAATGTACCTTATAGATCATTCAGTATCATTTATGACAGATTTCCTTATTAGATTTGTATGACAAATAAAAACTCTAGGGCAAGCACGGCATGAGACATTCCATTGTCAAATGACAAATAGGAGTAAACTTATTTATTCTGCATGAATAACCCAGGACAGCTCAGTAACTTCTCCCAGCCTCATTGCTATTAAATCCACAGAGCAAAATGTGTTGGAATGATTATCAACTTATAAATAATGACTCCAAAAAACTATGGGGGATTTTTGTTGGGGAGCCAAGATTTAAAATTTTTTAAAAGTAAGTAAAAATTAATTTCAGTGTAAACCTTAAGATACTTTGGTTAGGAGAATAAACCTAATGTGGATAAAGCCTTTGAACACCAAAGAGAATATTACAGTAGTCCACAGTGTTGTATTATTTATGTTTCAACCAAAAGGTCTTTGAAAGTGTTAGTCGCTCAGTCGTGTCCAACTCTTTCAGATCCCATGGACTGACTGTAGCCTGCCAGGCTCCTCTGTCCATGGGATTCTCCAGGCAAGAATACTGGAGTGGGTTGCTGTGCCTTCCTTCAGGGGATCTTCCTGACCCAGGGATCAAACCCAGGTCTCCTGCACCGCAGGCAGATTCTTTACCATCTGAGCCACCAGGGAAGCAAAGTTTTAAATAATTATTTCTTTCCACTTTAAAGAAAGAATTATTGTACAGTCTTCCTAGGATTGTTCATAAATTACCATAGACTTGATCCCTCACTTAGCGATAGATTTAGCCATAGAGCGTGAAGGTATATGATAATTTCAGGGTAGTTCCTCAACTCCTATCCTCATACACTATGGTGGTACAACTTGTTTATGAAGAGAGTGATGAGATTTGGTGATATCTCAGATGCTTTCCATGGCATCTGAAGCTAAAGACAGTCCCATCTGAGTCTCCCAGCATCGCTTTGTAAATCATAGCCTTTCTCTACTACTCACTGACAAACATGTGGGAGATGAGAAACAAGAGTGCTTTCTCCATGATTACATTTTCTCACTCCTTTGCTTGCTCATGGCCCTACGGGTGCTTGTCAGTGTGGCCAGGTTCTGCTCTAACTGCTCCCTCTGGCACCTCGGGCCCCAGGTACGCATTCCAAAGTAAGAGCCGGTGTGTTGTATCCAAAACCTTGCCCTTAGGACACTTCTCACGTTTACATTGCTGTTTCTCACTTTACTATCTCCAGGTCTGTTTCAACATGGGACAGATCACCCTGGCCAAAAAACTGGCTAGGCGAGCTCTTCGTCTGCTGAAAAGGAGTTTTCCCTGGACCTGGCTTGGTGTCATTTTCCAAACATATCTAGAAAAATGCTGGTATTCCTGTTCCCTGAGTCAACCTCGAAACAACCCTAGTGAGAAGTGAGAAGCTTTGCCAACTTGTCCTGGTTCCATTTAGGGTCACAGAGAGCTAAAGTTGGACCGAGGCTGGAGTTTTGCCTATTTGACTCTAGGGCTCCTCTTTTCAAGCATATGAACAGTTCTCATTCATTTACCTTACTCTGGGCCAATTCAGTGTAGCAGAATGAGTACATCTTTTGTCTTTGAAGTATGGTATTATCCTGTCTTTTTCAAATAAAGATACATATATGTGTACTGTGTGTACACATACACATATATGGAATGTAGTGTTATTTCTCTGATAGATATGCACATAATATTAAACACTGCCTGGTTATCAAGCTGTAATAATTTATAGGAAATCTGTTCAACCAAAAGAACAATTCAAAGAATGAACCTTTTTTAAAAAACCTCTCTGAGAACTTCTTTTTGGTCAAGAGGGATGAATTTGAAAAGCATATGAGGTTAGAAGTAGTGGGCTCCCGGGAATCTTTCTGAGTCTGGAAGTCTGTGGGTGAGTAGATTCCGATTTCTTTTGGGGAGGGCTGGAGGACACTGGTAAAGGATAAGGGTGTGCTCACCACCCTTTGCTTCACACCAGGAAGAAGTTGGCAGTCCTGCAGCAGCGGATGCACTGTCTCTCCCTGCTCCAGCAGCTCTACAGCCTGGAGGCCTCAGCCAGCAGCCGCAGGTTTGCCTGCCTGGCCCATCTTATGCAGGAGAATTCAGTCAAGGAGTTTCCTGGTGAAGCCCAGGTAAGCAAGTCCTTGCTTTACCTCTGGACCTCACTCAGAAACCTAAAAGCTAGGGGAGAGACCCTGTCAAGTCCCTGGTAAAGCATGGTTCCACAGTAACCCAGACTTAACAGGACTTTGCTGATTGTGTGTTTGAGCAGGGTTCTTAGTTTGCAGTTTATAGGGAGGCTTTCATGTATGATGCTATCTGTGTACCCTCTGAACTGAATGTTGACATTAGTGTGTATTTGTGTGTACAAAAGAGTATTTAAGGAGTGATCAGAAGTAGGGAAGGGGTCATAGCTTCTGTCAGATTCTCAAGCCAGTGGTCCAAATATAAGGATAAGATTTGCTGGCTTAGGGAAAAAGAAGAAAGGGAAATATGTCTTCCTAATTTTAGTGTCTATATATATATATATATATCCATTTGCTCAACAAATATTTGATGAACACCTATTCTATACTGGATTTCCCTGATAGCTCAGTTGGTAAAGAACCTGCCTGCAATGTGGATTCAATCCCTGGGTTGGGAAGATCCCCTGGAGAAGGGAAAGGCTACCCACTCCAGTATTCTGGACTAGAGAATTCATGGACTGTATAGTCCGTGGGGTCACAAAGAGTTGAACACAACTGACCGACTTTAACTTACTCTCTATCAGACACTGGATCTTAGTTCCAAGGAAACATAAGTGAAATATTTAGTATGTTAGGTGATAATAAATGCAATGAAATAAATTAAGCAGAGGCCAGAGGACATAGAGTTCTGGGAACTAGGGGTGCAGTTTTAGTAAGGTGTTAGGGAAAGCCTCACCGAGCAGGTAGCATTCGGGCAACTATCTGAAGGAGATGAGGAAGTAGGCCACGTGGGAGAAGAGGCTATCTGGGAGAAGAGCGGGCAGGAGGAAGGCAGAGTGAATGCACAAGGCCTGTCCTCTGTGCTGAGGGGTAGTGCAGAGGCCAGTGTGACTGGACAGGGGAGTGAGAAGAAGAGAAAGAGCCAGGAGCTGAGTCAGAGAGTCTAGGGAGGGGGATGGCAGATGGTGCAGGCCTTGTGACCACTGTGGGAGTTTTGGCTTTTACTCCAAAGAAGATGAGAAGCTGTTGGGAAATTCTTAGGAGTGACAGAGTCCACTTACATTGAAAATCTAACGAAGACAGAGTTTCAAGAGTGTCATCAAATGATGTCAAATGTACACACAACTGATGACAGAGATCTAGGCGGCAGTTCTGTCGAGTTCTAAGGAGCAATTAGAAGCTTCAGTTAGAGAAAACAGAAGAGGTGCAGTTTGACCAGCGTTTTGAAGGGGAAACTCTTGGATGGGGGAAAGGAAGAGGGGCAGATGGAGGAAGCTGTTTGTTTAAAGAGCAAGCAGTGACAATGGTCAAATCAGAAACGTAGGGGTGAGAAGGAGAGTGTTTTCATAGCTGGAGCTGAAGCGAGCAGTGGCCCCCCCAGGGGTGCTACACAGAGTGAATAGCAGGCACGCGGGGCTCTTACCCAGAACAGGGACGAGCTGGAGCTGCAGCCTGACCGTGCAGTCTGGATATTCACCCCATATTTGTTGTCCCACAGGTGGTCTCTACCTATGTGGCCCTCTCCCAGTTCTCCCAGAACGTGGGTGACAAGGAGAAGTGGCTGCACCATGAGCATCTGGCCATTCAGAAAAGCAGCCTGTGCTGGTTCTCCAGGGAGGGACTGTTGGCCACAGCCCAGCTCATGCAGGCCTTGGCCTACACCAAACTCTGCCTTGGACATCTCGACTTCTCCATCAGCCTGGGTAATGGGGCCTGAGGCTGGTGGACCTGGGGCTTTTAGAGAGGCCAGGTGCACCTCTAGACCTCACGACGCTCTTTAACCTCCTTAGGTTTTCAAGCTCATGTGATATGCAGACACCTCAAGAAGCCAGCTCTGGAGAATCTGGTTCTCTCAGTTCTCTTCAGATCTGCATTTCTGAAGAAGAAGTATTAAGATCTTTTTCTGTCCTTTGTATTTGTTGCCTCAGAGGGGAGATTATGACCTACCAGAGCAGTTTAGAGTAGAGAGGGAGAAGCTGTCTTGTCTCCACAGCCAGGACTGTCTCCAATAGTCCTCCAGGAAACATCATCTTAAGTGGGAGGGGTCAGGAGTAGAAATGCAGTCTGGGCATTAGATATTCCCCCCCTTCCCTCCACCCCCCGCATGCATTTTACTGCAGGGAGGTCGGTAATCACAATAGCTCAAGACCCTGGAAGTTGTCCCAGAGTCATTTTCCCACTTCCTTTGCCTAGAGATAGGTCTGGTCCCAGGCACAGATGCTCTCTATATAAATAGAATTACGGAACCGAGATCTAGGGGCTGTTAGGCCACCTTGAAGGTGTAAGATCCTGTCCTCTCCTGTACAGCCCTTCCCATTCTCCAGCTGGTCCCTGTGGCTCTGTCTCTCGGCAGATTTGATCTGTGTGTCCACGTGCTAGAGAGTCAGTGGGCGCTCATTTCCCAGAGTCATGATGTCCTTGGCCAGGCCTGCTTCTATTCTGCTTGCTTAGATCTGCTGCTCTACGGAAAAGGTAAATCTTGTGCAGGGCTCTGCTGTATTCCTGAGGGATTCAGACCTCAGGTGGGGCCCTAGGTTTGGAACACAGGCACTTATGGGCCTGTCCTTTGGGCATGGCCTCTGCTCCTCACCCTTGTTGCTTAAAGTCTAGGAACCACATTGTGATTCAGGGCATCTGCTTTGCAGGTGGTGTCTCCTCCCCTGGACCACACACCTTATATACCACATTATATAAGGTGTGACAACTTACACTACTAGCCTGGTTACTTTCTCTGTCCACAGGATGGCTGTGTCGGCCCTTTGAGGAATGTCTGCATTTCATTCAACGCTATGAGCACAGCTGCATTCTAAACTCTCAGAGCAATGTCATGCTGGGGGTCCACTCCTCTCTGGCCATGTGGTAATGTAGGGTATCAGAGTGTTACTCAGGGCTGTGGGAAAGGGTAAGTTTAAAGACACCATGAACTCATTTAAGCTATTCTCTTTTGCCCTCCAAGGCAGGATGGTTCCACATCTCCAACCCATTTCTAAAGACCATTCACCTCCCATTTCCCCCCACGTTATTGGAAGGGTTCTTCTTGTCCCTTAAGAGGTTTGGGTTCATAGATTAAGGGTTCAGTTTAGAGTTACATTTAAGTGTGAGATAATCCATGGCAAAGCTGTATATCGTTGGTTTTCTTTTGAGCCTCCTTACCTGTGAGTTAGTAGCCTTGGCCCCTTACCAGAATCACAAATCTGACTGAAGGCGGTCTTAGAGCCTCAGAGTAGTGACGGTTCTGTGGAGGAGCCATAGTGGCCAATTAGGGGAGAGAGCTGAGAGCTGTGATTCTTTCCCTTCAGGTTTGCCCAGGACTCACAGTGGAATCAGTTTGAGTACCACTTCTCCAAGGCTCGCCAGTTGGTGAAAAGAACCAATGCCTCACTATTTGGTTCCCATGGCTTTGTCCGATTCCTAGAGTGCCATGTGCTAATTTTACAGAAAATGCCAGAGGATGTCTTCCTGCAAACTCTTGCAGAAACTCGCCACCAAACCCTCACGGTAGCTGTCTCCTTTATCCTCAACTAACACCTAAGGCATGGTACTCTTTCTGCCACCTGCCTCTCTCCCTTACTCTTCTTGCTGCCTTGGTCTCTTTTTCCTCCTTGAACCCTTTTTTCCCCCTCCACCTACAGACTCTGTCCACCTACCTCATGTATCCTCCCAGATATTCTTGCATGTAGATCAGGACTGGATTTCTTACTGGATTTGCAAAAGCTACTACCCAATGCCATTAAAATGTTGACACTCTGTAAACCACTCTGGCTTTGTCTATAGTTTGACACATTCCCCTACATCCGTTCCTTCTGAATCTAAAACATTCCAGTTCCTCTGTATCTGAGAACAGACTTTCTGGGCCTCCTTGACCATCAGTAACTCCTTCCTGTTCCCCCAGCCCTGAGTGAGTGTGCTGAGTGGGAACTGCAGTAAGTTCCGATGGAGTGGAGTGGAGGAAAGAAAGTACTAATCCCTGAGCTAATGGACCTTCCTTTCCTTTCAGTACTTTAAGGAGTTCTTCTCTCGATGCGTGACCTGCCCCGTCTATCACCAGTGGGTCTCTGAGCTTAAAGCCTTTATAATGAGAAATGGAAAGATGTCCTTGACCAACATCATCAGACCTTTTGACACCTGCCTGACCAGGATTTGGATAGAGGGAGAATTCCTGGAGGAAAATAACTCCTTTGATCAAAATTCGGAAATACAGAGTAAGCATTCCTTTCTGGAACTCTTGTCTGAGAGACATAAAGAACAGTCTCAGATTCTTACTCACAAGCAGTTAAAAGGCATGTCCAAATAAGAAGGGACATCCAGATATGAGGATTAGTCCTTGCTTTAGAGGCAGTTGTCATTCTCTCACAGTGCCAGCCTCCGCCTCAACAGAGACTCCTTTATGTAAGGGGTGTAAGAGCCTCTGTCAGCCCTTTGTTTCAGCATCTGTAACTCTTAGGCATAGGAAATTCCCCTTTGGTCCCAGCGCAAACAAGTAGGTTGTTTCTATGGAGTAGCTGGATGGTCACTAACGGAGAAAGAAGGCCTTAGAAATCACAATGTAATGTCTATGAAGGTGAATGCTAAGAAATGAGCAAGGAAAAGAGAGGAGAGAATATAGTTTCTTGCTTTAGGATCCAGCAAATCTCCTTTTTCCAGGCCATGAGTTAAATTTGTAATAGCCAAGGAAATTCTCTGTGTTTGTATTACTCTTTATGTTCCTATTTTCAGGGTTTGTCAGAGAGGCTGATGTCAACAAGAAGGATAAAGAAGAAATTCAAGAATGTATCTGTTAATCAAAAATCCTCTGAAGGGACCATGATTCTTTTATTACATGTAACACAAAGATATGCCACCAAGTCTCCTTTTTAAGATGCTGTATATGTACCTATTAAATATGCTAGCCTTTTATATTCACCACTCTCTGTATATCTTCATAAAAATAAAAGCATGTGTTTCTAAAGCATGAAATTTAGATCTTTCTTAACTCTATTCATTAATGCAACTGTGGAAGAAATTATTACTAGAACCAGAGCTAGACCAGAGGCCAGGGAGGCTTTGAGATTAAGCTGATTCCATCTTATATAAGGTGAGATCTATTAACAGGTAATTCTTCCATGTTGTAGCATTTCCTTTTGTGGCTAAATAACATTCCATTATATGGATATGCCACATTTTGCTTATCTGTTCATGCACTGTGGATATTGGCTTGGTTCTGCTTTTTGGTTATTATGAATAATGCCATTATAAACATTTGTGTGCAGGTTTTTGTTTAAACATATGTTTCAGTTCTTTTCGGTATATACCCAGGAAAGGAATTGTTAGGTCATGCAGATGCTCTCTGTTTAGCTCTTTAAGGAACTGTCATGTTTTCTCCTAAGTTGCTATACCCCTTATATTCCCAGCAGCAATGTGTAAGGGTTCCAATTTTTCACATCTTCACAAACAGTTGTTATTTGCTCATTTTTTTATGTAGCCATTCTAGTGATTGTGAAGTTATATCTCATTGTGTTGTTGAATTGTATTTCCTTAATGACTAATGATGTTCATTTTTTATAAGCTTATTGGCCATTTGTATATCTTCTTGGAGTAATGTCTATTCAGATCCTCTGCCCATTTATTATTAGAACATTTGCCTTTTTATTGTTGAGCTTGAGGAATTTCTTATATATTCTGGATGCTAAACCCTTACTTTGGCCACCTCATGAGAAGAGTTGACTCATTAGAAAAGACTCTGATGCTGGGAAGGATTGGGGGCAGGAGGAGAAGGGGACGACTGAGGATGAGATGGCTGGATGGCATCACTGACTCGATGGACATGAGTCTGAGTGAACTCCAGGAGTTGGTGATGGACAGGGAGGCCTGGCGTGCTGTGATTCATGGGGTCACAAAGAGTCGGACACGACTGAGTGACTGAACTGAACTGAAACCCTTATCAGATTTGATTTATAAATATTTTCTCTTATTCTGTAAGTTGTCTTTTCACATTCATGGTGGTATTGTTTTATAGCACAAAAGTGTTTTGTTTTGATGAAGTCCAATTTATCTGTTTCTATTTTTTGGCTGCTTGTGGGCTGCTGTCTCTGGGGTCGCACAGAGTCGGACATGACTGAAGTGACTTAGCAGCAGCAGCAGCAGCAGCAGCAGCTTTGATGTCATATCTTAGAAACCATTGCTCATCTTAAGTCACAAAGATTTTTTTCTCTGTTTTTTTAAGAGTTTTATAGTTTTAGCTTTTATTTAGGTCTTTGATTATTTTGAGTTCATTTTTGCATATAGTGAAAGTTAAGTTTCCCTCATTCTTTTGCATGTGGATATACACTATCTCAGCTGCTGCTACTGCTAAGTCGTTTCAGTCATGTCCAACTCTGTGCAGCCCCATAGATGGCAGCCCACCAAGGTCCCCTGTCCCTGGGATTCTCCAGGCAAGAACACTGGAATGGGTTGCCATTTCCTTCTCCAATGCATGAAAGTGAAAAGTGAAAGTGAANGTGTCCCCCCCATACTGAACCCCCCCTCCCTCTCCACCCCATCCCTCTGGGTTGTCCCAGAGCACTGGTCATCTATTTCACATATGGTAATATACATGTTTCAATGCTATTCTCTCAAATCATCCCACCCTTACCTTCTCCCACAGAGTCCAAAAGTCTCTTCCTTATATCTGTGTCTCTTTTGCTGTCTTGCTTATAGGATCATTGTCACCATAAATTCCATATCAGTTGCTCAGTCATGTCCGACTCTTTGCGACCCCATGAATCACAGCATGCCAGGCTTCCCTGTCCATCACCATCTCCTGGAGTTCACTCAAACTTACGTCCATCAAGTCGGTGATGCCATCCAGCCATCTCATCCTCTGTCGTCCCCTTTTCCTCCTGCCCCCAATCCCTCCCATATATAAGCATTAATATTGGTGTTTCTTTCTCTGGCTTACTTCACTCTGTATAATAGGCTGCAGTTTCATCCACCTCATTAGAACTGACTCAAATGTGTTCTTATAACTGAGTAATATTCCATTGTGTATACATACCACAGCTTTCTTTTCCATTCATCTGCCAATGGACATCTAGGTTGCTTCCATGTCCTAGCTATTGTAAACAGTGCTGCAATGAACATTGTACATGTGTATCTTTCAGTTCTGCTTTCCTTGGTGTGTATGCTCAACAGTGAAATTACTGGGTCATATAGCAGTTCTATTTCCAGTTTTTTAAGGAATCTCCACACTGTTCTCCATTCCCACCAACAGTGTAAGAGGGTCCCCTTTTCTCCACACCCTCTTCAGCATTTATTGTTTATAGATTTTTTGATGGCAGCCATTCTGACCAATGTGAGATGGTACCTCACTGTGGTTTTGCATTTCTCTGATAATGAGTGATATTGAGCATCTTTTCATGTGTTTATTAGCCATCTGTATGTCTTCTTTGGAGAAATGTCTGTTTAGTTCTTTGGCTGACTTTTTGATTGGGTTCATTTTTCTGGGATTGTGCTGCATGAGCTGCTTGTATATTTTGGAGATTAATTCTTTGTCACTTGCTTCATTTGCTATTATTTTCTCCTGTTCTGAAGGCTGCCATTTCACCTTGCTTATTGTTTCCTTCATTGTACAAAAACTTTTACATTTAATTATGTCCCATTTGTTTATTTTTGTTTCTACTTCCGTTACTCTGGAAGGTGGATCAAAGCGGATCTTGCTGTGATTTATGTCAGAGAGTGTTCTGCCTATGTTTTCCTCTAAGAGTTTTACAGTTTCTGGTCTTACATTTAGATCTTTAATCCATTTTGAGTTTATTTTTGTGTATGGTGTTAAAACGTGTTCTAGTTTCATTCTTTTACATGTGGTTGACCAGTCTTCCCAGCACCACTTGTTAAAGAGATTGTGTTTTCTCCGTTGTATATCTTTGCCTCCTTTTTCAAAGGTAAGGTTTCCATAGGTGCATGGATTTATCTCTGGGCTTTTTTTTGTTCCATTGATCTATATTTCTGTCTTTGCGCTAGTACCATACTGTCTGGATGACTGCAGCTTTGTAGTAGAGTCTGAAGTCAGGAAGGTTGTTTCCTCCGGTTCCATTCTTTCTCAAGATTGCTTTGGCTATGTGAGGTTTTTTGTGTTTCCATACGCATTGCGAAATGATTTGTTCTAGTTCTGTGGAAAATACCATTGGTAGGTTGCTAGGGATTGTGTTGAATCTATAGATTGCTTTGGGTAGTGTACTCATTTTCACTATATTGATTCTTCCAATCCACAAACATGATGTGTTTCTCCATCTATTTTGTGTCATCTTTAATTTCTTNTCTTCCAATCCACAAACATAATGTGTTTCTCCATCTATTTTGTGTCATCTTTGATTTCTTTCATCAGTGTTTTATAGTTTTCTCTATATATAGGTCTTTTGTTTCTTTAGGTAAATTTATTCCTAAGCATTTTATTCTTTTCATTGCGATGGTGAATGGGATTGTTTCCTTAATTTCTCTTTCTGTTTTTTCATTGTTAGTGTATAGGAATGCAAGGGATTTCTGTGTATTAATTTTATATCCTGCAACTTTACTATGTTCATTAATTAGCTCTAGTAATTTTCTGGTGGTGTCTTTAGGGTTCTCTATGTAAAGGATCATGTCATCTGCAGATAGTGAGAATTTTACTTCTTCTTTTCCAATCTGGATTCCTTTTATTTTTCTTCTGATTGATGTGACTGGGACTTCCAAAACTATGTTGAATAGTAGTGCTGAGAGTGGGCACCAAGTTTTCTGATCCATGAAAGTGACATATCTTTTCCATATATTCCTTAATTTCTTTCAGTAATGTTTTGTAGTTTTTAATGCACCAGCCTAACTCCTATTTTGTGAAATTTTTGCCTAAATAATTTTATTATTCTTGATACTATTGTATATAGAGTTGTTTTCTTAATTTCATTTTGAGTTGTTCATTGCTAGAGTATAGAGATAAAACTGATTTTCACATATTGTATCCTGAAACTTTGCTGAACTAATTTGTTAACTCTAAATTTTTGGGGGGGTGAGTGGATTTCTTAACCTTTTTTATATACAAGATCACGTCATCTGCAAATAGAGATAATTTTACTTCTTCCTTTCCAATCTAGATGCCTTTTATTTTTCTTGTTTAATTGCACTTGCTAGAACCTATAGTATAATGTTGAATAAAAGTGACGAGAGTGGACATCTTTGTCTTGTTCTCAACTATTGGGGAAAACTTTTTAGTTTTTCACCTTTAAGTATGATGTTAGCTGTGAATTATTTATAGATCTTTTTTATCAGGTTGATGAAGTCCTGTGCTATTCCTAGTTTGTTGAGTGTTTTTATCATGATAGAGTGTTGGGTTTTGCCAAACACTTTTTCTGTCACCCATTGAAATGACCATGTGGTTTGGCAGGGAGGAGTTTCTATTAATATGATGTATCACACTGATTTTCAAATGTAGAACCAACCTTGCATTCCTAGAATAAGTCTTGCTTTGTCATGGTCTGTAATCCTTTCTATTTGTTCCCAGGTCCTATCTGCCACTGTTTCATTGAAGGTTTTTTGCATCTACATTCATAAAGAATGTTGGCCTATAGTTTTCTTGTAATCTCTTTGTCTGGTTTTTGTACCTAAGTAAAACTGCTCTCATAGAAAAGAGTTGGTAAGTATTCCTTCCTCTTCTTTTTTAATTATTTTTTTTTGAAGTGTTTGTGAAGGATTGGTTTTAAAATTCATTCAGTATTTGATTGAACTCACCAGAAAAGCCATCTGGTCCTAAGCATCTCTTTGTGGGAAGTTTTTTGATTACTAATTAAACCTCTTTACATGGTATAGATTTTATATTTCTCCTTAAGTCATTTTCAGTAGTTTACATCTTTTGAGGAATTTGTCCATTTCATCTAATTTATCTAAGATATGCAATTGTTCATAATATTTCTTATCCTTTTTATTTCATAAGGTCAGTAGTTCTTCCCTTTTCATTTCTGATTTAGTAATTTGAGTCATCTTCTCTTTATTTCTTATCCATTCTAGCCAAGATTTGTCAATTTTGGTGATCTGGTCAAAGAACCAGCTTTTGGTTTTGTTGATTTTTTTCCTGTTGTTTTTCTGTTCTCTATTTTATTTATTTCTGCTCTAATTTTTATTATTTTCTTCCTTCTGCTTGCTTTGAGTTTAGTCTGCTCTTTTATTTCTAGTTTCTTCAGGTGGAAAATTAGGTTATTAATTTGAAATCTTCTCTTTTTTCTCCTAACATAGGTGTTTACAACTGTAAATTTCCCTCTAAGCACTATCTTTGTTGAATCACCTAACTTTTGGTATGTTGCATAATTATATTCATTCATCTCAAAGTATTCATTCATTTCTAATTTCTGTTGTGATTTCTTCTTTTTCCTATTTGTTATTTAGGAGTGAGTTGTTTGATTTCCACATATTTGTGACTTGCTTCTGTTATTGACTTCTAGTTTCAAACCATTATGGTCAGAAAAAATACTTTATATAATTTCAGTCCTTCTAAATTTATTTAGACTTGATTATGGTCAAGCATATAGTCTATCCTAGAGACTGTTGCATGTATATTTGAGAAGAATGTGTATTCTGCTTTGTTGGATGGTGTGTTCTGTAGATATCTGAGAGGTCCAATTGGTTTATAGTGTTATTCGTGTCTACTCTTTTGTTGTTGATCTTCCACCTCCTTGCTGTATTGTTTTTGAAAGTAAAATATTGAAGTCTACAACCATTAACCATTACAATTTATTTATCCCTTCAGTTCTGTCAGTTTTTGCCTCATGTATTTTGAAACTCTGTTGTTAGGTACACATATATTTATAATTTTATGTTATATCTTCTTAGTGGATTTATTCTTTTATCGTTATAAAATCTCCTTTGTCACTAGTAACAATTTTTGTCCTAAGGCCTATTTTGTCTGATATTAGTATAGCTACTCTGCTGCTGCTGCTGCTGCTAAGTTGCTTCAGTCGTGTCCAACTCTGTGCGACCCCATAGACGGCAGCCCACTAGGCTCCCCATCCCTGGGATTCTCCAGGCAAGAATACTGGAGTGGGTTGCCATTTCTTTCTCCAATGCATGAAAGTGGAAAGTGAAAGGGAAGTCGCTCAGTCGTGTCCGACTCCTAGCAACCCCATGGACTGCAGCCCACCAGGCTCCTCCGTGCATGGGACTTTCCAGGCACGAGTGCTAGAGCGGGGTGCCGTTGCCTTCTCCCATAGCTACTCTAGTGCTCTAGTGCTCTGTGGCTAGTTTGCATGATATGTTTTTCCATTCTTTTCCTTTCAGTAGACTTGTGTTTTTCAATCTAATGTTTGTCTTCTAGAAGCAACATATAGTGGAATCACATATTTTTAAAATCAATTTTGCCAATATCTGCCTTTATTTAGGATGTTTAATCTATTTACATTCAGTATAGTTACTGATAAGGGAAGATTTATGTCTTCCAGCTTGTTATTTGTTTTCTGCTTGTTTTATGTCTTTTTTCTCCTTTATTTTGCCACTGTCTTTTGTCATATTAGATAATTTAATTCCCTTGTCATTTCTTTTACTGTATAATTTTGCACTATTTTCTTACTGTAGAGATTATAGTTAGCATTTTAATTTAAAATAATCTAGTTCAGATTAATATAACTTAATTTCAATAATATATTAAGACAAAAACTTTGATTCTATATAGCCCCATTCCTTCTTTCTCCCTCTTCATATTGTTACTGTCATAAAAGTTACATCTTAATAAATGGTGTGTGCATCAGCACAGGTATATAATTATTGCTTTATGAAGTTGTCTCTTAAATAGGGGCAAGGGGAAGCCATTTTTCTTGAGTAAACACTCCTTGGATTGATGCAAGCCATTGGTTAATTTCCAGAGTTCTAAAAATGTTGACAGTATTTTTGCCAGTTTTCTTGTTTCTTTTATGAAGGCAAGAATTTTCAGTTCTTTAACCATTTTCTTTTAAAATTACTCTCAATGTACTTTTAACTTGTATTTTCCTTAGATGAATTTACACATCTTCATTATGTCTATATTTCTTTTTGTGTGAGCTGTAGGTATATATCCCGTGACCATATTCTATTAGGTATTTGTTTTCTAATTGATATGTAGGAGTTAGGGAAATGAGCCCTCTGCCTTTTTTAGGGAAATAAGCCCTCTGCCTTTATATGGGTTGCAAAATTTGTCCTTATTTTGTCTTTTGACTTTCATTTATGGTGTTTTGTCATAGAGGGAAAAGTATCAGTCTTAATTTATCTTAATGTGCCAGTTGTATCTATGAATTCTTTTATGGCTTATGAGCTTTGTATGATACTTTAAAGAGCTTTTCTCTCTAAGACTGTTCTAACTATTCCCCAATGACCTTTCAAATACTTTGTAAAATAAATTTTATCAAAATATAATTTATATGCAGTAAGTTACGTCTGTTGGATATGTTTTGACAAATGTATATACTGTGTAACTACCACAGTCATGATGAAGAACACTTAATTACACCCAAAAGTTCTTCCAGGCTCCTTTACAGTCATTCCCACTCCTCCACCACTAGCACAAAATATTCTTATTTTTTTGTTATTGTCTTTTTATCTGTGATTATTTCCCCCTTGTTGTTTATTTCATCCATCTTCTTGAGTAAGTTAGCTAACAGTTTATTTCAGTTTACTTCAAAGAATAAACTTATTTATGTACTAGTTATGTCATTTTTCTCCTTTAAAATTAACTAGCTGTTTGAGTAAGATGCTTAATTCTTGTTAAGGGTGTGTATTTTCCTCTGAGAGCTTCTTTAACTGAGTTCCAAAGGCTCTAATGTGAAGCAGTCATCTCACCATGTCATTTGCATTTACCTTGTTTTTATAAAATAAATGAAATTAATTTTAGTATTTTCATTTTAGAAGTTACTTTTATAACTGACTCTGTGACTATAATTCATAGACTTTCTATCATAGGCATTGATGGAATTAATATATTTCCCTTTCCTCCTTCAGTCTTTTCTACCAGTCAACTGATTATCTTAGTATTTTCCTTTGCATTGTTAAATATACTTCTACTTCTGTCAGGTTCTAAAAAGTTACATTCAGACCAATTATAGTCATTTCTCCCAGAGGGGTGCTTTTTAGACTTTATTCTGCCCTTCCCCCATCTTGCCTTCCCACCAGGAAAGTCCCCAGTCATCTTAGCCAGGGTAAATGAGGGCTTAGTTGATTGGTGGGGAGCTGCTGCCTGCACAAGGGACAAAGTAAATTTAGGTTCTGTCACAGGCTGAGTCTCTATCAAAGGAAGCCCAGAACATCCTGCCAGAGCTCCCTGAAAATAGCATTACTAGGCTTAAACAGCCCCTGCCTGTCTCTTCGCCTCATGTACCTAGACTAAGCTTAGGGCCCTTCCAGATGGTTCAGACAGTGAAAACCTCTTTTTGCCTAGTTCTTCATGATTGTAAAAGACTGGATTCCTGAGCACCTCCTCTTCTCCATCTAAGTCTCTCATCTCAATACGGACAAATATTTTCAAACAGTTTGAGAAGTCATGGCAGAAACCTTCAAGGCCTTCCTATACCCAGCCTGGATTAGCTTTCATTTACACTTAACTGTGGCCACACATTTGCCATTTATTCTTTATTCCCCCACCCGCGTGCCTTTTCTTCACTGGGCTCTTCCCAGGCTCAGAGCTAAGGGAACAGAGCTACCAGAAGACCACACAGTTGAGAAAGAGCCTACTCTGATAAAACTGATGTCTGTGAAGATCTTTTGTCTCCTGGTGCTTGAAAATCCTTTGTTCTACCAAGGAATAGGCTTGGTATCTATTTGTTTCTGGCCTTGCTCCTGTTTCCTTTTAACCCCATCTCTCCTACCCTATCTGTCCTGAGCCCTCTTTGTGCTGTGCTACGTTGATTCAGGCTTGTCCGACTCTGTGCGACCCCACCAGCCTCCTCTGTCCATGGAATTCTCCAGGCAAGGATACTAGAGCGGGTTGTCATTTCCTGCTCCTGGGGATCTTCCTGACCCAGGGGTCGAACCCATGTCTCTTACATCTCCTGCATTGGTGGGTGGGTTCTTTACCACTAGCAGCACCTGGCACTGATGAATTATCCTCCTGCTCCCATCATATGTGTCACGTCGTAAGATATCACTTTTGTTTACAAGGTGTAAAGCAGAAAAAAGGAGATTTCTGTCCCAAGCAAACGAATCTATACTTTCAAGTGTCATGATAAAGGCAAGAAATGCTTTTGAAGAAATCCCCCTTCATGCCCCTTAAATCAGACTGCATTGCAGGAGTCTGACCAGGAAGGGAAATCACTTCCCCACTGGCAGGAGAGCATTACGGCACAAACTCTGGACCACTCTTTTCAGTTAATGAGCAGTCAAGCCTGGGCCCTTTCATTCCCTCCCAAGCATCAAGAGCTCATATATTATCATTCAGAGTTTATTTAGTTCTTTGGTGTAATGACAGAGGCACTAACATGGCTAGTTTCCCAGGACACCTCAGTCATTCCAAGTATCACTTACCAGGTCAGAAAAGTCAAGACATTAGATCCTAAAGATCTGATAGCCTAAGGATCTAGAGCATGGGTTGCATGGATGGCTACACAAAACCTTGAGGCTAATCTGCGGGGGTACAGGGTGGTGAACAGCTCAGCTGGGTGGAGCCTGGCTAGTAGGCGGCTCCTGGGCTGGCTCGAAGGCGGCTCCTCCACTCTTGCCCTTTCCAGGGAAGATGACTGTAGCGTATGTCACAGGCTTGGAGCTGGTCTCAACCTTAGGAGGCAGAGGGGACACACAGGGTGGTTCTAGGGGAAGGAGTTTCCCTGACAGGGAATCAGGAGGAAGGTTGGTGTAAGTGGTATCATCAAAGGAAGGTGGTGAGTCAAGCTTGACGTATGGTACATCTGATGGCAAATCAACAGCCAGTCCAGAGTCACTGATGTGGTGGACCACTGAGGAGGGAGCCTATAACAAAAGCAGGGCTGTCAGGCAAAGAGAAAATGCCTCCCTCTACCCCGGTTCCTTGAGGTGGGAAGTCCAGGATCACACTGGATCTGTCTCCGGAATCCCGAGTATGTCTGTGGGCAAGATGGCTTCACTGGGAAGATTTTCAGGCCCCAAGTATCTCGCTAAATCTGGGCAGGTGGATGGCAAAGTGGGAAGGTGGAAGACTATAGTTGGCAAGTTTACTCCATTTAAGAAGTGGGTTTGGACCTCATGTGGGTTCCAGTCTTTTCTCCACCTGATCATCCCAGGACTTGTCAGTGAGTATGGCAGAGAGAGGGTCTAGGGAATTTGGCTGGGGGCCTGCAGAGGTTTCTTACCGTGTTTGAGATTCCACCGCTCTGAAATTGTCCGCTGACAGCGAACCTGTTTCCTGGTGGAACAGAAGCAGACTGCTCCTTGTGCTGACTCAGTGCCTCCCACACAGGCACTCTCTTCAGAAACCTGGGCAACCTCTGTTCTAGCCCATACCCAAACATCCCCACTCCCACCAGCAAAGTCTTCCCCCTCCATCTCCCCAGCCCCCACCCCCAGCCAGCCCTAACTCCCCCACTTACTGCTTCCACAGCTCCCTTCATCCTGTCTCAACACTCAAGCCATCTCCTGAAATCCCCGCTCTCTTCCAGCCACCTGTCTCCAGTGCCACTGTCTCACTCTCTGCAATTCCTGTCTCTCCCCAGGCCACCTCCCGTGGAATCTCCTTGCTTTCTCCACCTTTCAGCCACGGGAATTGTAGGGCCTGGGGCGGCTTGCCGAAGCCCAACTGTAGGGGGAGCAGACCTGGATTCCCAGCCTCAAATGCAGGAGTGGCTGATACAGGGCCGGAAGAGCCCTGCTGGGATACGCAGGCAGAGAGCTACCCACCTTTCCTTTTGGCCATCACAGCAAGCAGCACCACCGCCACCATCACCAGCAGGCCCAGCAGGAACACAGCACCCCAAATCCAGGGTCTGCTGAGACACACGAAGAAGGAAGTGAGCTTAGCCCTGAACCTGGTGGGGAGCTGCTTGGCAGGAATCCTGGAGAAGGGGCACAGAGGTACCATTCTTGGTGTGCCATCGGGAGAAAGAGCTTTTTTTTCATGGAATGAGGCAGGCAGACTCAAGCAGGGAAGAAGAGAGACATGTTATCGGGGTATTCTGACTGGAGATCTCCTGGAATAAAGGGCTCAGTGCTGAACTGGGATGGAGACGTATGCCTGTCTGTCTGCCCACCTGCCTACCTGTTGAGCAGCTCCCCAGGAGTGGAAAGAATTGTAAGGTTTCCTTTCGATTTAGTCTGGGGCTCTAAAGCTGTATCTTCACCATCACCCTTTCCCAGCCACCCACATACAGTTCTTGTCAGTACCTCTTCTTATCCTGGCTGGTATCCGAAGGGCTGCCGCTGTCTACAGAGTCCAAAGAGGAGCTCTCACCCAGAGTCCCATCCTGATGGATCTCCTCCTCCTCCTCTTTCAGGCCAGGAGCTGAGTGAGAAGGAAGTCCTTATTGAGCACATACCCACTGAGAGCAGGGTTCAAGGGCTTGCTGAGAGCTGAGGGACTGGGGGAGTAGAACTGACGAAGGTCTGGAGTAAGAAACACAAAGGGGTGCTTGGGATATTCCTTAAGGGGCCTCTTATTCTGGAGGTTGAAGTCTTTATCTGATTGTGAATATGCTCACTTCCCCTCTGCCGCCAGCTCCCAACCTCCCCCTCTGAATTTCTTCTCTTTTACCCGTTCCCCCTGTGCCTTGTCTCAGTCAGGCTGCTCAGACTATGCAGAAACCCTACTGTGTTATCTGCGCCCACTTCCCTTCCCCACCCCAGAACAGGCCTCTCTACTCTGACCTCCTTGGGGACCTTGCTCCCAGCTCTCATCACTTGGTCCCTAAAGGGGCTTTGGCCCAGCCTACTGGACCTCTCTGCATACCTGCAACCTTGTAACCAACCCTGCAGGTTGGCTGGGCCCCATCCCAAGCTCTGAGGCTAAGGAGCATAGGTTCGGTCCTGAAAGGACACAATGCCAACTGACACTTGCTGAGAGCTTTGGCTTAGACCCTGAGACTCAGTTTTGTGACAGGTTTTTGTGTCATTCCAACAATGTGCTCAGCTCCTGTCTGTGGGACTCAGGGCTGGTTCTGTCGGCCTGAGGATCTGCCTTGGGAACCTGGCAGTCCTCCTAGATCCTCTGAGAGGAGGGTCTTGCCTGGTTCTTAGCAATCACCATGCCCACTCCCCACCCCATGCTAAACCAGGAACTGAGACATCATTGACCCCAGTCTTGCGGCATATGTCCTGATCTTGTTTTTAAAACCACTATATCCTCCCTGGATACTGGGCTCTACCCATTTGCCTGAATTTCCATCCTCTACAGCTCTTGGGGTCCCCACACCTCAGATGTCCCACTGAGGGTACCCATCTCCCTGCCACCCTTTCCCAGTGTATTGTCTTGGGACCATTTGCCATTTAGGAAGTTCTAACCTTGAGTTACTAGACCTTAGGATGTCAAGGAAGCAGGAGAACAAAGGATAACCAGAATTAACAGGAGTATGTTTATAGTATGAGTAATAATGGTGGAGACAAGAGAGATTTCTAATGACAGCTTAGTCCCTCCTCATAACAGATGGAGAAAAACAGAAGGAAAAATGTCTTGATTTCATTATTTTGGGTCTTTGGCACAAATTACTTAAGAAAGGAATACTTGAAAAGGATGTCAACATCCATAAGAGGAAGGCAGAACAGTCTGCTTCCTCAGGTGGCTCACCATGTTCCCAACAGAACAATTATTTTTTACAATATTGTACTTTTCTGAGGAATATTTAATACTTTGAAATGTTCTTTTAGTAAATATTTAGAAAGTTATAGACTGTAAAAATGAATCCTGTGAAGAGTACTTTCTAAACTGAAATAGGGTCGAGAATATTGACTATATATTGATGAGACTCTTTTTCTGTTTTTAAAACTGAATAAGTCAAAGGCATTCAGCCATTGAATGTGCCCTGCCTGTTACATGAGACACATACTAGACGCTCAGTGAAGGCTTATAAAATAAGGTATAAATTCAGTAGGTTTTAAGCCATTAATCTTAAGCCTGGAACATATATCAAAAAATTAATTCCGGTGGATATGTCTGAATCAAAACTTTGTTTAAAACATTTCTAAGGGAAAAAAACAGCATATACTATGTTAAAAATGCTAGATGAGGAGGCCAAGGCCCTGAGTCGGGGAAGAAGGATGTGACTTCCTGTGGGGAGACCCACCCATGCAGGAGCGGAAAGGGGATGGCTCTTTGGCTGATTTATCTTAGACTTCTCACCCGGTTTGACTTCCGTTCCCTGCAGAGCTGTCAAAAGAATATTGGGCATTTGGCCAATATTCCTCACCCACAAGGGCTCCCACCCACCGAGGACCCAAGAGTGGCAGGCTGGGGCAGGCGGGCAGCCCGCGCCGCTGGCCAGGCTGGGATAGCTCACCTGCAGGAAGCACATCCAGGGTGACCCTGTGCACAGTCTGGGGCCCCGAGAGGCCCTCCACCACACAGGCATACTCTCCAGCATCCTCCTCCCGCAGGGCAAGCATCTCCACCTGGAGCAGGCCGCCCCCCAGGTCGGTGAGAAATACGCGGCTGCCAGCTGGGGCCCCGCGATTCACAGTTGATGTCACCAAGGGCTGGCATCCCTCTGGCAGGACCTGGCACCACACCTTTCGTGCCTTGACATCCTGGAGTCGGTAGTGGCACTGCACCAGGATGGAGCTCCCCTCGGGCGCCTGCAGCAGCTCCGGGAGGCTGCTGGCCGAGCCCTGGCCTAGGGAAGGAAAGTTGAGGGAATGTCAGGCAGGGCACCTCCTGGTCCACCCACTGCCCAGGGGGTCAGGGGGTCTAGAGGTCCACTTCTGGGCCGACACATGTAATTGTTTCCAGGGCAATGCCAGTTATCCCTGGGCATGGAGCAGGGTACATGGGGCCCAGAGAGCAGCTCCTTCTGAATCTTACCTACTAGTCCCAGCAGCAGCAGCAGGAGCAGTTTGGGGCCCATGGCTGGGCAGGGAGATGTCAGCTCTGAGGCTCGTCTGGGCACTGACACAGCATCCCCCTGGGGGCAGGAAATTTGGCCTCAGACACTCACGTGGGGCTCTCAGTGACCATGGGGTTGGGAAGCAGGCACTGGCGGGCCCCGCCATGGGTGGGGAGAAGGAGCTGTTCCAAGCTCTGGTTGGCTCAGTGCTCCAGATAGGAGTGGGCGAGGCAGAATGAGAAGGCCCAGGGAAACACAGAAGCCTGGGATCCTGGGCGCCCCTAAGGAGTGAAGCCAGGGGGGAGGATTATGGCAACCAGGGAGCATTAGAGAAAGGGGGACGATGATCTTCAGGGTCTTCCAAATATAGAATCTGATGCCGAGCTGTGAAGGAGGGAAGTAGAATGTCCTCCCCAGGGCCTGAGTCCATCTTAATTTTAAATTCTGTGTGAGTGCCCTACCCGAGCTCTCCAGAGATCATCCAGGAAGCTCCCCCTCGATGGTGCACCCTGGTCTGTCCTGTCTTCGCTCCCTATGCTGAGTGCTCCCTAGACACTTCGGGTGTGGACCGTGTTCTCCGCTTCCAGGCGCTGCGCTACTGCTTTGATGATTAATCGGATATTGAACCTCCTGTATTCATCTCATTTTCATAGCTTTTCTGCCTAGTTTTCCTTCCTTTTTTTTTTTTTTTTTTTTTTTTTTTTTTTTTTTTTTTTTTTTTTNTTTTCATAGCTTTTCTGCCTAGTTTTCCTTCCTTTTTTTTTTTTTTTTGTCCATTGTGTTCTGATTCCTGGAAGCTATCCTCATATTTTTTTCTTCCATCCCTTCTATCCTTGTCCTTCAAATTTTTATCCCTTAGTGCTTTTAATTTACAGTATTTTTAATTCTCCAAGCATTTCTCATATATTGTTTTTATTTCATGAATGCACTGTCCTCTCTGTCAGAAGACAGTTCCCTGTGAATATGTCCATGTTTCTGCATGATCGGGGCCCTCCCAGGAAAGGGCACTGACCAACCTTTGTTCCAGGGAGCTTGAAGAGCAAACGTGCCTGGGGAGTTAGAGACAGTGTGTCAGCTCCAGAGAGGTTTGCTTCCATCCTGCCCCTTCCTCCCTGGAAATGATCAGGTTCTATTCCAAAGTAAAGATGTCTCTCTCTCCTGCCAGAGAGGAAGATGGGCCAATGCTCAACGTGCCAGATGCTCTATATCAGTTCCAAGTCTCATAATTTGGGGTTCCTCTCCATGACACAAACCCACTCCCTGCACAGGGTCCATCTGGTCCCCATTTGCATCACCCTGTGCAGAACTGGGGCTGGGGATCCCGCACAGAATGTGAGGGGAAAACCTGCTGACATCAGGGATGCACCAGTGCTCAGACCGGAGCAGGCCAGGTGGGAATGCCTGGGAGGACACACCGCTCTCACCTAGATGCTCACACCTGGAAAGGGGCCTGGAAAAACCACCCTCCCTCCTTCTGTCCTCCCTGCCCTCCTCCTCCCCTCTCCGTGCCTCCTCCTCCCTCCAGGAGCAAGGGAGCTGAGAATGCGAAACAGAGACCAGGAGCCTGAGAAAGCCGTGTTTAGCTGAGTCTCATGGACACGGTGATAGGGAGACCAGCTGTCCCTGTTCAACTGGCGTGAGGGTTTTCTAGGGACACAGGACTCTTGGTGCTAACACTGGCAGAGTCTCCAGCCGACTGGACACCTGGGTCTCCCTTGTGAGTGATATGGAAGGATGTATGTCTGTCCTGCCAAGGCGTATCAGGCTTTCTTTTATTTCCTTACCAGAAAATTATTTTTGCTCTAATAAGCCAACCTGGGAGATTTGTGTGAGGAGGAGGACTGTCTTCAATATTTATTGAGTGCCTAAAACAGACACAGTCCCCCACTGGGTGCCTGGGACAGTAGTGGCCAGGATCCAGAGAGGTGTCCTCTCACCAGGCCTTTGAGAAGAGGAAGAAAGCCAGTGTTTACGCAGGACCTACTATGTGCCAGACAGCTGGCCAGGGACTTTCATGTTATTTCTTTCAATCTCATAAAAATTCACCAAAGTAGGGTTGTTGGGGTTTGGTTTGGTGTTGGGATTTTTGTTTGTCTTTATGTGCAAGGAGCCTGAGGCTCAGAGCAGTTAAGGAACTTGCTCAAGTTTTCTTAAGGAGGCAAACTTGGCATTGGAAAATGCTTTCAGTTCAGTGTGCACTCGAGAGTGAAAGGTCGGGGATCCCAGGGTGGATGTCTCTGACCTGGCCGAGCAGGAAGGAGCAAAGGCTGAGCTCCCAAGAGCAGGAAAGTTCCAGCAGCGCCCCTCCACCAGGCACACCTCCGGAGCCTCCCCTTCCATCCTGTCACTCCCCGTACTCAGGCAGGGTGGGCGGGAGGGCGCTGGCGTAGGCTCGGTTTGGGCTCTGCTCCGTCTTAACTCCTAGACCGTTCCTGTGTCTGCAGGAAGAAGACTACTGCGCCAGGACCGACAGGGAAGTTTCACTGAAGTGCAGCTGAGTCAGGGAGGCCAGGGAAACACAGACTAGACCAGGATCCTGGAGCTGGGGGCGGAGGCCAGAGGAGCAGCCTCGACGGGAGTGGGTGGGGCGGGGCTGTGACAAGGGGAGTGACCTATCAACATGAGGCTGAAACACAGGGCTGCACCGGGGGCTCTTTCCCAGTGATTCAAAACCCCAGGGACCCACACCCAGGTTAGGGGGCAATGCAGCCACATGTGGCCATGGAGAGGGGCTCCTGGCCTTCTGCTCTGAGGCCGGGACAGAGAGCCTGCGGATATGGCCAGCCCACTTCCTCCTCGAGGACAGCCCGCCTTCAGGGTAGCTTCCATCTAGTTTCCCCCTCATTCTTGGTCCAGGAGGTGTGTGTGTGTGTTGAAGAGAGAGATGAGGTTCCCCGAGCTGCCTTGTCTGTTCCCAGTGTCTGGAACACTCTTCCTGCCTTGCTTCCTTGAGGTGTTTCTCAAGTGGTGCCCCCTGACTATCCTTTAGAATTGCATCATTCCCCGGGCCTTCTGCCCTCCCCGTACTCCCAACCAGCTGACTGACCGACGTTGTAATTGTCTGTCTGCCCAACCAGCTGACTGACCGACATTGTATTTGTCTGTCTGCCTTCTTCCCATTAGATCAAGGCTCTGTGTGGGCAGAAATCTTTGCTTGTCTTGTTCACTGTTGTGTCTCCAATGCCTAGACTGGTACCTGGCACAGAAAATATCAGTTTTTATTGAATAAGTACATGAATAAGTAGGTAGGACTGGGACTTCCCTGGTAGTCTTGTGGTTAGGACTCCACACTTCCACTGCTGGGGCCCAGGTTCAATCCCTGGTCAGGGAACTAAGATGCTGCAAGCTATGCAGCATGGCTAGAAAAAAAAGGGGGGGGGGATTATTTTAAATAAATAAGTAGGGGTGAGCTAGAGGGAAGGGCACCTGGAAAGTGAAGTGAAAGTAGGATTTGCAGGCTGCACAGGGGACTCTGGGTAAATCTTTCCCTTTTGAGCCTCAGTTTCCCTTCTATACGATGAGAGGCTTGGACCAGTAGTCCCTAGCTCTGGCATGCTGTGCCGACAACCCAATCCCTTGCCATTTCTCTGGAGGGAGTACAACACGATAAAAACAAACCTCTAGGGAGATGAATGGATGAATCAGCTGGGAACTGGATGGTCTTGGGGGACTTGAGACAGGCAGAGGGAGGGGGGCCTGGAGTGGGGGCCCAGCAATAATCATAGGGAACGAGTGGACAGGAGGCAGGAGGATGAGAGAAGATGCTAGAGAAATTCCATAGAGGGAGGCAGGGCTTGGTAATCAGATCTCTAGGAGGGAGAGAGAAGACTTAAAAAGTTTGGCCAGTTTGGAGCCTGTGGAAATGGAAGAACATGGTATTCTAAGACCCTGAACCCTAAGGAGTCAGACCTTCTGTCTTCTCCTCATCGGTATTCACTCTCCTAGCCTTGTAGCAAAAGAGAAGACCTTCATGACACCCTAAACCATCAAATAAACATGAAGTCTTGGGTTTATTTGTGAGAGTGTTTAATGGCCAATGTCCAGAAGTTAGAGGTATCCTTCCCACCTCCCATGCGCACACGTGCGTGCATGAGCACACACGTGCGTGATGAGCACACACACACACACACACACACACACACATGTGCACATGCTTCCACACCCAGAGGAAGAAGGGTAGAAGCAGAACGGCCTTTTGCCAAAGCAGAGCCAGGAGACTTGATGGCCAAGGGGCGGGTGTGCAGCAGGCTGGGGTGATCCGTGCAGACCTCTCCTGAACCTCTCTCCACTGAGGGTCCTCCTCTCTCATATGTCTCTCAGCTCTGCAACAGACAGGGTACTCACTCAGCGCCTCTCTGCCCCACCTCTCCGGCCCCCGGCCACCACTGTGCTCTCCAAGCTCACCTGTCAGAGTTTGGAGCTGGTAACCTGGGTTGTGGCCACAGTCCGGATCACTGGCCTGGGGTAGCCGTTGTTTCTGCCCATGCCAGGCTGCAGCCCAGAGGGCGCTGGCTGCTAGAAGCTTGCTGAGAAAGATGCAGGCCAGGAGGAAAAGGATGGAAGTGGGTGGGAAGGGGCTCTCCTCTTCCGAAAGGCTCCTTGGAGAAACAAAGAGGGCATGTGGGAGGCCATGAGGGGACACACACGGTGGAATCTGTCCTCAGAGAAGGAATGGGGAGACCCCGGGAGCTCGGGGGGCTGGAGACACCTCCCCCACCCACCGCCAGCCCTGGATGAGGCTTTATGGGGCTTGGGGGAGCCTGTAGTCAGGAGACCTGAGTTCCAGGCACGGATCTGCCTGCTGAGTACTTTCAAACAACCACCTCCCTCGCTGAGCGGTTTTCTGCCTTCGTGATTGTATGATGTGTGGTGTGTTTCTGTGTGTGTGTGCACATACATGTGCACTTCATGGTTATACTAACAGTGTTTAAACATCAGTACATAGTCAAGAACCAGTCAGAACTGATTCTGGTCCCGTCAGGGAAGCAGGGATCTGGGGGTACAAGTTTTGTGCTGAAATATTAATCCTAAAACTTTCATTGTTGCTGAACTGTGAGGATTCTGTCTGAAGGCTGCCAGGGGAAGGGGTGGGAGGCCAGTCATTCAAGAATCTTGGAGCATCAGCTATTTATAAACTGTTAGGGAAGTTTTGCAATATTTAAACAACGGGTACAGTCACACCAACACGCACTGGCGGTTTGGAGGGGTATTTAGACAAGATCATATATAGCTCCCTTCCTGTTCCAGTTGCCTTGGAATCTGTACTTCTGGCACCTGCGCCCCCCAGCTGCCACCCCATGCCTGGGCTCTGCAGGATGGAGTCTACCCAGGGATCTTAGCAAAGACTTGTCACTATACCTGGAGATGCTGTGCTCCACCTGGGCATTCTCGAGGCTCTCGGACCCCTCAGGGATCCAGAGATCTCCAGGGTCCTGGTAATCACGGGGGTCTGTGGGAGACAGAGCCTGTGAGCTGCTAGCCCCCTTCTTGAAGCCACAGTGGAGAGGACCCCTCTGGGTGGGGTGAAGCTCTCTGGGACCTCACCCTGTGTGGATCAAGTTGTTAACGTCTCTGAGCCTCAGTTTCCTCACCTGTAGAGTGGAGCAATTAGGAACCCCTTCTTAATAATAGTGTTGCAGGATTCAGCGAGAACATCCTGTGTAGTGCCCATCCCTTCAAGGAGCTCAGTGACTGCACCCCCACCCTCCCATCACACAGGGTCTTTGGGAAGAGCAAACGAGATGATCGGTGTTTCTGAAAATCCGGTGTGGACTGTCAAGCTGTCTATACCAGCTACAGATTATTATTGATGTTGTCATTCTTGTTACTAATTTCCTGCTATATCTGTGGGAGTCAGCTGAGCCTTAGACTCTGATAGGATTGCAATGTTTCCTCACCACCTACTCCCATGGAGGTGGGGGTCTGCCTTACAGATGGTCTCACCTACCCTCCCCATCTTAGACAAGTTTTCGACCTTCATTTCCATGATAAGGGGCCATATTAGGGGGAAGAGTTGGACAAAGAGAGAGTCAGAAAAGGGATCTGTAACCTCAGATTTGTTCTTCTTTGGGACACGGGAGACACAGAACGCTTTCCTGGAAGGCACCCTTGTGCAAGCTCGGGGCGAGAAGGACCCAGCACTCCCCATCTCACCTAGTTAAACCGGGAATGACGATCCCAAGCAGTGAGCAGCAGGGGACTGGGGCGAGGGCTGTCACTGCCCCCAAGCACTGTAAAACTCTGTCGCTTGCTTCTCACGGGAGCCATGTGGGGTCAGCGGCACCGACTCCATCACCACCATTTAAAGATGGGGAAATGCAGGCCCAGAGAGGAGAAGCAGTTGCCCCGGGGCACAGCAGTGTTCCTTTCCGGGCCTGTTTTTCTGTACCAAGTTGGTGCTTAATCTACATCTGTAGGTGAACTGGGTGGCTGGGTGAGGGAATGAGTGAACGTCCTCCTGCTCCTTAAGGACCACCTCAGGGCTCACATCCCAGCGGGATGCCAGATGGATAAAGCTGTTTGGAGGGGAGCAGGACCACAGCTAGCTCCTAAGCGTCTGTAAAGGAAGGACTGTACCCTTCCTGCAAGCGATGCAGTCCTCCACCAGGGGGCGCAGCCCGGAGCGGGGCACAGGGCTGGATGGCGATCCCCTCGTGCCGTCAGCAATCGGCACAACCAGCCACAGTGGCCCTCAGTGGGGCAGGGGGACAAAATCCACACCGTGGGACCTCCCAGGGCCCCCAAAAGCCCCGAGGGTGGTCGATCCTGCGCTCAGAGCCCCAGCCTCAGGGCGGGGTGCAGTCAGCCGCCCACTCACCAGCCAGCACCTCCACCAGCACCTTCCTGAGGGTGTCAGCCTCGCTGCCGTGGAGGCTCTGGCACTGGTAGAGGCCAGCGTCGTGGGCCTGAAGGTTCCGCAGCGTGATGGTGAGTGTGCCCCCCAGGGCGTCGTCCGTGATGGCCGTGCTCCCGTTGCGCCTCTTCAGGAAGGACAGCAGCCACGAGGGGTGGGTGCTGACCACTTGCTGGCACAGGCCTTCTTCACCCAGCTGGCGGCACCAGGCTTTGCGTCTCCCCCAGTGCTTCAAGGAGTTGTAAGGGCAGGAGACCCGCAGGGACCGGCCCGTCGTGCCCTGGAACACCGTGGTGTTGTGCGCTCCGGACAGCCCTGGGGAGGAGACGTTCCTTCACTGCACCACGTGTTCAGTGAACACCTAGTATGCTCACTGAACAGAAGAGACAGCAGTCCTGCCCTTAAGGAATTCAGGTCTACATAAGCTGGGAAGAGGTGGCAAAGCCCAAGTATGTGTTTATAGGAAGTGAGGAAACCAGGAACCCTGGGTCCTGGGTCTGGCTTTATCACCACTGGACTTGTTGGACCTCTTTAGAGAAGTAATTAACCCCCTCTGAGCCTATTTCCAGAGACATTTGGTCTTGAAGTTCCCGCCGATCCTAGTCCACACGTGTTCTTCCTGTTACACCGAATCATGCCCTCGTCTCTCCCGCTCCATCTCAAGAGAGCAAGGCCAGTGGCCTCTCAGGCCTGGGGCTGGTCCCACGGGGAGCTGAACACTCCCTCCCCATGCCCGCCATGCTTGCTAACTCTGCAGCTGCCCACGCCAGGACCAGCCCCACATTCTCCTCTTTGTGACCTTTAGCTTCCAGCTTCCCTATTTCTGTGGCTTTGTTCCCCTTTCAGGAGGGATGCATCTCAGAGCTATTTTGGGGGAGACATGAGGCTGCTATTTTAGGGACCCTCCTTGGGGTGGGGGAGCGCCAGTCTGGTGCCAGGGCAGGGGCTGAAAGAGAATCACCCAGCACCCTCTGCCTCAGCCTCCCTTCTCTTCAATCACTTTGTCAACCACATGGGTGACAGAAACTTGCCAGGATTAGGGAGCTGGTGGCCTGCCTTTTGGAACCAGAGAGACCTGATAAGCAATATCCCCCATACCACCCTGTCCATCTGCCTCCAGGCAGACCAACATCCCCCCACTTTCCCTGCTCCACCTCCAGCTAAGAAACTCCAGCTTCACTGGAACATTGTCTCCCCCCACACCATGTGACTTTTCCTCTGGGGGGAGCAAGAGGCATCCCCCAATGAGAAAAGGCTGTCATGTGCAAAATTCTAGGGTGCTCATCCCTGCAGCTCAATCACAGAACCTTCCGCCCCAGGGCTGAGGACAGGAGGACCTTCAGAGCCCAGGAGGGGTACCCCAAAGATGCAGATTCCCAGTGCTGGGTTCTTTTCTCCCTCCCACCCTGCTACTCCTCTGAGACTAGTTTTATGCTCAAGTGGTTCAAAATGTTAGGGACTAAAAAAAAAAATGTTAGGGACTCTTACCAGTGCTCCCCAAACTTCCCCCAACTACTAGCTAGTGCCTGAGATACCACCATCAGAACTCCTTCCCTTTCTAGGTGTCCAAATCCACCAGCCTCTGATGCCTCCACCAGCATGAAGAGCTGATACTGGGGAGGAAGGGAAAGCGTGGAGAATACCGGGCACAGTGGGAAGCGGGGGCGCAGGACATGCGGAGGATTTCAGCCGTCTTTAGAGTGTGGCTCAGCGCTCCCCACCCACCCACTTGCCACATACTCAAGGAAGGGGAGGGAGAGTCAGCAGCGGAGGGAGGGACTCCTACCTGTGACAGCGAGCAGGATGAGCAGCCCGACAAGCTCCATGTCACCCTTCCCTTGTGGAGGACAGACGCAGGGTGCCTTGTGCAAGATCTCGTCTTTTCACGACGGTCGGGCTCCCCAGACACTGCCCACAGGAACCGGCTCCTGGAGGTTGAGCAATCGTCAGGACTGGGATCTGGCTTCATGATTCAGGGAGGGGGAGCAGAGCGGGGGAGGTGAAGACGGGAGAAGAGGAGCCACCGCTGCAGCCCAGCAGGGAGTGCTGTGGATCCCAGACCGCTGAGAGGGCAGCTCACGGTCCAGCCCGTACCAGCCTTCTCATTGCTTGAGAAGATTATCCTTTCTCCACTCAGTTGCCTCAATATCTTCATTGCAAGTCATTTGATATGTAGGTCTCCATCTTGACTGTCCATTCTGTTCCATGATCTATGTGCCGATCTTTTACCAATCACACCCCACGTTGACTACTCATTGGGGCTTTGCTTTTTTTTATTGGAGTACAATTGCTTTACGATGTTGTGTTTCTGCTGTACTAACAGAGTGAGTCAGCTGTATGTATACATGTATCCCCTCCCTCTTGAGCCTCCCTCCCACCCCTGCCCCATCCCACCCCTCTAGGTCATCACAGGGCACTGAGCTGAGCTCCCTGTGCTACACAACAGCTTCCCACTAGCTATCTGTTTTACACAGGGTAGTGTGTATATGTCGGTGCTATTTCCCCAATTCATTCCACCCTCTCCTTCTCTCTCTTAGTCCACATCTCTACATTTATATCTCTGTTCCTGCCCTGCAAATAGGTTCATCAATACCATTTTTCTAGATTCCATACATATGCATTAATATGCAATATTTGTTTCTCTCTTTCTGACACTTCACTCCGTATGACAGGCTCTAGGTCCATCCACATCACTACAAATGACTCAATTTCATTCCTTTTTATGGCTGAGTAATATTCCATTGTGTATATATACCACATCTTCTTTATCCATTCATCTGTCAATGGACATTTAAGTTGCTTCCATGTCCTGGCTACTGTAAATAGTGCTGCTCTGAACATTGGGGTACTTTTTGAATTATGTGTCTTTTTGAATTATGGTTTTCCTCAGGGTATATGCCCTAGTGGGATTGCTGAGTCATATTCATTGTAACTTTATAACAAGTCTTAAAATCAGGGGATGTAATCCAACTACACTGTTCCTTCTCAAAATGGTTTTAACTGCTTTAGTAACTTTGCTTTGGAATGTATATTTTAGAATCTGCCTGTCAATTTCTACCCCCTCCACTCTCCCCAAAGCCTATCAGGCTTTTGATGGGATTTCATTGACTCTATAGCTTAATTTGGGAGGAAGAAGGAAATGGTAACTTACTCCAGTGTTCTTGCCTGGAGAATCCCAGGGACGGGGGAGCCTGGTGGGCTGCCGTCTCTGGGGTTGCACAGAGTCGGACACGACTGAAGCGACTTAGCAGCAGCAGCAACAGCAGCAGCAGACATCTTAGTGGACTTCCTGGTGGCTCAGCGGTAAAGAGTCCATCCAACTGCAATGCAGGAGATGCAGGTTCGATCCCTGGGTTGGGAAGATGCCCTGCAGAAGGAAATGGCTGCCCACCCCAGTATTATTGCCCCCAAATTGCATGGACAGAGGAGCCTGACAGGCTACAATGCATGGGGTTGCAAAAGAGTCAGACATGACTTAGCAACTAAACAACAGACATCTTAACACTACTGAGTCTTCAGTCTATGGACGCATTTCAGCTCACCATTGATTACTTCTACGGCTTCTGTCGCCAGCGTTTTATGGTTTTCAGCACACAAATCTTTCGCATGTTTTGTTGAATTTCTCTCTGGTCCATGATTTTGGTGCCATTTTAAAAGTGTTTCTAGCTTCCTATATCTTACGCCGAAACAGAGCTCTGAAAGCCCATGGATTACCTTACTTCCAGTCCCATTTACGCTCCATTCTGACCTCTTCTTCCCACATCCTTCCTACCTGAGAAAAGGGTATGATTTTTGTTCCTCTAAGCCTCAGAGCCTCGTAGAAATCTCTGCCAGCTCATGTATAGGAATTCACAGCATGTGCATATCAAACTCTTTCTTCTCTAAGCTTGTGCTGATTTGTAGTTCAATCCCCTGATCCTCATATCTGAGCACAGGAACATTCTACATGACCCCACTTCCAAGCACAGAATCCTTCCTTTCCATTTGCTAAGTCTGCATTCAAAGATACCCACGACCTCATACTTGGTCACAGGTCTCTCCCCCTCTAATACATCATTCACTCTGAATGCCATCATTCTCTGATTATTGTTGTTATTCAATTCCTCAGTCATGTCTGACTCTGTGACCGCATAGACTCCAGCACTCCAGGCTTCTCTGTCCTTCACGATCTCCCGAAGCTAGCTCAAACTCATGTTCATTGAGTCACTGATGCCATCCACCATCTCATCCTGTCATCCCCTTCTCCTCCTATGTTCAGCCTTTCCCAGCATCAGAATCTTTTCTAATGATTCAGCTCTTCACATCAGGTGGCCAAAGTATTGGAGCTTCAGCTTCAGCATCAGTCCTTCCAATGAACATTCAGGTTTGATTTCCCTTAGAATTGACTAGTTTGATCTCCTTGCAGTCCAAGGGACTCTCAAGAGTCTTCTCCAACATCACAGTTCAAAAGCATCAATTCTTCAATGCTCAGCCTTCTTTATGGTCCAACTCTTACATCCATACAACTACAGGAAAAACCATAGCTTTGACTAGAGGGACTTTTGTTGGCAAAGTGATGCCTCTGCTTTTCAATACACTGTCTAGGTTTGTCATAGCTTTTCTTCCAAGGAGCAAGCGTCTTTTAATTTCATGGCTGCAGTCACCATCTGCAGTGATTTTGGAGCCCCAGAAAATAAAGTCTCTCACTGTTTCCACCGTTTTCCCATCTATTTGCCATGAAGTGATGGGACCAGATGCTATGATCTTAGTTTTTTGAATGCTGAATTTTAAGCCAGCTGTTTTACTCTCCATTTAACTTTCATCAAGAGGCTCTTCAGTTCCTCTTCGTTTTCTGCCATAACGGTGTTATCATCTGCATATCTGAGGTTATTAATATTTCTGCCAGCAATCTTAATTCCAGCTTGTACTTCATCCAGCCCGACCTTTCGCATGATGTACTCTGCATACAAGTTAAATAAGCAGGATGACAATAGACAGCCTTGACATACTCCTTTCCCAATTTGGAACCAGTCCATTGTTCCATGTCCAGGTCTAACTGTTGCTTCTTGACCTGCATACAGGTTTTGCAGGAGGCAGGTAAGGTGGTCTGTTATTCCCAACTCTTTAAGAATTTTCCACAGTTTATTGTGATCCACACAGTCAAAGGCTTTAGCATAGTCAATAAAGCAGAAATAGATGTTTTTCTGGAATTCCCTTGCTTATTCTATGATCCGATGGATGTTGGCAATTTGATCTCTGGTTCCTCTGCTTTTTCTAAATCCAGCTTGTACATCTGCAAGTTCTCGGTTCACATACTGTTGAAGCCTGGCATCGAGAATTTTGAGCATTACTTTGCTAGCACGTGAAATGAGTGCAAGTGTGCAGTAGTTTGAGCATTCTTTGGCATTGCCCTTCTTTGGGATTGGAATGAAAACTGACCTTTTCCAATCCTGTGGCCACTGCTGAGTTTTCCATATTTGCTGGCATATTGAGTGCAGCACTTTAACAGCATCATCTTTTAGGATTTGACATAGCTCAGCTGGAATTCCATCAGTTCCACTAGCTTTGTTCATAGTGATGCTTCCTAAGGCCCACTTGACTTCCCACTCCAAGATGTCTGGCTCTAAGTGAGTGATCACACCATCGTGGTTATCTGGGTCATGAANTTGCATTGTTTACTTAGGAAGGCTTTCTTAACTCTCCATGCTATTCTTTGGAACTCTGCATTCAGATGGGTATGTCTTTCCTTTTCTCCTTTGCCTCTGGCTTCTCTTGTTTTGTCAGCTAATTGTAAGGCCTCCTCAGACAACCATTTTGCCTTTTTGCATTTCTTTTTCTTGGGGATGGTTTTGATCACCACCTCCTGTCCAGTGTCATAAACCTCTATCCATAGTTCTTCAGGCACTCTCTCAGATATAATCCCTTGATTTTACTTGTTTCTTCCACTATGTAATCATAAGGGATTTGATTTAGGTCAATACTTGAATGGCCTAGTGGTTTTCCCTACTTTTTTCAGTTTAAGTCTGTTGTAATAAGAAGTTCATGATCTGAGCCATAGTCAGCTCCCGGTCTTGTTTTTGCTGACTGTATAGAGCTTCTCCATCTTCTGCTGCAAAGAATATAATCAACATGATTTCAGTGTTGACCTTCTGGTGATGTCCATGTGTAGAGTCATCTCTTGGGTTGTTGGAAAAAGGTATTTGCTATGACCAGTTCATTCTCTTGGCAAAACTCTGTTAGCCTTTGCCTGGCTTCATTTTGTACTCCAATGCCAAACTTGCCTGTTACTTCAGGTATCTCTTGACTTGCTACTTTTGCATTCCAGTCCCCTATGATGAAAAGAACATCTTTTTGGGGTGTTAGTTCTATAACGTCTTGTAGGTCTTCATAGAACCAGTCAACTTCAGCTTCTTTGGCATTAGTGGTTGGAGGATAGACTTGAATTACTATGACACAGAATGGTTTGCCTGGGAAATGAACAGAGATCATTCTGTCATTTTTGAGATTGCACCCAAGTACTGCATTTCCGACTCTTGTGTTGACTATGAGGGCTACTCCATTTCTTCTAAGAGATTCTTGCCCATGGTAATAGATATAATGGTCATCTGAGTTAAATTCACCCATTCCCATCCATTTTAGTTCACTGATTCCTGAAGAGTCAGTGTTCACTCTTGCCATCTCCTGTTTGACCACTTCCAATTTGCCTTGATTCGTGGACCTAACATTCCAGGTTCCTAGGCAATATTGTTCTTTACAGCCTCAGACTTTACCTTTACGACTGGACACATCCACAACTGGGTGTTGTTTCTGCTTTGGCTCAGCCTCTTTCTTTCTGGAGCTATTTCGTCACTCTTCTCCAGTAGCCATATTGGGCACCTACTGACCTGGGGAGTTAGTCTTTCAGTGTCCTATCTTTTTGCCTTTTCATACTGTTCATGGGGCTCTCAAGGCAAGAATGATGAAATGGTTTGCCATTCCCTTCTCCAGTGGACCACCTTTTGTCCAAACTCTCCACCATGACCCATCTGTCTTGGGTGGCCCTACACAGCACAGCTCATAGTTTCATTGAGTTAGACAAGGCTGTGATCCATGTTATCAGTTTGCTTAGTTTTCTGTGATTGTGGTTTTCCTTCTGTCTGCCCTCTGAAGGATGAGAATAACAGGTTTATAGAAGCTTCCTGGTGGGAGGGACTGGCTGTGGGTAAAACTGGGTCTTGCTCTGGCAGTCAAGGCCATACTCAATACATCTTTAATCCAATTTTCTGCTGAGGGGTGGAGCTGTGTTCCCTCCCTGTAGTTTGGCCTGAGGTCAAACTCTGGTAGGGGTAATGGAGGTAATAGTGACTTCCCTCAAAAGGACTTATTTGAGCATGCTTCGGCTCCCAGGACTGTTGTAGTCAGTGCCCCTGATTCCATGGCAGGCCGCTGTTTGACCCATGCCTTTGCTGGAGACCCCCGGGCCCTCACGGGCAAGTCTGGCTCAGCCTGTTGTGGGGTCACTGCTCCTTTCTCCTGGGTCCTAGTACACACAAGGTTTTGTTTGTGCCCTCCAAGAGTCCATTTCACTGGGGGTTCTCAGTCCTTTTGTTGGATCCCCAGGCTGGGAAATCTGCTGTGGCCCTAGAACTTTTGCAACAGTGATTGCATGCATGCATTTATTCACTTGCCATGTATGTGCTGGAGAACTCAGGTCTCTTGAAGCCTCAGGGTTCCTGGATACAATGACCACATAGCTGAGGGAAGCCTTAGAACCAGAAGCATGACTTGGGAGAACTGATATCTAACTTTGACTGAGACTTCACAGCTGCTGGGCCATTGTTTTCAAAATGCATGGAGGTGGGGGGCAGTCCTAAGATGGTGGAGGAATAGGATGGGGAGACCACTTTCTCCCTCACAAATTCATCGAAAGAATATTTGAACACTGAGCAAATTCCACAAAACATCTTCTGAATGCTGGCAGAGGACATCAGGCACCCAGAAAGGCAGCTCAGTGTCTTCAAAAGGAGGGAGGACAAAATATAAAAGATGAAAAAAGAGACAAAAGAGGTAGGGGTCCAGATCCATCCTGGGAAGGGAGTTTTAAAAGAGGAGAAGTTTCCAAACACCAGGAAACACTCTCACCGGCGGGTCTGTGGGGAGTTTTGGAATCCCAGAGGGCAACATCAGTTCAGTTCAGTCATTCAGTCATGTCCAACTCTTTGCGCCTCATGAATCGCAACATGCCAGGCCTTGCTGTCCATCACCAACTCCCAGAGTTTACCCAAACTCATGTCCATCGAGTCAGTGGTGCCATCCAGCCATCTCATCCTCTGTCATCGCCTTCTCCTCCTGCCCCCAATCCCTCCTAGCATCAGAGTCTTTTCCAATGAGTCAACTCTTCGCATGAGGTGGACAAAGTATTGGAGTTTCAGCTTTAGCATCAGTCCTTCCAATGAACACCCAGGACTGGTCTCCTTTAGGATGGACTGGTTGGATCTCCTTGCAGTCCAAGGGACTCTCAAGAGTCTTCACCAACACCACAATTCAAAAGCATCAATTCTTCAGCGCTCAGCTTTCTTTATGGCCCAACTCTAACATCCATACATGACTACTGGAAAAACCATAGCCTTGACTAGACAGGCCTTTGTTGGCAAAGTAATGTCTCTGCTTTTGAATATGCTGTCTAAGTTGGTCATAACTTTCCTTCCAAGGAATAAGCGTCTTTTAATTTCATGGCTATAATCACCATCTGCAGTGATTTTGGAGCCCAGAAAAATAAAGTCTGACACTGTTTTCACTGTTTTCCCATCTATTTCCCATGAAGTGTTGGGACCAGATGCCATGATCTTCATTTTCTGAATGTTGAGCTCTAAGCCAACTTTTTCACTCTCCTCTTTCACTTTCCTCAAGAGGCTTTTTAGTTCCTCTTCACTTTCTGCCAGAAGGGTGGTGTCATCTGCATATCTGAGGTTATTGATATTTCTCCCGGCAATCTTGATTCCAGCTTGTGCTTCTTCCAGCCCAGCGTTTCTCATGACGTACTCTGCATAGAAGTTAAATAAGCAGGATGACAATACACAGCCTTGACATACTCCTTTTCCTATTTGGAACCAGTCTGTTGTTCCATGTCCAATTCTAACTTCTGCTTGCTGACCTGCATATAGGTTTCTCAAGAGGCAGGTCAGGTGGTC
>SJYQ01104541.1:73437-137555 GCA_006410935.1 Redunca redunca
AAATAAGCCAGAAAGAAAAACACCAATACAGTATACTAATGCATATATAAGGAATTTAGAAAGATGGTAACAATAACCCTATATGTGAGGCAGCAAAAGAGACAGAGATGTATAGAACAGTCTTTTGGACTCTGTGGGAGAAGGCGAGGGTGGGATGATTGAACAGAATAGCACTGAAACATGTATATTATCATATGTGAAACAGATTGCCAGTCCAGGTTCGATGCATGAGACAGGGTGCTTAGGGCTGGTGAACTGGGATGACCCAGAAGGATGGGATGGGGAGGGAGATGAGAGAGGGGTTCAGGATGGGGAACACATGTACACCCATGGCTGATTCATGTCAATGTATGGCAAAAGCACTACAATAGTGTAAAGTAATTAGTCTCCAATTAAAATAAATAATTTTTTTTAAATTTAAAAACAAAACAAACAAAATACATGGAGGTTTTCTAGTAAGCTGCTTATAGCAGGTCTCCCAAGTCATTAGTGTCTTCAGACACACACTTCTACTCCCTCTCATTCCCTAGGAATAGATCAGAACCATCATGTGTGAACATCCTCACCCTCTTTCAGATTCTGTTACCCTCCTGTCACCACTCTCACCAACCTGGGCAGCCAGAGAAACACCAGAGTCCGGTCAGGACCATGGCCAGCACCCGTCCTGGGCTGGGGAAGGGTGTGGTTGCCAACAGCTGGCAGGGAAACAGGCTTCTCAAACCTGGAACAACTCAAATTCTATCCAGGCATACCAGTAATACAGCCTGGGAAATCCCCTGCCCAGCCCTGCCTGAGAAGTGAGTTTGAGAAAACTCTTGACTGGGTCCACCAACCACAGACATTAGAGCCTATAAACATCACTGACTGATAGGCAGCCACCTAACACTTCCTTTTGTGGTCTTGTTCTGCTTTTACTTGATCTTGCCTTCCTGGGTCCACACCCTTCCTTCCAGCCTCACACTCTCACATCTGATCCCTCAGACTTGGCCTGCTCCCACCTGTCTCTTTGTATTAATATTTATATTGTCACTCCCTGCCACTTCTGAGGCAATTCTCCCATTATTAAGATCTCATATTTCTGAGCTAAGGATCTCAGCCTCTGTCCAGGGGCCATAGTGATGCAGGACATCAGGTCAAAAGGAAGATCTGGTTGAGAACACAGGAGCTTAGAGGCAAAGACCCAATCACTGAGCCTGGTGAAAGGCATCTTAGGTGCTGGGAGTCTTAATTGCTGCTTGATTGGATCAGAACTGGACCAGATCTGGCAAGGCTGGAGGAGGATGTCTAGCCTGAATGTGGGGCAAAGTGCGGGAACTGGAAGCCTGGGTGGGACAGAAACTGAAACTACAGACTAGGGGTTAAGCATACAGAGTCTGCTTCTTACAGTGAGTAGGTCCTGCTCTATTATTTGCTAGCTATTGGGCAGGTTTTCTAACTCTCCAGCAGCTTCAGTATCTGGGTATGTAAAGGTATATGATTGATTGTGAAGTGCTCATAAAAGTAGCTGACATTATTTTCCTCCCTCTTCAATATATTTTTCTCTAAATTCTTCCTTTCTTCTTCCTGTCTATGTCTATCCCAGATTTCCATTTCCATTTTCCTTTTCCAAGATTACCTCTCCTCTCTCTCTCTCTCTCTCTCTCTCTCTCTCTGCCCTCTCCAATCCCCAGGAACCTACTTTCTCACCTATGTCCTCTTTCTTCCAGTATCTTCAAGCTCAACCGACCTCCCACCCCCAGGGCCTTTTCCTCCATGATCACATGGGCACAGTCTCAACTGTCCAAAAGGCCCTCATTTGTCTCTGCTTCCTCTTCAATCACTGCCCTTTTATTATCTTGTATATATTTTTTATTTTTTGAAAAATTTAGAGATGGCTTTGTTGTTCATGCTTTTCAACTGCTTCTTTGACTCTGACCCCTACAAGTCATAGCGGTCTTGTCCCAGTCCTCCCCTTCTTGGCTTTTCTGCTGCCTTTGACATCCTTGACCACTGGGCCTGTCATTCTTCCCTCCTGCCCCCTCCACCAACCCATGTTCTTTCTGTTCATACCTGCTCTGTTCCTAGGAGACTGACCCCTCTGGACTGCATCACCCAGGATCCCAGCCCACCAGCCTACTCCTGGGTTAAGTCAAAAGAAGATATTGGCAGGAGTTTGGAGCTCAAGAGAAGAAATAAGTTAGGGTCTTTACTTTCCCCTGCTCTCTCCATGTGTTCTGTGGTTTGAACAGGGTCTGCTTTCCTCTGCAGCAACAGCTCCCATTGGTGGCCCCTCTTCTGTGGCTCTGGTGCTCACTAAGTTCCAATAACACAGTTTTCTCTCCCTGCTCTGTCAAGTCTAGGGGTGTTAACAGCTCCCTGTCTTTCAACGCATCATGACCCCTTCCCTTATCCTTGACCACTCCTCTGTAAAGAACCTTGTTAAAATGGTTGAAGTTGTTTTTGTGGTTTAGTCACTAAGTTGTATCTGACTCTTTTGTGACCCCTTGGACTGTGGCCCACCAGGCTCCTCTGTCAATGGGATTTGCCAGGCAAGGATACTGGAGTGGGTTGCCATTTCCTTCTCCAGGGGATCTTCCTAATCCAGGAATCGAACCCAAGTCTCCAGCATTGTAGGTGGATTCTTTACTGCTGACCCACTGGGGAAGCCCCCAAATGATTGATAATTCAACTGTTTTGTGTAAAAGCCATCTGTTCCTGGCAGGGAACTTGGCCTACAAATGTCCTCTCCTTGATTTTCCTTTCCTTCTTATAGAAGGGAACAGGAGAGCATGGAGCATTCTTCTCAGGGGCACATTCATTTATTCCACAAATATTTTCCAAGCACTTACCATGTGCCAGGGCTTCCCTGGGAGTTCAGTCGGTAAAGAATCTGCCTGCAGTGCAGAAGACCTGAGTTTGACCCCTGGGTCAGGAAGATCTCCTGAAGAAGGAAATGGTAACCCACGCCAGTATTCTTGGCTGGAAAATCCCATTGACAGAGGAGCCTGGTGGGCCACAGTCCAAGGGGTCACAAAAGAGTCAGATACAACTTAGTGACTAAACCACAGACGTGCCTGTGGACAGATGTGCCTGGTGAGGTACAGTTCATGGGGTCGCAAGAATCAGACACAATTTAGCGACTAAACACTACCACCATGTGCCAAGCACCATGCCAGGTGCTAGCGAGGTGCAATAAACAAGAGGCAGTTCCTCTTTGTTGCTCCCTGTGGAAGTGATGTTGATGCTGTAAATCTGTAGATGCCAAATTATAAACTGTGAACACCTGGGTTTGGGGAGTGCAAGGAGGCCTTCAAATGAGTCATCTGAGAAAGTCTGAGGCATATATGGCCATCTCATTCAGAAAGGCAACTTTGGACTTCTGGTCCTAGATCGAGTTGAGAAGTCAGGATGCATGTCAAGGTAGAAATAAGACCAGGCTTTGACCACAGATCTCTGCCAACTGAAGAGTGGCCTTGCCTTAGTCAGATGCATAAAGCCTTAAAAATAAAAGAGAATTATTAGAGAATTGCAGCCTTCCTGAAAAGAAAGGAAAGTTCCCCCAACTGAGGGGCTGATTCTCACCTCTAGCACCAGCTGGACCCCACATGGTGGCACTGTTTCCCTGTAATGTTTTGGCCTGAGCTAGGTCACAAGGCCTTCCTTCCACACCCAGAGCACATTGGGCAATCAGGGATCAACAAGGAAATAAATCTTGACACCAGTGTGCATGTAGATCAGCCCTTTCTAACATTATCCAGCCATGAGATGCTTTTAAATTGACTCTCAATTTTGAGACATCTGCCAGAACCCTGGAGTTAAAGTAGAAAGAGTAGAGCTAGATTAGATTAGATTAGAAAGGGACTGGATTAGCATAGAAAGCAAAACTAGTCCTAAAGACAGATTAGTTGCTACAAAATTTGCTTGTTTCCAAAAAAATTTTTTTTAGAATTTAAAAAAATCTCAATTTAGAAAAAATAGATAATTTGTAAAGACCTAGTATTGAAATTATAAGAATCGCGATTTAACCATGCTTACTAAATAGATGAGATACAACAAATGATATCAACATTTATTTGGAATACTTCTTGTACAGTTGAAACATCATAACTTCAAACCGCATGCAATTTTCCCCAGTATCAGCTGCCATATTTAGGTGAGGCCCAGCTTTAAAGGGAAGTTATGCCTATTAACATGAATAGCTATATAAAATGTATTTAGCATTTGTAAAATATTTTAAAAGCTACATTCAAATAATTTTTATGAGGAAAAATATATAAAAGTTTTCTCTAAAAAGGTAAAAGGGGTCCATAGTCCCACCACTTAAATCACACTAATATTTATTGAGTGCTTACTATGTGTTAGGCGTTGGTCTGAACAATTTATATGTTACACCATTACCCATCAAGTTGATAATATTATTGTTCCAGATAACTGAGATCCAGAAAAATTAAACAGCTTGTGTAGGCTCACACAGCTCATATAAGATAGAAGTTAGATTTAGACCAACATAATCTGGCTCCCCAGTAGCTCAGATGGTAAAGAATCCACCTGCAGTGCGGGAGACCTGGGTTCAATCTCTGGGTCGGAAAGATGCCCTGGAGAAGTGAATGGTTACCCCTCCAGTATTCTTGCCTAGAAAATACCCTGGACAGAGGAACCTGCTGCGCTACAGTCCATAGGGCCACAGAGAGTTGGACCCACCTGAGCGACTAACACAGTACAATCTGTGTTCAGAGTCAATCCTCTTCATTATATGGAGTGGAATTTTCCTCCCCTCCTCTAAGCCCATTCTCCAGGAATAGTAGTACTACTTTGGTGTATGTTCACCTCATCTTTTTCTATGGTCATTCACAGAGACAGAAGTGCCCCCCCTCCCAAGGAATGACTCATAACTCTGGAAAATCCAGGCCATGTGGGCAGAAGGGGGATATCCTGCCACATTTTGGGGAAGATTACTCAGAACTGCAGATTCATCACTTCTCAAGGTCATCGAATCCCATGGCCAACCAGAGCAGAGGCCCCTGGGCAAAATCCCAGTGAATCACGCAGCCTCTTCTGTCATCTCACCTCCTCCTGCTCAGTAGCTCATTTGGGAATGTTTTTGTTATGACCTTGCTTGCCCTCAGTCACAAGATGTCTGCCTTGCCCACAGGACCTGAGAGTTAGGCTGTGACACGGCCAGAAATGGAGTGGAGGGTTGGAGAGGAGAAGGGAGGGTGGTCTGAGGTCTGGTGGGCAGGTATGTGAGGATAAGGTCTTTCTCCAGGAGGGAGGTGGGGTGATTGCCGTCACTTGTGCCTCCTCCGCCGTCATCAGCCACCTGAGAACCATCAGGAGGGGTAGAGGAGAAATCAGGCCACAGGTGGTAGTCACCACAGAGTGTTACCCCCCTAGACCCTTGCAGCTTGGAATGGCTCCCTGCCTGTACTGAAAGATAGAGAAGACCTGGGGTGGGGAGAAGGAAAAAGAAGAAGCTCTGGTCATGTCCCTGGCACTGAGCCCTTTAAGTCCCTGATCTCATTTTATCCCCACAACAACCCTGTAAAATGGTGGTTCCCAACTCAGGTGGCTGTGTCCACCAAGGCAAATTTGGAGACATTTTTGGTTGTCACAACTGTGCAGTCTGGAGGGTATTTGTGCTATTGTTATCTAACAGGTAGAGGCCAAGGATGCTGCTAGATATCCTACAACCTACAGTCCAGCCCCTCAAGACAAGGAAATGTTCAGAATAATATCCAAATGTCAATAGTGCAAAGGGTAAGAAACTTGGATATTAGGTGGGAATGTTATTGGTCCCATTTTGCAGATGAAAAAACTGAGGTGCAAAGAGATGAAGTGACCAGAAGCAAATCATCTGACTCCATTTCATCCCCTGAGAGCCAGGAGTACAGGGGAACATGGTAGTTGGCGTCAACAGCGAGTGGGAGAAAATGAGGGGCTGTGAGGACCAGGATGAGGCGACAGCGGCTGTCAGTGACCGGGTGGGAGGTGCTGGCGGCCCTCCTGGTTCTCCTGATGGTGGGTAGTGCTGAAACTGGAAGGGTGACTGACAGGGGAACATCCCTGTCTGGCTGCCCCAGGACTCCCCCCTTCTAGCCCCCAGTCCTGGGCAAGAGGAGCACACACATGTGGTCCTGCAGACACATGGAGGTATTACGCCTCCCTCCTTCCCCGCAACCCGTGTTGTCACCCCTGGATAAATTCCTGCTCATCCAACAGACCCAGGTGGTGTTACCTCCTCTGGGGAGTCCTGCAGGAGAGTTTATACCTCTGACTTTCTCCCATAACCTGGTCCTTCCTTCACTGGACCTCCACCCAACATGCTTCTATGATGTCTACATGTATGACATGTAACATCAGTTCAGTTCAGGTCAGTCTCTCAGCCGTGTCCGACTCTGCAACGCCATGAACCGCAGCACGCCAGGCCTCCCTGTCCATCATACAGACATGTAAATAATCCTTTATTTACATGTTGGACTTCCTGTTTAGGCTGTGGGTTTCTCCAGCTAAGGATGGGGTCTCAAAGTTTTTGATTCCTCTCCCAGAGCTCAGCCCCATGCCCTCCATGGATAAAAGTGAGTCAAGGGTTAGACAGTAAATGAGCCAGCAGCTGATCTGGGTCCTCAGGCTTCCAAATGGCTGGACAGGCTCACACAGACTGGGAGTCTTGGAAGGTGCCTTTCAAGCCCTGACCAACCCAGAGAACACAGGGGATGCTTTGCAACTCTGAAATTTTTAGGAGGAATATTTGAGGGCCTTGGGCTAGGGATGACCCCAGACTTCCCACTCTGATACATAAGGTTTCTTACTATTAGGGGCAATTTCAGGCTCTCTGAGCTCTTGGCTGCTCATCCCCACCCCCGGGGCCTCATGCCTGCCTCGACACCTGGCTGTCTCCTGTCTGTCCACATTTCTTGACCCCCACCTGGTTACCTGTGACCCATTTTGAGCACAGCGCTTTAGGAGAAGTTGGGGATCAGGGATGCCTGGTAATGGACCAATAAGTCAGTCTTGTTCAAGCCTGAGGAAGCTATGCAAACATCACACATCGATGGAGGAGTCCTGTGGGTAGCAACAGAAATGTTCAGAGAAATGTATGTGATGGGGAAAGCAGAGCCCACCAAAAGCCAGCAGGTCTGCGGGCTGGGGCTGGTTCTAGCCCTGACGAGCCAGAGACCTTGAGGAAGGGGCCTCAGTTTTCAGCTATGAAAGGGATGCCGGAAGTGATTTTTAGACTCCTTTCTGGCTCTAACATCTTGTGATTCAGGAAGTCTGAGAGGCACACAAAAGGAGGAAAGGAACATGCCCTGGGACACACCAGACAGATGGCTCTGCGACCAGAGCTCCTGGAAGACTCGTGGCTTCCACACCAGTAGAATCCCAAGTCCTTTGCCCTGAGATCAGCAAAGTCATGATGAAGGAGGCCGAACTGAGGTCAGCCTGACTGGAAGATCAAGGCTCCCAGGAATTATCTAGAGCCTGGGCCAGTGACTAACACAGTACAACCATGTGCAGAGATCAAATTGTCCTCGTCCGTTGGATCGTGGAAAAAGCAAGGGAATTCCAGAAAAACATCTACTTCTGCTTCACTGACCACACTCAAGCCTTTGACTGTGTGGATCACAGTAAATTGTGGAAAATTCTTAAAGAGTTGGAAATACCAGACCACCTTATCTGCCTCCTAAGAAATCTATATGCAGATCAAGAAGCAACAGTTATAATCAGACATGGAACAATGGACTGGTTCAAAATTGGGAAAGGAGTACATCAAGGCTGTGTATTTTCTCCCTGGTTTATTTAATTTCTGTGCAGAGTACATCATGTAAAATGCCAGACTGGGTGAAGCATAAGCTGGAATCAGGATTGCCAGGAGAAATATCAATAATCTCAGATATGCAGGTGACAGCATCCTCATGGCAGAAAGCAAAGAGGAACTAAAAAGTCTCTTGGTGAAGGTGAAAGAGGAGTGAAAAGCTGGCTTAAAACTCAACATTCAAAAAATGAACATCATGGCATCTGGTCCCATCACTTCATGGCAAATAGGTGGGGCAACAATGGAAATGTGAGAGAGTTTATTTTCTTGGGCTCCAGAATCACTGCGAACGTTGACTGCAATCATGAAATTAAAAGACTCTTGCTTCTTAGAAGAAAAGCTATGACCAACCTAGACAGCATATTAAAAAGCAGAGACATCACTTTGCCTACAAAGGTCCATCTAGTCAAAGCTATGGTTTTCCCGTAGTCATGTATGGATGTGAGAGTTGGACCATGAAAAGGCTGAGCACTGAAGAACTATGTTTTCAAAACGTGATGCTAGAGAAGACTCTTGAGAGTCCCTTGGACTGCAAGGAGATCAAACTAATATTCACTTAGGAGGACTAATGTTGAAGCTGAAGCTCCAATACTTTGGCCACCTGAAGCGAACAGCCAATTCATTAGAAAAGACCCTGATGCTGGGAAAGATTGAGGGCAAAAGGAGAAGGGGGTGATAGAGGACAAGATGGTTGGATGGCATCATCGGCTCCACGGACATGAGTCTGAGCAAACTCTGGGAGATGGTGAAGGACAGGGAAGGCTGGCGTGCTGCAGTCCATGAGGTCAAAAAGAGTCGGACATGACTGAGTAACTGTACAACCACAACAATATGCGGATGCTTCCCTGCACGGGTTTTCAGCTTTAAGCCTTGCTAGGGTGGGTATCAGCATCTCACAGAGACTCTCATCCTGCGGTTTATATGGCAACTCTGGCTTCTGTTCCCGGCAGCCTGAGAATAAACCCTCCTGTCAGGAAGCCCCCCAGCCACCAATGCAGGGCTGTGAGATGAGGGCCTTCCGCTGCAGGAGCCACCCTCTTCGTGCTCACACAGAATGAGCCCCAGAGCTGGCCTCTGCCCCTCCTCCTCACAGCCTCCTCCACGTCCGTCTCCCTCTCCGCCTGTCCTGTTCCCTCTGCCCTCCCTCCTTGCCCCTCACCTGAGCCCAGAGCACCAGCAGGACAGGCGCAGCCAGTATGTGGCTTCCCAGGCCATGGGCCCTCTTCCTGTCTTCGGGCAAGGGGAAGGAAATGAGACAGCAGCAAGCCCCTGAGAAGGGAGAGCCAGAGTCCAGGGGGATTCAGCTCGGCCACCAAAGCCAGCCTGGGAAGTGGCAGCCTGGAGAGGAAGGGGAGGCCTCAGCCTGCAGGCAGGACCCTCAGCTGCAGGTGCTACATCTGAGCCTTGATTGAGGCTCTGGGGAACTCTCTCTCTGCATAGCCTCTTCCCCATCAGCCTGTCTCCCTGCCTTTCCATATGGGATAGGTTTCTTTCATTTTAACCTTCTTTTATTTTTTGGCTGCACCACACATCATGTGGGATCTGAGTTCCTTCCCCCTATGATGGAAGTGTACCCACTGGACCACCAGGGATTGCTTTTGCTTCTGGTTGAGAATGTTGTTTACAGCCTGAAATATACATAAGAGCCCATTCTGGGCTCTGACCTTTGAAGGTACAATACTTTTCCAGTCATGCAGAGATAAAAAGTTGCAGAATGGAGAATAACATTTGTCTTATTGGAAATTTACAGGAACTACAAAAACAAAGCATTTTCACCTCCCCTCCAGAGTCTCGCTGACACCAAGAAGTCTGCAATACCATCTCCCTTTTAGTATAAAACAAGCCTGAATTCTGACTTGGGTAAGACATTTCTTTGAGCCCGTTCTCCATCTGGTGGCTTTCCAAATGAAGTTGCTCTTCCATGTCCCATTTCTTTTCCTGTCGTGCGGCAAGCAGTACGAACTTGGACTTGTTAACAAATTAAGAACCTATTTTTCCTCCTTTCTCCCTTCTCGATCCGACCTCTTCCTCTCAAGCCTCAACTTTCTCCTCTCCACTGAAAAAAAGCAGGGGGCCGAAGGTGAGTGAGAAAGTTCGGTGACACTTCTGAGGTCCCCAGAGGCCAGAGACTTCCCATCCAGGCTTGCTTGGGGATTGGGACATTCCATGGGGACTGAAGAAGGGGGTGGAGGGAGATGGAGAGTCATTTCCAGGAATGGAGGTGCAGGGAGGGTCCCTGGCAAGGGTGGGAGAGAGCAAAGTTGGGGTGTGAACATCAGAGGGGATGGGTGGGGAGAGGGAGATAGGTGCAGAAGAAGGGGGAGGTAGAGAGAAGGGGAAAGGATCTCTGCCCCGCAGGTCCTGCCTGTACCCCCAGCCCCCAGCTGGCCATTGTCAGTCCATAGGGGTTGTTGAAAGGCCATACTAATCAAACACATTTAAAAAAATAGTGGTCAGTAGATGAGCTACAGAAAAACAATTGTCACAGGCTGTTCATGTTTAGTAAACAACAAAGAAGAGACAAGTCCATAAACAAGTCACAGAGCAGATCAGGCTTATGGGCAGCAGCAACTGGCAGGGAGGTTTATACACTCAGGGACGAGGCTGGGAAAGGAAAGGTGGGAAGCAGAATGGGCAGATGTCAGACCGCCCTGGGCCTCTTGAGCAGCAGTTCTGGAGACAGGCCACCCTTCAGGATCTCCAAAAAGGCAGGGGTTGCCGGGGCTTCAGACTCCCTGTGTTGGTGGATGGAGGGGAACGGGGTGCTCTGAGAGGGGTCTGCCCCAGACAGACTCAAGGCCACCTTCTGCCCTCACTACTCCCAGCCCCGGGACAGGAAGCCCCGTAGCCTGAAGGAGTCTGGCCACACAGCACAGAGTCCACCCGTCCAGGCTGATGCAGAGCGAGAAACCCACGTGCAGCCACGGGGGACCATGAACCCCAGGCTCGCCTGCTGGCCCCGCAGCAAGAACACATGTGTCCCCTGGGCGCAGATCAGGGCTCACAGAGCGAACATCCTGTGGGTGCTGGGCTTCCTTAATTTTCTCCTTCCCTTAGCCATGACAGGAAACCCTTCGCAGGCATGTCCTGTCATCTCACCCACGGCTCAGAGAGTCCCTCATCTTGTCCACCAAAGGCAGCAGTAGCCCTGGCCTGTCTGATACCTCCCCTGCCCTGCATTGGCCCGCCCTGGATCTGCTGAGGATCTGGGTCTTCCTGGAGCTCTAGGGAGAAGGGCAAACAGGTAGCAGGAAGAGAGAGGCCAGGGTTTGGGGGAAAATGTCCTGGAGGCCTAGAGGTCCAAAAACACCACCCAGGTCCCTAAGGGCTGGGGAGCTGGGGACATGGTCTGCACCTCCCCAGTGCTGTGTCTGTCCTTAGCTTGAGTCCACGTGGGAACTGGCTCCAGGGGTGGGCAGCTTGGGCAGGTCCACGTGGTTCCAGGAACCCCTCATCCTGGACAAACAGGGATGTTTGGTCTCCCTAACAACTCACCTGTATAACATCAGGGCACAGAGGCCTCTGCCTACGCCCAGCCCCACCTCCTAGGACCAGACCATGTGGCCCTCTTCCCTCCCTACCCCTTTACAGTCAAGGACAAAATAGAGACTTAGGGTCCGATGGTCTTAAAGGTAGAATGGACAAGCATCAGACCTGGAAAAGAACTGGAGGACCAAGCATCAGTCTTTTAGTCAGTTGTGTAAGCTTCGTGTGTTATTCTGTTTTATCCTGAATACAGTCTTCAGAGGTAGGAATTAGTGTCCCCTTTCACAAGAGAGGAAACGTGAGGCCCGATAGGGTTAGTGACTTGCACAGGGTCCCACGTGACAGGTGCACCCCTGGGTCCCAGTCCTGAGCCCCTGCAGTACTCTCCCCGACATCCTGCTCTCAACCGGGGCAGGGCCATAGGTGTGTGCTTTACAGGTGGAAAATTAACCCTCTCTTGGTTATATACACCGGGTGTTGGCCACACCCTCCCGATAAGGAGGCTGGTTATCAGTGCACGCATGTGTGTCTGGCACCAGGCCTGTCAGTTCCTCAGTCTGAGTCTCCCCTCTAGTGTCTTCTCCTGGACACAGTGGAGAGGGGCTGCCTCCCTGCTGTCCCCACCAGGATTGCCCGCTGCCCCTTCCTCTCTCCCCACCTCCACCCTAGAGTGGCGATCCTGGGCTGGCTGCCCACCACGGCCCCTCTGTGTCACTCCCCTGCCTTTGATGTTTGCTGTCCTACCCAGGAGGGCTATGACTCAGGGCTGAGAGCAGAGAGGCCACACCTACCCCAAGGCTATCATTCCAATGGCCCCAGGCTGGTGGACACCCGTCCCTCCCAAGGGGAGGAATCCAGCCCCTATTCTTTAGCCTTTGCTGCTGAAGAGGCTGAGTCTGAGCCATGAGCTGGAGGGGGTGGGTGCGGGGGACAAAGAAGGGCAGGAGAGACTCCTCTGGCCACTGTGCCCCGACCCAGGCTCCTTGGCTCCATCCCCCCTCCCCATCCCCTCCCAGCCTGGCGGCTCTGAGTTGTCTTTGCCGTGTCACCGTTGGGTCCTCTTTTCCCAGGGAACAATGAGTCCGCTGGAGGGAAGTGATCCCCCCCTTTTTCTGGCTATGACTTCCCCTCCAGTGGACCCCAGGTTTCCCCTGCATCCCCTCCAGGAGTACAGACCCAGAGCTGGAGTGCGGGAACTGGGGGAAAGAGCCTTGGTCAGCCTCTGCATGCAGGTCTTGAGACAGGCTGGCCCTGCAGGCAAGGGCTCTCAGCTGCCTGGTCATAGCCGTCCCTGGAGGGCCCGGCCAGCAGGCAGCAGTGGGGGCGTGGGCTCCGCTGGCACCCGGGACCTGAGGGACAAGCAGTTGCGATCAGGCCAGGGCGCATGCGGAGGCCCAGTAGAGGATGCTCGGCCCAGGGGTGGGAGGCTTAGATAGCTCAGGGGTCCCCAGGGCCTCTAGTGACCCCCACCTCTTAGTCACTGTTTCTCCTCCAGGGGGGGACCCTTGTGACATAAGCTGCTTCTGAGACTCTTTCTTCCCCCAAGAGCATAGGGATGCTTGAGGGGAGCAAAGGGAAACTGAGGACAGGGCCCCGGGTCGGGAGAGAGGGGCCCCAGCTGTCCACCCTTCCCCCCTCAGCTCTGTAGTAAGAGGTTCCGAGGCTGATGATAGCAGAGGTTCTCTGTCTGCAAACAGCTCCCTCGGGGCTTGTCTGCCACCTAGCTGGGGCCCCGGGGGTCTGTGGCTCTCAGAACCATCTTAGTGGCGCCCCAAACTTCCTGCCTAGCGCCACGTGCTCTGACTCCCAGCAGCCGAGGGGAACCGAGTAGATGTGGCACAGCGTCTGGTTCCAGAGAGGCCTGAGTCCAGGTTGCACAGTCCTCACCCCCAGCCCAGCTCCAGCCCAGACAGGTCTCCGTCTTTGCTCCTCTGAGGAGTCTCCTGGGGGTCTCCCGGGGTCCCTCTGGGAGAAGCTCCTCCCCACCCCACAGTTGAGTGGCTTCAGATCAGGCGGGCCTCCAGGGAGGTTCCGGTCTTGCAGGCAAGTCCTTCCAGGATCTGGCAGGGTCATGGCATATGCTGTAGCCTGCGAGGATGGGGAGAGATGCAGAGGGCAGTCCTGCTCAGCACCCGAAGCTCCCGGGCCAGCCGCTCTGCCTCTGCCCTCCACTTCCAAGTGGCTGGGCCCCAGAAGGTTCCACTGCCTGCCCACCCTCCCCCTCTCCTGGGTATCAAATGGTCCCCCTGACTGGACTCAGGTGAGGATTGACTGCCTGGAGGCCAGGGGCAGTCGGGCGCTTTGGAAAGGGTGTCAGACTTCCCAGCGCTCTGTCCTTGGGGGGCTGCGAGGGTTGGGTTCTACTCACTTCCCCTGTGTCTCTTCTTCCAGAAGCCGTAAACTGCAATCAGCATCACAAGCACGGGGAGCAGCGCCAGCACCCCCACAAGCACCATGGGATAAAAGTCCAGGTATCTGGGGAGACAGGACAGGGCCAGGAGGAGATGAGTACTGGGCTCTCCACCCGGGCCCACATCTTCCCACCTCCCACGCAAGAGGAGTGGGACCCGCCAGTCCCCACGGGGAGCGACGGCCTCTCTTCCTTGGGGACCGAGCTGCGGGAGAAGGAAGTGAGGTGCTCAAAGGTCAGGGGGACAAAGCCCCGAGCCCCCAGCAAAGCCGTGCATCTCTCCAGTATTTGGGGGAGTACTCTCTGCTGAGGGCAGGAGCTCTAAGAGACACCCATTTGTGACAGAAGAGGCCAAGAGTCTTACTCTACCCAGGGTGACCAAGGATGGCACTTCCCACAGAACACATGCTGTGGTTACCCTGCCTATATCCCCCTTTGCTACGTCACTTCCATCTACAACGGTCATCAGCACCTCTGTTAAAAAAAACTTTTGACCTGACGGCTTTCTCTTGTCACTGGCGCCCTCCATGCCACACATGGCAGGCAGCCCCCCATCGACCACCAACAGTGGGACATAAAGGCCCCAGACCCCTCGTCCTCCACATGGCTGCCGGACACTGGACCCCAGACTCTCCCCAGTGGGGCTGAGCCCTTGCTGCCCACGGTGGTGACCAGCCTGTGCCAGTGCTCCGCCTGCTGCCTTCCCTTCCCTGCCTCACTTCCCCGTGCTCTGTCCCGTGTTCCAAGAACAACATGTATCGTGGTCTCCGAGTCCACTCCTGGGGGAACCCACATTAAAGTGTCCCCATTTCCTGCTCTCCGAGACGCTCCCTAGTGCGGTCCTGACCCTCTCCTCTTCATCCTCAGACTCTGTGCGGACTCAGCCCCACCCTCATTTCCCGCCACCATCCTTTCTGTCCCTTGTCCACCCCAGCTCCCCATCGCCCATTCAGCAACAGGCCAGACCGGATTCCCAGTAGGGTGGCGAGTGCGACAGGGGCTGCTCTGCTGCGACATCTGCACCTTGTGTTCTGCTCAGGCGGTCTGTTCCCATGTCTGGGAAAACGGCATTCGATGCCGGCCCCCGCGCCAGGTACCTGCTGGGGAATAAGTGGTTGAGGAGAGTTCTGCTGGTGGGGCACATTCCCATGGTGGGGGCTCCCACGGTGCAGAGGTGCGCGGCCTTAGTGGAGGTGGAGCCTGGGCCTGCAGCGGAGGCTCGGGTGTTGCTAGGAAACGCAGTCGCTGTCTGGGACCCGGTGGCCCTCCCGGGTCCAGTGGTGGACAGGCCGGTGCTGGAGAAACTGGAGCCCATCACAGAAGTCAGTCTGGTGCTCCCTGAGGTGGGAGAAGGCAGTGGTCTGGCCAAGGTGAGGAGTCCAGCTGTCAACACTGTCGCCCGGCTGATGAAAGGGCCCCCAGGGCCTGAGGTGGGCACAGGGCCTGTGGCGACAACCGTTTCACTCTGGAGGATGTTGGGCAGCTTTGTGAGAGGAGTGTTTCCCTTGGTTATGGAGGCTGAGGGACCAGAAAGGAAGGAAGGTGAGACTGGGTCGGGGTCTTGGTTCCGGAAGCAGCTGACGGCAGCCCACACGCTTGTCTGGGGACTGGGGTGGTGGGGAGGCTGTCCCTTGGACCTAGGACCCTGCTTTGCTGAGGGACCAGGTGTGTGTGTTCAGGGGGTGAGGTCAAGGAGGAGGAAGTAGGCACAGCAAAGAAGGAAGTCTTTCACAAGTTTGCCAGTGTCCTCTGTCTGGCCACGGGGATGAAAGGACACTTCCCTCCCTGCCCCCATCTCTCTGCCACTCTCTGGACCTTCCTCATTCCTGTAAGTCAGAGATTTCTCTGCTCTGACGTTGAATGTGACCTTTCCCAGTTGCTCCACAGTTGGCAACTGGGACCAGGAGATGAGGACGAGGATGCATCAAAGACCCCGATTCCCAAGAACACTACGAGCAGTGAGGTCAAATGCCTTCCTTGGGGGCTTATTGAGAGACACCCGAACTGGTCCTGCCACCCTCATGCATCAGGCAGGCCTTCACCATCCCCTTTTCTAGAAGAAGGCTGGAGTCTGGTTGGTGGAAGGGGAGCAGGCAGGAGCTTGAGGGGTCAGTCTAGGGAGCAGTGTTGAGCCGATCCCATCAGGAAACAGGAGACCAGAGAGAAAGGGATGCCGTGGTGGGAGAGGGCTGTGGCTGCACATTCCCACTGCCGTGCACGCATGGACGCTCTCCGAGGGCCTCACCGAGGAAGGTGCCCATTTTTCTGGGCAAGGGAACCAGAACAAGCAGAATTGGTGAGGTGGGGATAGGGGAAAGGGCCAACCTGGAGCCAGATCTCCCGAATCATCCTAGTGAGCAGTGTGAAGACCCCCAAAGGACCCTTCAAAGAATACACACAGCTACCCTGGGAGAGCCAGCACTTGGCCACAGAGGATCTAAGAGTAGGGCAGAAAAGGAGTGATGTCCACAGAGAGAGAGACCTCCTGCAGGGTTTCCATCTCCTTCATCCCTACCTCAGTACACCAAGGGGTCGGGAGGTGCAGGACCAGGAGAAGATGATGAAGAGGAACCCTCCTCCCCTGCCTCCTGTGATGAAGGAGGGAGGTTGGACAGCAGCTGTTCCCCTTTCCCATCTCAGGTGCCTGGGGCCAGAAAGCTCGGTTTTCAAGATGCAGTGGAAGAGTAGAAGTTTTGCAGATTTTTCATTTCCTAGTAAGGTCTGCAAAGTTGGAATCGCCCCAAATTGTGGTTAAGAGATGGAAAGTGAGAGCCAACATAGTACAGCGGGAAGATACACTAAGGGGAAAACCATTTCATATCTACTTTCAGTTCAGTCGCTCAGTCGTGTCTGACTCTTTGTGACCCCATGAACTGCAGCGTGCCAGGCTTCCCTGTCCATCACCAACTCCCGGAGTCCACCCAAACTCATGTCCATTGAGTCGGTGATGCCATCCAGCCATCTCATCCTCTGTCGTCCCCTTCTCCTCCCGCCCTCAATTTCATGTTTGTGTCCCTACAAATGAAGACTTTGGTAAACTGGTTTTGACTACTTCCCTGGGGCAACAGCAGAACTGGAGAAGGGAGGAATGAGATTTGCTCTGTGTCTTAGAGATGGCAGTTGCCCAAGTTCAGACCCAACAGAAGATGGGCATGCAGTTGGGTTAGAGGAACCGGGAAGGGTGGAGAGTAATTTTCACAGTCACTGGCAGCTTTTTGCAGGCTCTCTGTCTGGCTCCTCACCCTTTCCTATCTTGTAAATGTAGAAAGAGTGCAGGGCTTCGTCCTTGGCCCTCCTTTCTTTTTCTGTACTAAAGAGAGAGCTTTGATCATCTTAAAGTCAAGGCACAATATCACCCCTCTAAAACTCTCCAATAGCTTCCTCTTGTATCTAGAATAAAACTTAGACCCCCATATCATGGGCATCAGGACTGCTGTTTGCCTCTCCAAACCCATCTTCTATTGCTCTGCCCAATACTCAACATGCACCAGCTTCTTCTCACCTCAGGGCCTTTGCATATGCAGTTCTCCCCACCTGGAAAGCCCTTTGAACCACCCTCTTTCAACAGGGCTAGAAAACTCTCATCCCACACAGGTTCTGCATGATGTCATCTGCTCAGGGAAGTGTTCTTTGACTCCCCAGTAACTCAGTCGTTCCCCCCACCACAGAGCTTCCTAGTGTTATTGTCTTATTTGCTTAAGAACATTCACTGTTACCTGCAACTGTTTGTCTGAAAATGTGTTATTCCCTATCACCTCCCATAGGACAGGAATGTGTCTGGTTTTGCTCACCATTGTGTCCTCAGAGCCTAGAATCGTGCCTGGCAGAATCAGGGCACAGTGAATAAATACTGAACAAATGATTGAATAAAACAAAGCACAAAGAGTTCTGAGCTCGAATCTCATCTCGTCCACTTGCTAGCTCTGTGATCCTAAACAAGGTCAGAGCCGCAAAGGACTTTTTACATCTAATGTTTTCATCTGTAAAATGCCCATGAAGGTGTCTGTGAGAGAGCTGTGAAAACCCCACTGTCGATCATGCCCACTGATGGATTATTATCATTCTTATTATCTTTGATGTCAGTGGACTACAGGGCGGGAGGACACCCCCCAGCATCCCAGCGCCCCAGCAGGCCTGCTCACCTGGAGACACTTCCAGCAGGAAGCCCATAAGCGGGTAGAGGACGCCAGAGCTGTTGCGCATGCACCAGTACCGGCCCGAGTCCTGGCGCCTGAGGGCTGCCATGGTGACGTTGACCACCTTGGCCTGGGTATCGTCCTGCAGCAAGTAGCGTGGCCCCTGCACCCCAACACGGGTGAACCCAGTCTCGCACTTCCTCCTCCTGATTTTGCACCAAACCTTACCCTCCACATGGTTTTTGCGGCTCTTGTAGGAGCATTGCACAGACAGAGTCTCCCCTTCAAAGTGCTGCAATTTTGAGTACACACGCTCCATGGGGGCACCTGGGGAGACACAACTGCTTGAGCAAGGAGGAAGGAAGCATCTTGAAACTAAATTTGTGAAGAAGCAGGTAGCTATTGCTCTGCTCTCATGGAACTCAAAGGAGAAATACAGCCCAACTCTGATAGAGGGAGACATAGGCCCCCTCCCCCAGGGAGCTCTCGGTCTGTTGGAGGAGACGCTAGCCATGCCCTTTAGGAGTTCCCAGACTGATGGGGAAGACAGTAGTCCTGTGCCCTTGGAGAAATCCTAAAATGATGAGGAAGATACAGGGCTAGCTAGATACCTACAGGGGAACTCCCAGCATAATGGTGGAGACACAGGCATAGCCCACAGGGAGCCCCTAGTTTAACAAAGGAATCTTAGCCCTTACATATAGGGAACTTCAGCAGACACAGCCTATTCTTTGGTGGCATTTTCTAGTCTGATGGGAAAGTGACAAGCCCCGTCTTCAGGGTCTTATCCCGGCCTCAATGAGATACAAACACAAACGCAAGTCATCATTCTGAAATTCCAGAGCCCAGTGAACTTAGGTAGGTGAGAAAATTCAGGCTTGGAAAATATTAACAATAGTTATTTGTTTCACAAACAGTTTCATTCTAGTCATCTTTTAAAGAACAAGTTGTCTGAGTTCACTCTAGCTGATGTTTAATTTCAAAATATTCTAGTTACCTAAAACCCATAGATTCAGTACGTCCAAACATGTGGATCAACTCCCGGTTGTGTTTAAACCGAAGAACTCTACAGTTTTTCACTGCTCGTAAGTTGCCCTCTATCCCTAGGAAGCAGATGTGGTCCGTGAGCTTCATAATCCACAGTCTGATGAGGAGAGGGTAGAACTAGGGAGAGGGTGGTGAGCCAGGGGACAGGAAGAAGGAGAAGGCTGCAGTGGGGGCCCTCCACCCCTCTACCCACCTTCCACTCGGCAGTTACTCCTCTAACACCCTCAGAGTCTTCTGCAAGCACACGCACACAGAGTAGAGAACAGACATTTTGGAGTCTAAATAAACATAGGCTAAAACTCGATTCTGTCACTGGCTGTGTGAGCAGACCGTGTAAGGTCTTTGCTTCTTATCTGTCTCTGCTTGGCTGTGAGAACTGTGCCCCTGGACAGCGCCTTAAATGTGGTGCATGCATAGTGCCCGCCTCCTTTTCCTCGATGCAGGTTGCTCCAGGCTTTCCCAAAGGAGCCCAGAGCTTTGATGGCCAAGAAAGAGCCCAGCATCCAAGACGTCCACCTTAGTTTCCAACCCAGCTGCTGCTAGAGTTGAGGCATGGAGTAAGGCAACGCCTTCTCTCATATCACTTTGTACCATGCAAATTAAACAGAATCATCCCACTCAATTATTTGGCAGGTGACAGGTTTGGGGGACCCCAGGAGACACTCTTCTGCCCTGGCAAGGGGGGCTTCTCTGGGGGAGGTGTACAGATGGGACGACCTTGCAAAGGGTCTCCAGGGCACTGTGTTCCTGTGTGCCCACCTTTCAGCCCTTTCACAGGCGGTGCCCAAAACTGAACAGGAAGTGGTAACTTGGTTGCCATGGCAGCAAGGGAGGCAGAATTGGGTGAGGTCCCCTCAAAGAGCATTTAGTAGCTGTTGGGTGGGAGAGAGGGCTTCAAGGATTGCTTCCCTCCACACCAAGGACAGGGCATAGGGACGGGGGTTGTGGCCCCAATGTTCCAAGAAAAAGCAAGTTCAGCACCCACACCCATAAGGTAATACTTCTTATAAAGAACCAACAGGGCCTTCCTGACAGAGGCCCAAGGGAGGAGGCCTTGTTGTATGAGGAATGGGAGTGGCCCTGGTCAGAGGTCCTGAGGAAGCCGGGCAGATAAAGGGGCCGGTGCAGAGAGGGTCCAGAGCTTTATCTTAGTTGGTGAGGCCTGGGTTAACTTTCCCCAGGGCCAGATATTCAGCTGGAGACTTCTCACTGGTCTCTGGTAAGGAGCGACTAGGTCTGCCAGACCTCCTCCTCCTCTTCCAACCCCACAAGATCACTCGGCCAGAAAAGCAGGAAGGGGGTCCAGGGACAGACGTTCCCTCCCCGCTCACCTCCCACCCACCCTCTTACCTGAGACAGGGCCCTGGAGCCACAGCAGCAGCAGCAGCAGGAAGGCGGGAGGCATGGCTCCATGCAGTGGGGATGGGCACAGCCCAGCGCAGGGCAGGGGTCCAAGGGTAGGGGCCCAGGCCTATCCTGGCCCGGCCATTTGGGTCTGCCAGGGAAGACCTGGGGTTCTAAATGTGAAGTTGCCCATTTAGGGAAGTGAGGAAGTTGTGGGACCCACTGTGACCAGAAGACCGCGGGAGCCCGCAGAGCCTACGAGAGGGCGGTGCCGGGGCAGTTTCCGCCCCCTCTTCCTCGAAACTTCAGGCAGGTGTGGCTGCTCCACCCAGTCTGGGGCCTCCCCGCCCAGGNTTGGTGAGGCCTGGGTTAACTTTCCCCAGGGCCAGATATTCAGCTGGAGACTTCTCACTGGTCTCTGGTAAGGGGCGACTAGGTCTGCCAGACCTCCTCCTCCTCTTCCAACCCCACAAGATCACTCGGCAAGAAAAGCAGGAAGGGGGTCCAGGGACAGACCGTTCCCTCCCCGCTAACCTCCCACCCACCCTCTTACCTGAGACAGGGCCCTGGAGCCACAGCAGCAGCAGCAGCAGGAAGGCGGGAGGCATGGCTCCATGCAGTGGGGATGGGCACAGCCCAGTGCGGGGCAGGGGTCCAAGGGTAGGGGCCCAGGCCTATCCTGGCCCGGCCATTTGGGTCTGCCAGGGAAGACCTGGGGTTCTAAATGTGAAGTTGCCCATTTAGGGAAGTGAGGAAGTTGTGGGACCCACTGTGACCAGAAGACCGCGGGAGCCCGCAGAGCCTACGAGAGGGCGGTGCCGGGGCAGTTTCCGCCCCCTCTTCCTCGAAACTTCAGGCAGGTGTGGCTGCTCCACCCAGTCTGGGGCCTCCCCGCCCAGGGAGGGCTCTCAGGGTCAGAAGACTCCTCAGCCTCTTCAGGTTCCCTCCCAGAATCTGGTGCAATAAGAGTGCTGTCCTCTGAAGCCCATTATTCACCTAGAGGGGTAGTGTGAGGTTTCTAGAACCTCAGGTACAGACTTCTCTGGAATCCTCTGGCTCAGAGACCATGGGTATAGGCTACGGGGCTGCAGCAGGACATCTCAGAACCATTTATTCACACACCCACATTCACACGGAGCTTCCTGTAAACTCCCATTCATTTTTTCCTGCATTCATTCCTAAATGCACGCGTTCATTCTGGCACTGCCTTTCTCTCTCCCAGCCTCCTGGCTAGTCCGAGCAGTCACGCATGCTCACACTTGCAGGTAAACCTTTACATGCCCAGAGGCAACCTTATTTTTGTCACTGGTAGAGTGTGGCAACCCACTCAGGTGTTCTTGCCTGGAGAATCTCCATGGACAGAGGAGCCCGGTGGGCTACAGTCCGTGGGGTTGCAAAGAGTCAGACACGACTAAGTGACTAAGCACACAGCACAGAATGACAAGAAAAAAGAAGATGCAAATTGTAAGACTTGGAGTATAAAGCTTGGGTTCAGGAAGGAGCACCTGTGCACACATGTGGGCACACATACACACACACATACACTCACACACACACTCTCATACACACACCCTCACATACACTAACACATTCTCATACATACACTCATACACACACACACACACACACACACACACGTCATGGTGCCTATTGGGTATGTGATATAACTGCAGTATCTCTTTGGGGAAGGGGAAAACTTACATACACTAACACACACTCATACATACCTACACACACACTCTCATACACACACTGAAACACTCATACACACACACTCACATACACACACACACACATAAACTAACACACTGTCATACGTACACACACTCACACACTCTCATACTCACATATACACTCACACGCTGCTACACTATGTACACACTAACACTCTCACACTCACATACATACTCACATAGACACACACACACAAGCTGCCTCTCCTTTTCCATACTCACATGTCTCCTTATCTTTATCCCTCTCTGTGCCTCTCCTACCATCATCTCTAATCACCCACCAGCTCCGTCCAGACCCCTGTTCCCCGCTGCAGCCTTCCTAAAGCAGCCCCAGTGTTTCCCTTCCCCCATCTCCAGTCCAGAAACCACACCCCCAGCCCCGCCTTCCCCTGCTCTGGCCCCCAGCCAGCACACAGGCACGCTTCCTCAACTTCCTCTCAGCCCACCCTATCTCTGCTATACAGCTGTCTGGCTCCAGCTAAAATGACCCAGCATCTGGCCCAAGACTCCACCCTTCACTTAGTCCTCAGGGCTGAGAATGAGAAGGGACCTCTGACACCCAGGAGCTGCGTCATAGGCTCCTGGGCGTGTGGGGACCCAGGTGGGCCCCCATGACTATGCGTCCTCCCCCTCCTCACCGATGCCAACTTTCTCCTTAGATGGGACTCAGAGTAAAATCCTCAAGTCTGCAAGGCCACAGCCTTAAAATGAGCTGGAACCCCCAAATCCCAAAGCAAGGAAATTTTATTTTGGCTGATCCCAAATTGCAGTCTCAACATCCATTCCTCCCTTTATTGGACCTTTCAGTCTTCTGTGCTGCACGTGGCTCTGGGCACCTGGAGTAGAAATGAGGTATGGCTGTCACCTTCAGTTCAGCTCAGTTCAGTCGCTCAGTCGTGTCCGACTCTTTGTGACCCCATGAATTGCAGGACGCCAGGCCTCCCTGTTCATCACCAACTCCCGGAGTTCACTCAGACTCGCGTCCATCGAGTCAGTGATGCCATCCAGCCATCTCATCCTCTGTCGTCCCCTTCTCCTCCTGCCCCCAATCCCTCCCAGCATCAGAGTCTTTTCCAATGAGTCAACTCTTCGCATGAGGTGTCCAAAGCACTGGAGTTTCAGCTTTAGCATCATTCCTTCCAAAGAAATCCCAGGGCTGAGCTCCTTCAGAATAGACTGGCTGGATCTCCTTGCAGTCCAAGGGACTCTCAAGAGTCTTCTCCAACACCACAGTTCAAAAGCATCAGTTCTTTTGTTATCACTTTAGACCTCTCAATATGCTTTCTTCATTCACCCTTTTTCATTTTCTCCCCCAGTTTAACACTGCTCCCCAGAACCTTGAGTTCAGAGACTGTCTCTCCTCCCAACACAAAAAGTATCTTACTTTCTTTCCATCTAAACAGTAAATGGCTTCGGGACTCAGGGCATCTCATTTATCTCTTGTGGCGACCACATATGCTTCTACTAACGCCCTACTGTGCCCCTAGCCCTGAGTGAGGCCTTGTGAAAAATGCATTCACTGTGATAGCTGCGTTGACAAGAAAGTAAAAACCCACATGCCCTCATTCCACTCAACAGAGGAAGTATAAATTGGATTCAATGTTTCTGAGGAAAATTTGGAAAGATTTATTTGTATTTATGTGTAAAAATTTATACACATTAATTAGACTTTTATGTACAAAATAATTTAACACAGCAAGATCTTTTTGTGTCTTTCTATTTTGGATTAAAAAATTAAGGTCTAATTTCAGTTCAGTTCAGTTCAGTTCAGTCGCTCAGTCGTGTCTGACCCCATGAATCGCAGCACGCAGGTCTAATTTACGTAGGTAAAATTCACCCTTTTCAGTAGAAAGTTCTGGGAGTCTGATAAACCCGTGGGGACTTGTAACCACCACCACAATCAAGATACAGAAGTGCTTCATTACCCTCCAAAGTGTCTTTCTGTAGCCTTCCCCTCACCCCGCCCTCAGTTCCTAGCAAACTGACCCAGTGTTTCTCCCTCTATAGTTCTGCCCTTTCTGGAATGTTATAAAAATGGAATGGTTCAGCATCTAGCATATTTTTTTATTGAGGTTAATTTCTGCTATACAGCAAAATGATTCGGTTATACATTCCTTTTTATATTTTTTTCCATTATGGTTTATCACAGGATACTGAATATAGTTTCCTGTGTTATACACAAAGGCCTCGTGGTTCATCCACTCAATATATATTAGTTTGCATTGTGCTCCGTCGTGTCCAACTCTCTGTGACCCCACGGACTGTAGCCCACTGGGCTCCTCTGTCCATGGAATTTTCCAGGCAAGGATACCGCTGCTGCTGCTGCTGCTGCTGCTAAGTTGCTTTAGTCGTGTCCGACTCTGTGCGACCCCAGGGACGGCAGCCCACCAGGCTCCCCCATCCCTGGGATTCTCCAGGCAAGAACACTGGAGTGGGTTGCCATTTCCTTCTCCAATGCATGAAAGTGAAAAGTGAAAGTGAAGTCGCTCAGTCGTGTCCGACTCTTAGTGACCCCATGGACTGCAGCCTACCAGGCTCCTGCGTCCATGGGATTTTGCAGGCAAGAGTACTGGAGTGGGGTGCCATTGCCTACTGGAGTGGGTTGCCATTTCCTACTCTAAGGGATCTTCCTGACTCAGAGATCAAATCTGTGTCCTCTGTGTCTCCTGAATTGGCAGGTGGCTTCTTTATCACTGCGCCACCCAGGAAGCCAATAGTTTGCATCAGCTAATCCCAAACTCCAAATCCCTTCCCTTCCCCGGCTCCTCTCCCTTGGCAACCACAAGTCTATTCTCCGTGTCTGTGAATCTGTTTCTATTTTATTGATAAGTTAATTTCTGTCATATTGTAGATTCCACATACAAATGATACCGCATGGTATTCATCTTTCTCTTTCTGATTGACTTCACTTAGCATAATCATCTCTGGTTCCATCCATGTTCCTGAAAATGGCATTATTTCGTTCTTTTTAAATTGAGTAGTATTGTTTATATATGTACTTCATCTTCCTTATCCGTTCATCTGTTAATTGACATTTAGGTTGCTTCCATGTCTTGGCTATTGTGAATAGAGATGCTTATGAACATAGAGGTGCGTGTATCTTTTTGAATTATAGCTTTGTCCACATACATGTCTAAGAGTGGGATTGCTGGATCATATAACAACTCTATAGTTAGTTTTCTGAGGAACTTCCATACCACTTTCCATTGTGGCTGCACCAACGTACATTCCCACCAACAGAGCTGAAAGGGTTTCTTTTTCTCCGATGTATAGCATATCAGTTGTCTTCTTTCACTTAGTATAAGGCATTTGAGATGTTGTGTGTCGTTGAATATATCAATACTTTGTTTCTTTTTATTGCAAAGCAGGATCCTACTGTATGGATGTATCATAACTGTTTATGCGTATCCCTCCCGGTTCAGGGATAATAAGATTTGGTTTCCAGTTTGGGATTATTCCAAATAAAACTACTACAAATATTTACAAACAGGGTTTTGTAAAATAGGCTTATGTTTCACTTGGGTAAATACCTAGAGCAGGATTTCTGGGTTCTATTGTAAGCTTGTATTTAATTGAAAAAAAAAAAAAAACTAATTGTTTTCCAGCGTGGCTGCACCATTCTGCATTGCTACCAGTGATCTTCCGGTTGCTCCTCTATCCTCATAGCATTATGACATAGTCAAGTGTTGTTCTCCCCCCACCAATCTAATAGTATGTAGTAGTATTTGTTGTGGTTTCCTTTTGCATTTCTCTAATAATGAATGATATTGCGTATCTTTTGTTGTACCTATTTGCCAGCAATATATATGCTTTGAGATAGGGTCTGTTCAAATCTTCATTTTTCATTTGTTTTCTTCTTATTGAGTTTGAGGACTCTTCATTATAGACTGATAGGTCTTGTATTAAATATGTGTTTTGCAAATATTTTTCCAAATCTGTGGGTTTTATTTTCTAAATAGTGTCTTTCAAGAGCAAGGGTTGTAAATTTTTATGGAGTCTCCAATATATCACTTTTTATGTGTCATACCTTGGTGTTATATCTAAGAAATCTTTGCTTAACCCAAGGTCACAAAGATTTTTTAACAGTCTTATTGAGATAAAAGTCACACAGTATGAAACTGACCCCCTTAGAGTGTACACGCCAGTGGTTCTGAGGATGTTCACTAAGTTGTGCAACCATCACCACAATCCTGTTTCAGAGCATTTCATCACCCATGTCCATGAGCAGTCACACCCTGAATAAGTTTCCTATTACTCCTATTACTGCAAATGTGGTGACTTAAAACAGTAGACTTGTATTCTCTCGCAGTCCTGGAGGCCAGGAGTCTGAAGTCGGTATCACTGAACCAAGATCAAGGTTATTAGCAGGGCTACAGCGTCTTCAGAGACTATAGGAAAGAAACGGGTCCTTGCCTCCTCCAGCTTCTGGTAGTGCCAACATTCTGCAGCTGGTGACTGTAAAACTGAAGTCTTCAAAATCAGCATCTTTAATAAAAAGGAATGAAATTGTCATTTGTAGAGACATGGATGGACCTAGAGGCTGTCATACAGAAGCAAAGTAAATCAGAAAGAGAAAAACGAATATCATATATTAATGCATATATGTGAAATCTGAAAAAATTGGTATACATGATTTTATTTACAAAGCAGAAATAAAGACATAGACACAGAGAACAAATGTATGGATACCAAAGGGGAAAAGGTAAAATGAATTGGGAGATTAGGACTGACATGCATGCTAAGTCACTTCAGTCATGTCTGACTCTTTGCAACCCTTATGAACTATAGCCGGTCAGGCTCCTCTGTTCATGAGATTCTCCAGGCAAGAATGCTTTGAATGGGTTACCATGCCCTCCTCCAGGGGATCGTCCCAACCCAGAGATCTAACTAATGTCTCTTATGTCTCCTGCATTGGCAGGCCCTTTTCCACTAACACCACCTGGGAAGCCCTTGGAATTGACATATATACCCTATTGACATTATGTATAAAATAGGTAACTAATGAGAACCGACTGCATAGCACAGGGAGCTCTTACTTAGTGCTCTGTGGAGACCTAAATGGAAAGGAAATCCAAAAGAGAGGACAGATGCATACCTATAGCTGATTCACTTTGCTGTATGGTAGAAACTAACACAGCACTCTAAAGCAACTATACTCCGTAAAAATTTAAAAATAAAAGGATCTTCAGATTTCCCTTTTTTAAAAAAGTACAGAAACAAAGTCAGCATCTACAAATCTCTGCTTCTTCTTCACACCACCTTCTCAGAACATTTTCTTTGTGTGTTCAAATCTCCTTCCCCTCCCAGTTAGAAGGATATACATGATTGCATTTAGTACTAGCCACCTAGTCCATAATAATCTGCCCATCTCAAAATCCTTAACTACATCTGAAAGAACTCCTCCTTTTCCTTTTTTAAATCATACAAGTATCATTCACAGGTTCCAGGGATTAGCATGTGGAGATTTTTTGGGAGATCATTTTCCCACTTATTTTTCTCCCTGTTCCTGCCTGTCTCAGCACTGCAGCCCCAGGCCACTGCTAATCTACTTTCTTCCTTTATAGATTTCTCTATTCTGGAAATTTCAGGAAAACAAAATTATACAATACGTGGTGCTTTGTGACTGGCTCCTTTAGCATAGTGTTTTTGAGATTCGTCCATGTTGTAGCAATACTTTCTACAACAAGTTATATCAGTACTTCATTCCTTTAAATAGCTGAACAGTATTCCACTGTAGGGATATACATTTTGTTTATTCAGTCCCCAGTCAATGGACATTTTATCTGTTGAAACTGACTAGATGGTCCTAAAATTTATATGGAGATGAAAGGTTATAGAATAGCCAAAACAATCTTGAAAAACAAAGTTGAAGTACTTACATTATCTGATAGATATATTTGCTGTGAAGCTACAGTAAATAAGACAGTGTGAAATTAGTGTAAAGACAAATAGATCAATAGAATAAACTAGAGGATCCAGAAATAAGCCCACATGTAAGTAAGCAAGCAAGCAAGCGTTAGTCGCTCAGTCGTCCCCGACTCTTTGCAACCCCATGGAATGCAGGGCACCAGGCTCCTGTGTCCATGAGATTTTCCAGGCAAGGATACTGGAGTGGGTTGCCATTTCCTTCTCCAGGGGATCTTCCCAACCCAGGGATAGAACCCGGGTCTCCTACACTGCAGGCAGATTCTTTACCAACTGAGCTACACGGGAAACCTGCATATACAGTACATCAATTTTTGCTAACAGGGACAAAGTGGGGAGGGTCTATATCTACTTTGTCCATGACTCTGTGTCCTCACCACTGATCTCATGCAAGCGCTCAGCTCTGCCATGTTAACTGGACTCCTCAGCTCAGTTAGAGGCCTGCTGCTGCTGCTAAGTCACTTCAGTCGTGTCCAACTCTGTGCGACCCCAGGGACGGCAGCCCACCAGGCTCCCCCATCCTTGGGATTCTCCAGGCAAGAACACTGGAGTGGGTTTCCAGTTCCTTCCCCAATGCATGAAAGTGAGAAGTGAAAGTGAAGTCACTCAGTCGTGTCCGACTCCTCACCTGGGCCTACATTAAGACCCCCAGATCTCGAGCCCTCTGTGTCTACTCCCCTTGTGAGCCCACTCCAAGGTCCTGCCTCAGGCTGCTCTGGAGCTTGCCCACTTCTCCCAATCCCTCCAAGGGCTGCTCCCCAACTCACCTCACTTACAAGAGGGCAACAAGGGGCCCCTCTCACAAGACGCCGGTGCAGAGAACTCCCGGCTACAGCAGCCACCACACCCTGCCCTGGGCACGTAGCATCTGGCCACACATCCTGGCCCTGATTCTGTGCTGTGTTCTGTCACCATCCTGCAGTGGACATGCTTCCATCCTCTCTAGACAGCCTGCGAGTCCGCCAAGGACCAAGCCAGCCTCTCACTTACTTCTGTGAGCCCAGCTTTGCTCAACCCTGCATCACTATTCTCGCAAGTGCATTGTTCGCATGAGGAAGGGACTGCAGAGTGGGTCTCAAGCCTCCTGCCTTTTTCTTTGCAGAGGCTGTGCAGCAGAGCAGGCCAGTGACTTGCCCACATTTCACAGACTTCACAGAGAGATGCCCGAGTTGGGCATTTGAACCCTGTCCTCCAACCCTGCACCCCCTCACCACAACTCTGCTCACCACCGAGCAGCCCCCATGCACCCCAACCTTCAGTGTAGCCTCATTATCTACCCAGATGGGCCGCACTTGCACTTGCTTTGAGCTAGCACAAGATGGCTTTGGAGTAGACTTGAGGGGAATAGGGCAAAAGGATTGAGGCACCACAATAGCACACAAACCCTTTCTTTGAGGAAGGAAAATTAAAATTCAGAAGTTTGATTCTCTAAGGGGGGAAAAAAATCTGCTTTAGTGAAATGGAAACTCTTAATCAAACTGCCCAGTTATGAAAATACAGTGTGCAGTCTGCTATAAAAAGTTGTAATCTGTATTAATAAGATGTTAAATTTATAACAAGAAACCGAAAGCTTTCTCAGCCAGTCAGTTTTGTTGAAACAGAAACGGAGAAAACAGCGCTGTCCAAATAAAGCTCCCCACAGTGGTGTGTTCCATGCCTCCCCAGCCAGCACAGCAGCCACTCCCACGTGTGGATGTTCGGCTCTGACATGTGACATGTGTGACTGCGGAACTGATTCTTATTTTTCACTTAATTTTAATTCATTTAAATGCACACAGGCACATGTGACTAATGGCTAGAGTATTAGCACAGCTCCAGATGGTGGAGATGGACATTCACGAGATCTTGCCCCCCTCCTCCTAAGGGACAGATTTCTTTGTTGTGTCCTGTTTGTGTCAAAACTGTAAAGCTAACAAAGTTAATGTATGAGAATATCTTCAAACATTGTGTAAAAGACAATATTCAAGATATTACAGTGCTTCAGGTTGAGAAGGACATCTTGAATAAGAGCCTAGAACCTAAGTCATAAGGGAGAAATGGGTGGGTTTAATTACATTATCGAAATGCTGGCTTCTCAAATATCACCGACACAACCTGTTGAAAAGGGAAAGATGAGTTTATTGCTCACAGAGGTCAAGGAGAACTCAGCCTCAGCAGAGCTGTGTGAGCGTCTTACTTAAGGCAAGGTCAGAATGCAGTGGGAAGTTCGGTTCAAGGCAAGTCTTTCAAAGAAGGGGTGGGATTAAGCCTGGGGAAGGATCACAGTACAGTAGCCCAGGATTGGTAGAAAGAGCAGCCCCTATCCCAGAAGACCTGCCCTTGGTTCCTAAAGTAATCATTTCTGATTTTATGATGTTCTGAAAACTCTCAATTTACAGGGAACAGCTTTTACTTATGTGGCTGCCAAGGAAGCTGAATTTTCCAGATGTCACTGTGCAATGAATGATCATGTCAGTATCCCTGGAACAGAAGAGACTGATGGGAAATAGTCATTTTTAAAACACACTGAAGTTTCCAAGAAAAGTACCACAAATTTTGGAATTTATTTTCTGGGTCTATATCTTGTTATTGCTTCAGGGTGATATATAGCACATAATAATATCCAAAATATTGTTTTTGGGAAATCGGAAGTTTCTATTATAACATTACTTTATGATAGATAAAAGAATGTATTTGCCATAACATAACAAAGAGGGGATGTTTGTTTTCTACTCAGTTTATCTTTCATTGACAGCAAGGAAAAAAAATCTTTAAAATTTGAATTATTTGCTGAGTTTGTTTTGGCTGAGATTGTTTGGGCAAATGCTGTGGAATTAGCTTCCATTCCCACCTCCCTCTCTTGGGCCTCATGTAATGAAAGGTCTGCAAAATCACTTCTCAGGCTTTCTGGCAGCCATGGCTCCAGAGATAATTTGGGCTCCACCAATCAAAGGCATCTGTATGAAACTTAAATTTGGAACTGAGTTGAACAGGAAGAAAGGCAACCATTTTACTGGTATAGAGTGTGGCTGATGTGGGGTAAGTATGGGACCAGAAATAATGCCGCAGCTTCCTGATTTGGAAAGTTTACTGATTCCTCAGAGTCCTGACTGTGGGACAAGCAGTGGCCCCTTAATCGCCCCACCATGTATGTGGCTTTGACAGTCATTCCAAGAAACTCTGGAGTAGACATTAAAAGATGCTTGCTCCTTGGAAGAAAAGCTAGCTTTGAAAAACCTAGATGATGCATTAAAAAGCAGAGAAATCACTTTGCTGACAAAGGTCTGCAGAGTCAAAGTTCTGGTTTTTCCGGTAGTCATGTATAGATGTGAGAGTTGGACCATATAGAAGGCTGAGTGCTGAAGAATTGATGCTTTCAAACTGTAGTGCTAGACAAGACTCTTGAGAGTCCCTTGGATAGCAAGGAGATCAAACCAGTCAATCCTAAAGGAAATCAACCCTGAATATTCATTGGAAGGACTGATGCTGAAGCTGAAACTCCAATACTTTGGCCACCTGATGCAAAAAGCCAACTCACTGGAAAAGGCCCTGATGCTGGGAAAGACTGAAGGTAAGAGGAGAACGGGGTGACAGAGGATAAGATGGTTGGGTGGCCTCACTGACTCAATGAACATGAGTTTGAGCAAACTCTGGGAGATAGTGAAGAATAGGGAAGCCTGCCGTGCTGCAGTTCATGGAGTAACAAAGAGTCAGACGTGACTTAGCAACAACTTAATATTCTATTTTTAAAGGATGCATTTCTATTGTGCTTAAAATAGATACATTGGATTTTGTTGTCTGCAACTGAACCTCAACTAATATAAGTTCAAAGGAAAGATCCCACATTCCAGAGTGAGCTGGGAGACCAGTATAACACATACAGGAGGGTATCTAAACCTTACCCACATCAAGGATATAAAGTTGTGTGGATTTTGAAGATTAGGAGAGGATGTGGAGAGACAGTTTTGGCGTCCTATGACCCTAAGGGCAGAAGGGAGTGGATGCCTGCCCCTTACCTCAAGTCTAAGGAGAGGGGCTTCAAGGTCACAACTTGAAGACCTTGTTAAGTGTCCCCTGGAGTTTGGAGGATACAGCAGAATGTTGTTTGACTCAAACCTGAGAACTACAACAGGCAGAGACTGCTGATGGCTCCCTGTCTCCATGGCAGAGTGAGGAAAGATGACTATATAGGGATCCACCAGAGCTCCAGTTTGCTGGAAGCTCCAGTTTGCTGGAATGAGGAAAGTGGGTATGTCCCATGGACTAGATGTGAGCTTCACACATGTGAAACTTTCAGCAAAAGTTTATTAGGTCTGGTCCCAAATAGCTGCCTGGAGCTGGAGAGACCTCAATGGAGGAAGGAAGTTAGAAGTCGATAGGTATAAGGGAGGAAAACTCATTTTCCTTCTACCCTTCTGATTTCTTGGCTGAGACCCCTATAATAAAAGAAGATTAAGGACTTCCCTGGTGATCCAGTGGTTAAGAATCTGCCTTCTTATGCCCGGGACGTGGGTTTCATCTCTGGTCCAGGAAGATTCCACATGCCATGGGTCAACTAAGCCCACGTGCCACAACAAAGACCCAGCAGAGCCAAAATAAAATAATAGTGAAAATAAAGAAATCAAATAAAAATAACTAGCTTAGGTTTTTTTTTTTTTTAAAAAAAAAAAAGAAGATTAATAAGAGAAAAACAAACAAGCTTTTAAACATGCATACTTCATGTAAAGGTGGGAGATGCCCAGGGTAAAATGAGGAACTCCACAAGGTGGTTTAGAACTCTGGCTTAAATACCATCTTCAGTTACAAACAAAAGAAAGACATGGGGAGTCTACGTGAACAGCTGGTGCTAACCTCTTTCTCTTCTCAACCCTCAATACCAGTGACCACCCTACACCTGGTTACATCACCACCATCCACCATAACTTTTATCTAGCACCTACCATGCCATAAACCCTGAGCCAAGAATTTACATCAGTCTGCTTTCATTTGTGTATCAATATTTATAGCTGTGCTGGGTCTTCATTACTGTGCTCGGGCTTCTCTTTATTTGAGGGAAGGGAGGGCTACTCCCTAGTTGCCATGCATGGACTTCTTATTGCAGGGGCTTCTCTTACTGAAGAGCAATGGGGTCTGGGGCACACAGGCCTCAGTAGTCGGGGTACACAGGCTTAGTTGCCCTGAGGTAGGTGGAGTCCCCACACCAGGGATCGAATCCAGGTCTCCTGCACAGATAGGCAGATCCTTAACCACTGGACCACCAGGGAAGTCCGTCTGTCTGCTTTTAAACTCTTGGAACAACCTTCTGAAGTAGGTACCATTTACAAATGAATACTTCTGAGTAGGGACTCAAATGAGGAAAAAGAGGCTCAGGGAGGATAGAGGACTTCCTAAGGTCACATATTTAGAAAGTGGCAGAGATAGGATTTGAACCCAGCTCTGTCTGATTCTAGAGCCCTTACCTTCTTTCCACCCCCTCTCTGCCCTGCTAGAGGGGCTTGCACCGTAATTTTGCCTCCATGTTGCTGCTTGGCCCCTTTGTTGTTATTTGCCCTTTCCTCTATTAATGTTCCTTTATCTTAGTACCTGATTCCTTTAGAGGGGGACTGCCCTCTACATATCAGTAGATCAAGGAGAGATTATTTGCTTGACTTCACATAGTTTTCTCAACCTCAAGGTGCAGGAGAAGAACCTCCAGCTTCTATTTCATCATCCAGTCCCTGCTGGGACAGGGTCAAGCAGGACAGTATGCATTTTTGATCTTCCTTTCCTGCTTCTCCATCTCTAATACATACATGCCCTGATCCTACTTCAGTCCCTCCTTAAGAAATGAGAGAAAACTCCTCCTTAGTAGGTACCTCCCCTCAGCCACCTACATCCCTCTCCCTGCCTCTCCTTACCTGAGACCCAGAGCAGCAGCAGCAGTTGCCATGGCCACCCCCAGAGCCTTCCCCCTCCACTTCATCCCGATCCCTGGATCCACTGTGCATCGGTCACTTCAACATCTTTATCGGTCGCTTCAGCATCTTTTCCATTTACTGGAGGATGTTGCCTCACTTGGGTGTTTTCCATCTTCCCTGAGGAGGCTTGGTTGTCAGTTTGCAGTTGAGAAACCCTGAGGAAAATGTGACAAGACAGGGCAGCTCAGGAAAATGCAGAAGAAAGAGAAGAGAGAGGTCACTGCCCTTGTGACATCTTCCTTCCTGCTTTCATCATGTCATAACCCAATTGGGCAACACTCAGCAGCTCGCCATTCTCCACCAGAGCAAGTCTAGACCCATCCATCTGATGTCCCACCTCTCTGCCACCAAGACTGCCTCCAGCCACCAAGACCTTCTCATCACTGGCCACTGACCACTACATCCCACAACCCCTCCTACCAATCTCCCCCCACACCTGGCACTGTGTATCCAGCTTTGACTTGCCTTTTGAGGCCTGAGTCAAGCCTTCCTGATGACCCACCTTCTTCCACCTTACTCCACACCGATTCCCAAGGATGGGCATGTATGTGGCTGAGTCACTTGGGAAGCTTGGTGAACATACATCTGTCTGGGCTTCACCCCAGACACACTGATTTGATAAGTCTGGGGAGCGCCTGGGAACCTGCATTTTAACAAGCATACCAGGTGATTCTGAAGCAAGTGGTCCAAATAGAAGGTGAAAAAGAGTTCACCCACATCCAAAAGTCCTGTAAGAGTCAGGTAGCCCCTGAAGTGTTCCTCAGCTGCTCTGCCTGAATCTAAGGTATGTGTTTCCCTGAGTTCCAGTCCAGACGTGAGCATAGAAACCACAGTTTTAATGGTATTAGGAGTGACTCCAAGGATTGCAGTCCTGCTGTGTGCCAGATGTTTTACACAGGGTGTCTCATTTAATTCTACCAGCTTTGGAATTGTGTAATAGATATTCATCGTCTTTTGGCTCTTCATCACCCAATACCCTTTACGTTTGGGGCATATGCCCCAAGGTGTGGGTCTCACGGGGCACTGAACTCTACTTCCCCTTCTACTGAGCATGGAGAAAGATATTTCTCCTGCCCCTTCTCCCTGGCATCTATGGTACGGAAATGTGACTTGACCTAAGTGGCCAGATGCATGATTCTCAGAGGGGTCAGTCCCCAGGTTGGTGAGGAAGTCCTCGCAGGATGGCAGGGGGCTCAGGGAGGGGAGGACTGTACCTTAGCTCTCAGGGTAGCTGTTTCAGAAAGAGAGGGGAAGGGCATCCTGATGGTAAGAATATGGATCATGGGTGGTAGAGTATGTTTTCTCTCGGAGAATTTAAGACAACTTTGGCCTTGGCCATTCCTGAATGGGAATGGAAGGACTCATCATCTCCTCACCACTAGTGGGGTCCCGTCCCCTTTAGAGTTAGAAGAGGTAGAAAATCAGAAAGTACTGATTTAAATCTGTTGGTGGGCCTGGATACTTATTTCATGGATGAGCTTGAGAGTGAAGGGGAAGCTGTAGGGGCAGAGAGAGAGGCAGAGGAAGGCAAGGGGTGGTGCCAGCAGGGCACGGGAGAGACAACCTCCAAGAGCCTGACTGGTGAGAGCTGGTCACCACCATCCCTGCCCCTCATGTGATACAAGGAAGAGACACTTAGATAGAGCAGGCTCCCTGTTGTCCTGGTCTATATGGCTTTGCAGCACTTGGTCTTCAGTAAGGGAGCTCTAGTTTTTGTCCCTGCCAGTAAGTGGTGATGCACTTCTCATGTGGTCTCATTCCAGGCATGGATCTCTGCCTTTGTGGGATTGTTCTGAGGATCCAGTGGCCAGATGCACCCCAGCTGATGCCCACAATAAATGCACACCATGGACAAATGATATTGCTTTACCAGTCCCAAGCCATGGATCCTATCTCATCCTCCCAGAATTGTCCCAGGATACACCCTTCTGATTAGCTCAGTTCCCCTTTCCCAAATATGGAATTCTTACCATGACATCTCATCTTCTCTTTGCTCCATGGTTTTCAACAATCTTCTGGGAGTGTTGGAAAAGGCCATAAATGAAGGGGAGAAATGGAAACATCTGATTCTAGAGGAGAGGACAGCCCTGGCAGCTGAGAGAACAAGATGCTTCTGTACTGGGAACTCTGTCCAGTTCAAGCCAAAATGTTGTAGTCCGGGGTGAGGACCAGAGCAGAGTAAGCAGCCACAGCCTCTGTGCCTCACGACCCCCACAGACCTTGACAGTGAAAAGCATCAGGCAGTGTCTTCATTTTTTAATATTTATTTATTTACTTATTTGGCTGTGCCGGGTCTTAGTGGCAGCACGTGGGATCTTTGACCTTCGTTGCCGCAAGCAGAATCTAGTTCCCTGACAGGGATGGAACCCAGGGGGCCCCCTGCATTGGGAACTCGGACTTAGCCACTGGGCCACCAGGGAAGTCCCAGGCAGTGTCTGTATTTAATGCAAACCCTGAGCCACCAGTGGAATGAGCAGGTGTGGGGCCGTATCTTCTCTTAGGGGACAAAGCACACCCAAGGGTATCAGTTAAATGAGGGGAGTTAGCAGGGCCACGAAGGTGGGATCCTGAGCCTTAGAAGTCACCTGAGTTGCAGATCTGCTCATGTCACTGACCCCCTTACACTGACCCCCTCTTCCCCTTACACCCCTCTTCAGGCACAACTGCCAGGCGGACACGGGTGGAGGTTGGAGGTCATTCTTGTGGATTCCTGTGGCTAAGATGCAAATGACCTCTGCGTGACAGCAAACAGAGCGATGAAGACCAGGGTCTTACTCAGGAGTCCACACGCTGCAGGAATGATGATGCTGATCCCAGGGGCCCTGGGGGAGACAGAAGACTGAGCGCAGCTATGGACACGGATGCTCCCACACACACACGTGTCTGTCACGGGCTTGCACACCCTATGGCTCATCTGCTCCCAATCCCTCCTTTCCCCATACTGACTGGCTCTGTCATGTGCATCTAGTTTGTCCCATCACCTAGAACTACTGATTAGAAATACACTTCGTAGACAGCACAGAGTCCACGTTCAGAAGAGGCATCAGAGAGAAAGGACAGGCGGACAAGGCTCCTTCCTGCCTTCATGCAGTAGAGAGGGCGAGCGCTCCCAGAGCAAGAAAAGCTGGCTTCCATTCTCAGCATCAGGACCTATCCTGGGAGAGTCACGTCACCTCTCTGGCCTCATTTATAAACTGAGATTCCAGTCCTCATCAAAATCCCATCATGAATTTTCATAGACCTCAGCAACGTGATTCTAAAAGTCCTGGGTAAACATCAGCAGGTACCTTAAGAAAAGGACGCAAATGAATGGAGAAACTTGGCTTGTATAGACTCAGCAGATGTGGAAATAGGTTGTGTGTGTGTTCAGTTGCTTCAGTTGTGTCTGCCTCTTTGCGACACTATAGACTGTAGCCCTCCAGGCTCCTCTGTCCATGGGATTCTCCAGGCAAGAATACTGGAGTGGGTTGCCATGGCCTCCTCTAGGGGATCTTCCTGACCCAGGGATCAAACCCATGTCTCTTATGCCTCCTGCATTGGCAGGTTCTTTACCACTACTGCCACCTGGGAAGCCCATGGCAATAGGTTACAGCACAACTAATCCATAGAGATGAGACAGCGGGTTGAAAAGAGAAACAGCAGGGAAACAAACAGAAGTCCAGATATAGATCCAAGGATAGTTAAGAATCCATATCTAAGGAAATTGGCAGCCCAAAAGGTAGGCAAGAATTGTCTAGTAAATAAACAGTCTTGTGATTCCTGGGTGGCAAAATGTAAGAAAAAGTCCTTGCTTCTATCATTCACACCATATAGCAAAATAACATCCCCNAGCCACCTCCAAGCCCTGGAATGTTTTCTTGCACAGAGCTCCTAGAACATGTCCACTCTCAAGGGCAAGCATTGCATCCCTTTCTGAGGCTGTATGCAGGCAGCCAGACACCCCCATCCCACCCCACCCCAAGCCACTCCAGCCACAGTGCTGGGGAATTCCTGTGCCCCTCACCGAGTGCTGGGAGTACAAACGCTCCAGCTCCCCAGCCCCTTTTCTGGACAGACAACTCCTGTGATGCCCAGAAGCCCCTTCAGTCCCTGTGGGACTCGCCTTGGTTATGGCATCCTTTGCTAGGTTTCCTTCCCTCCCAGTCCCACTCCCCAGGAATGGTTTTTCCTGGGATTCCTTCCTAAAACATTTGCACAAGATTTTCTCCACAGCCTGCCTCCGTGGAACCCTCTGAAGACAGGGTGACAGCGGCTTCCTCTGAAGTGCCACACCCTCCGGCCCCAGATAGGCGCCTCTGCTCCTCCATCTTCTGGACAAACTGCTCCCTCCACTAAATTCTCTCTTTCAAACAGCTCAGTGGCTTCTGCCTTCCTGACTGGACTCTGACACATAGAATGGTTCATGTTGATTAAAACACATAAAGTCAATAGGTGAAGGAGGTGTAGCCTTTAGTAGGAATATGGGTGAATGTTTGCACTCTTAGTTTATACTCTGGAAAATTAGTGATAAAAAAGAATAGCATTTATTGTAAAGATGTGTTTTATTTTAAATGTTTTAATGATCTCCTACTATGTACCAGCTACTTAGGCACAACAGAAAGGGAAGAGGGCACTCTGCCTCTACCCTATGGAGCTCAAAGTCCACAGTAATAGATGAAAGCAAGTCCCAGCTCATGTCTGATACCATGCAGGGTCCTGTGGGGCTCCTGGGCACAAGGTTTTTTATGTCCCCCATTTCTTTCATTTTAGCAAACAACCTTCATTCAGCCTCCATGGCTTTCCCTGAGCCCCAGGGGGCAGATTCAAGGAGTTGTTAATTAGGGAAGGGAGGGGAAGCTAAAGGCAAAGGAGGAAAGGCAAGATATACCCATCTGAATGCACAGTTCCAAAGAATAGAGATAAGAAAGACTTCCTCAGGGATCAATGAATATAGAGGAAATAGAGGAAAACAATACAATGGGAAAGACTAGAGATCTCTTCAAGAAAATTAGAGATACCAAGGAACATTTCATGCAAAGGTGGGCTCAATAAAGGACAGAAATGGAATGGACCTAACAGAAGCAGAAGATGTTAAGAAGAGGTGGCAAGAATACACAGAAGAAGTATGCAAAAAAGACCTTCCTAACCCAGATAACCACGATGGTGTGATGACTCACCTAGAGCCAGACATCTTGGAGATGTCTGCTAACAAAGGTCTGTCCAGTCACAGCTATGGTTTTTCCAGCAGTCATGTATGGATGTGAGAGTTGGGCCATAAAGAAAGCTGAGCACCAAAGAATTGATGCTTTTGAACTGTGATGTTGGAGAAGACTCTTGAGAGTCCCTTGGACTGCAAGGAGATCCNGACTCTTGAGAGTCCCTTGGACAGCAAGGAGATCCAACCAGTCCATTCTGAAGGAGATCAGTCCTGAATATTCACTGGAAGGACTGATGTTGAAGCTGAAACTCCAATGCTTTGGCCACCTTATGGGACGAACTGACTCATTGGAAAAGACCCTGATGCTGGGAAAGATTGAAGGCAAGAGGAGAAGGGAACATCAGAGGATCAGATGGTTGAATGGCATCACCTACTTGACGAACACGAGTTTGAGCAAGCTCTAGGAGTGGGCGATGGACAGGAAAGCCTGGCAGTCATAGGGCTGCACAGACTCAGACATGACTGAGCAACTGAACTGAACTGGGGATGCAAGACCAGGGAGAAAAAGTCAAGAGCAACCTCTGAGCAAGGTCCTGTTTTCCCATCAGTCGTTGTCATTCAGTCACTCAGTTCTGTCTGACTTTTTGCAACCCCATGAACTGCAGCATGCCAGGCTTCCCTGTCTTTCACTGTCTCCCAGAGTTTGCTCAGACTCATGTCCATTGAGTCAATGATGCCACCCAAACATCTCATTCTCTGTCAACCCCTTCCTCTTGTCCTCAATCTTTCCCAGAATCATGGTCTTTTCCAATGAATCAGCTCTTTGTATCAGGTGGCCAAAGTATTGGAGGTTCAGCTTCAGCATGAGTCCTTCCAATGAATACTCAGGGTTGATTTCTTATAGGATGGTCTGGTTTGATCTCCTTGCTGTCCAAGGGACTTTCAAGAGTCTTTTCCAACACCACAGTTCAAAAGCATCAATTCTTTGGTGCTCAGCTTTCTTTATGGTTCAGCTCTCACATCTATACATGATTGCTGGAAAAACCATAGCTTTGACTATACAGACCTATGTCAGCAAAGTGATGTCTCTGCTTTTTAATGTGCTGTCTAGGTTGGTCATAGCTTTTCTTCCAAGGAGCAAGCGTCTTTTAATTTTGTGACTGCAGTCACTATCTGCAGTGATTTTGGATCCCAAGAAAATAAAATCTGCCATTGTTTTCACTTTTTCCCCATCTATTTGTCATTTCAAGTAGTGGGACTGGAAACCATGATCTTAGTTTTTTGAGTGTTGAGTTTTAAGCCAGCTTTTTCACTCTCCTCTTTACCCCTATCAAGAGGCTCTTTACTTTCTCTTTCTGCCATTAGGGTGATATCATCTGCATATCTGAGGTTGTTGATATTCTCCTAGAAGTCTTGATTTCAGCTTGTGATTCCTCATCAGTGAATACAGACAATATCTTTGAGCTGTTTTGCAGATACTGAAACCCCCTCCAGGTGGTAGAAGTTAATGAAGATTAATGATGGTCTGCCACCCACAAGCATGTAGACCCTAGACCTGTTGGTCCTGAAGGATAAGGATGCTGACTCCTACTTATGTCATCACCAGCCCATCAGAAGAATGTTCATGAGCTGATCACACCCCCTCTGAACAATTACTATGAAACTTGTCACTATCTTCCCCAAGTTGCAACACATAGTTTTGAGAACATTAGCCCACAGTGGCCCCCTTTGCCTAGCAAAGCAACAAAGCTACTCCTTTCTACTTCACCCAAAACTGTCTTTGAGATTTGATTTGGCACCAGCATACACAGAATTTGAGCTTTCAACATCACATCTATTTTGACAGATATATTTTTTAAATACCAGAGCCTTGTAGTGACCTGCTTCTCTTCTGCATTGTGCATTTCACTTCAAATTGTTTCCAACCTTTGGAAAACAAATTGGCAATATGTGTAGAGGAAAATGGCTTTCCAGGTAGCTCTGTGATAAAGAATCCACCTGCCAATGCAGGAGATACAGGTTCAATCTCTAGGTCAGGAAGACTCCCTGGAGGATGAAATGGTAACCCATCATAGTAATCTTGCCTGGATAATTCCATGGACAAAGGAGCCTGGCAGGCTACAGTCCATGTGGTCACAAAGAGTTAGACACAAGTGAGCATGCAAGGACACATACAGAACAGTATAAATGTTGGGCTTCTTTCAAGGGAATGTCTTTTGAGTGAACAATTTAAAAGAAGAAAAGGACATCTACAAATATATGTTCATCTCAAAGTTATCAATACTACAAAAAATGAAAATAATCTCAATGTCTGAAAACAGGCAAAGGATTATGTGAGCAATGGCTTTCTATTGATAGAAAAGTATGCTGAAATTCTGACTACAAAGACCAGGGAGCAACACTGAAGAATACTTTTAGCCAAAAAAAAAAATAATGAAAATGTGTATAATTAGAATTAATGCCACATTAAAATATATCCAAGCATGAATAAAAGCTAGAAGAGAAGATGGACAAGAAAAGACACATTAGATTGGTAGGAATATGGAAGAATATTTCTTTCTCTGCTAAGTTAACATTTAGTGATCAACACACTCTAAGATAAATCAACATTTAATAATAAACTGTATAAAAGGGTGAGCATGCAAAGGTCATGGTTCTTAGCTTTGCCTGCACATTTTAAGAGTCCTAAAGATCTTATAAAAACTACTGAGACTGGCCCCACCTCCAGAAATTCTAATCCTTTTGGTCTGCAGAGGTCACATGCATCAGTATTGAAAACAACCCAGGGATTTCCCCAGTGGTCAGTGATCAAGACTCTGCCTTGCAGTGGAGGGGATGCTGGTTACATCACTGTTTGGGAAACTGAGATCCCACATCCTGCAGGGTGCATTAAAAAAATTTTTTTTAATCAATTAATAAAACAAGCCAAATAAAAGCCAATGCTCCAGGATATCCTAATGCGCCTCACTTGCTCGAGCTGTTGGGCTAGATTATGGCTTCCAGCTCTGATTTTTTTTCTACCCTCCCCTTCCCCCTCCAACCCCAACCATAGAAACAAGGAAACTGAAGCCAGAGAAGGCTCCTGAGTGGCCTGAAGTTACACTTTCAGTCGATCTGGCTGACATTAGAATCCAGGGTCTCTTTTCCCACCACACCATTAGGGGTTTGCTGAGCCCTTGGAATTCAGCACAGACGCCATTTCCCTCTCCTTACCCCTCTGACATGCAAGAAGCAAACACAGAGGGAAACGGTGGGGAGAATGGCAGCCTCGTATTGCCTCCAAGAGCCTCCTCCTCTCTCCAGCACCAGCACACTCCTTCCTCCCCTGGGAAGGTCCACCAGACCGAGAGGACTCAAACCCACCCTGCCCTCTACCCTCCCCCATCCCTCACTCCCCACACCCTCTCAGCACATGGACTGGGAATCAAAGGACTTGGTGTCCGATCCAAGGGCCCAGAGACCTGGAAACCATACCTGGTGACGTGTGTCACATTTGTGGGAGTGACTGTGAAGCCGGGAGAGGAGAGCCTATCAGCTGATGTGGGGACGAGTTGGCTCACGGGCCTGGGCCTGGGCCTGGGGCTGGGACGGAGCTTGGTGGTGACGGGAGGTAGGGTGGGATTCTGAGCAGAGATCTGGCAAGGATACTCATCTGAGTCAGGGGTTCCCAAAGAATCTGCAAGAAAGCACATTGGATGGTTGGACAGATGATGGATAGATGGAAGGATGAGTAGTATAGTAAGTGGACCTGAGGAGGGAAATGAACATGGCCACTCATGAACCAAGGTTTCCTTTTGCTTTTAATTTTAATAAAGAAATAGTGCGGCATTGCTTGGGTCAGAGATGGGGAAAAGGAAAGAAGGAAGGAAAGGAGGAGGGAGAGGGATAAGGAAGAAGGAAGGTATTTCTAGGCTATTCATGTTATTGGAAATGCACTTGCCTGCCATTCTTCACCAATCCATACATGCCCTTCTTCAAGAATAATTCCCTGATTATCTTATACCATTCTCTCTGCCTTGCACTCACCTGTACCTGTGGCATATTGCTTTGCAAGTTATCTTTCATTAATATAGTGCAGATGTGTCTTGTCTTCCTTAGATATGGGCTCCACAGGAGCTAGGAACTTGAATTGGCCCCCGTTCTAATCTGCTTCCCTTAATTCATCCAGTCAACATCTGTGGAGGCCCTACTATATGCCAGGCACTTCATCAGTTGTTAGAGATATAGAGTCAAATAAGGCACAGATTATTTCCTCCAAGGTTCTCAAAGATGAATAGGGAAGACAGTTAAGGAAACTGGCCACTACTTCATCCAGTGAGATAGAGCTGTCTTTGAAGAGAGCACCAAGTGAGCCCTGGTGCTTTGCTACTTAAAACAGACGCCATGGACCAGCAGCGTCAGCACTGTCAGTGAAGAAGCTGGAAATGCAGAATCCAGGTCCCATCCTAGATGTACTACATTTAAAATAAGACCCCCAGGTGGTTTGTGCCCACTTAAGGTCTGAGGAGCACTGCTTCTGAGGAAGCACCCAGGAGGGACCTCAGATGCATCCTTAGGAAGGGAGGGTGACTCACAGAGGCTTCCCAAGCAAATGACTTCTACATGAAGACCTGAAGCTTGAGACTAAAGTGTCCCAAGTCCATCACTCACCTTTCACCATATCCCACTTCCTACAATAGCACAGCATGTTAGGTTCTGCTCCCAAAGAGGGATCCCATACAAAGAATGAGATGCAATCCCTTCTTACCATTAGACCAAATGACTCTCAAGGACCTCAGATGAGAAACAAGGAGCTTCTAGAAACAAGGAGCAAAATCATAAGCTTCTAGAAATCCTGAGCCACAGCCCTACTGATGCTCCCACCACTGTCCCACCCAACCTGATCTGGCTCTCCCACCCTCTACCACCCACCCCCAGGTCACTCACTCTTGGTCACCACCAGGCGGACTGGGTAGAACAGGATGATGGGGTCACTGGGTGTCAAGATCACACATCGGTACAGTCCTGAGTCCTCCACTTGAAGATTGGTCATTCGGATTTGCAGCATCCCTTCACTGGGGATGTCTTCTAGGAAGTACTTCCCCACCTGGACTTGACTGGACCCCTCTGTGATTGCCAGTGTCTGGACCTCCCCGTTATCTTTCAGCCTCTGCCAAGCCTTCTGGCTGTAGGAATATATGTTGGTATTCGTAGGACAGCTCACTTTCAAGGTCTGCCCCTCTGCTAGAGTACACTTCTCCTCGAATAGTTTAGCAGCAGCTTGGATTTCTGTAAGCAGAAAATTTGAGTTAGGCTCTGTGAGGAATAGCTTCCTTCTCTTTGGGAAAAAAAAAAGAGAGAGGAGCCACCTTTCTCTCTTGTTAAATCACCTAATTTTTAGACAAGATCCTCGAGGTCTCCAGAGAAGATGCAACTTTCCCTGCAAGCTAGCATTAGACCCCAGATCTTACCACTGCAAGTAGTTTTGGGGGGTGGGGGTTCATTTGGTTTGTTTGTTTGATTGATTTTGACCACAAAAGTTAGACTGTGTATGATTTGTGCAAATCAACTTTCATAAATGACTGTTTTTGAGAGGAAGAAATTGTCTGAATAGAGACAGAGCATGGGACACATGCTAAGACCATGAATGACAGGGACATGACGGGAGGGAAAGATTATAGAGAAGGATGTACAGGGTGCAGAATGAGACTTCTGAATCCTAACTACTAGACCACCAGGGACAGGGTGCAAAGTGGATGTGAAGAGATGTTACTATCAGAAAGTGACTCTTCTGAACAGCTAGAGGAACTTCATCTAAGTCAGAGGAGAGAGACCAGTTCAAGAGACTATTGGAAAAATGGCGAGGAAGCCATCTCGAGGACATGGTGGACATTGATGTCTGGTGGTGTGGTCTTCACCTCTCCCTCCCTTGGGTAGCAGATCACCTCTTTCTCAGGGTGCTCATCTTTCTCATCCTACGTACCTTTACTGATGGGGCTGCTGGTATTCTCCAGGATGGACACAGAGACACAGGCTTAACCAAAGAATCCCACCACCTTGGCCATGCTGATTGGCCTAGAAATGGGCACATGACTAAGGCTGGGCCAATCAGAATCCTCTATTGAGATTGCTGCTCTTTCTTACTGTGTTGATTGGTCTATAGGATGTTGCTTGCATCCAAAAGAGTTCTAAATATTACAGAATGTCAAGGAGTCACAGCAGTGGTCCTCCACTGGGGACAATCTTCCCTCTGGGGACATTGGGCAATGACTGCAGATATTTTTGGTTGTTATAATTTGGTGTTATGCCGTGCTTAGTCACTCAGTCATGTCCAACTCTTTGAGACCCCATGGACTATAGCCCACCAGGCTCCTCTGTCCATGGGATTCTCCAGGCAAGAATACTAGAGTGGGTTGCCATTCCCTTCTCCAGGGGATCCTCCCAACCCAGGGATCGAACCCAAGTCTCCCTCATTGCAGGTGGATTCTTTACTGTTTGAGCCACCAGGGAAGCCCAAGAATACAGGAGTAGGTAGCCTATCCCTTCTCCAGGGGATCTTCCCAACCCGGGAATAGAACTGGGGTCTCCTGCATTGCAGACAGATTCTTTACCAGCTGAGCTACCAGGGAAGCCCCATCATTGGGAGCAAGGAGGTGCTAATAGCATCTAATGGGTAGAGGCCAGAGATGTTGTTAAATGTTAAACATCCTTCAGTGCACAGGCCAGCCCCCATGAGAAAAAATTAACCCACCCATAATGTCAATAGTGCCAAGGCTGAGAACCCCTGGATTACAGGGACAAAAGTTTCAATCACACTCTTGAATGTTGAACTTAGAATTGGCATGAATTTCTGGTCTGGTCCAAGGGATCCTTGCTGATGGGAGGGCCAAGTAGAGTTGAAGTAATAAGAGCCAGGTCTGTGTTTTCCACTGGACACAGCAGGGCTCCCTTTACTGAGGGTCTATAGTTAATCCATCCAGGCCTGAGATACCTTCCTTCATGGAAAACCAAATAAAGGACTGGATAGTGGTGGGTCAATCCACCTACCATTACTAAGGTCAGGCTACCACTACCTACAATTATGGCTGCTTTTATTAATCTAAATGCTGCTGCTGCTGCTAAAATTCATATTTTGAAATCTTAAACTTCAAGGTGGAGATAGTTAGGTCATAAGGGCTCTGCCCTCAGGAATAGGATTAGTGCCTTTAGTAATGAGGCTCCAGGGAGCTCCCTTGCCCCTTCCCCCACATGAGGATACAGTGGGAAATTGGTAGTCAGTCTGCAACTCAGAAGAGGACCTTCCCCAGAACTCAATCATACTGGTACCGTGACCTTGAATTTTCAGCCTCCAGAACTGGGAGAAGTAAATTTCTGTTGTGTATAAGCCACCCAGACTGTAGTATTTTGTTATAACTGCCCGGATGGGTCAAGACAGTAGGAGTCACAGGAGATAGATTGCTCACAAACCTGCCAGGCTCTTGTGAATGGAGACAGTGAGAAACAAATGCAGAAGTGAAGTCTGTACATCACTTTTTGCACCATTTCAAGAAAGGACTTCTTTATATTATTAATGTAAAAAAGAATAACAAATACCTTTTACTGCTAAGTGTCTAAGACACTCTCATTTAATCTTTATAATGTATCAGTTGACACTGCTATTTTTCCTAGTTTCAAGACAAAGAAATTGGGGGACAGAAAGTTTATTTAATAACCCAGAAGTTATTATGTGATTTGGGCTTCCCCGGTGGCCTAGTGGTAAAGAATCTGCTTGTTAATGCAAGAGACACGGGTTTGATCCCTGGATTGGGAAGATCCCCTGGACTGGGAATGGCAACCCACTCCAGTATTCTTACCTGGAAAATCCCATGGACAGAGGAGCCTGGCAGGCTACAGTGCATGCGGTTGCAAAGAGTTGGATGCAACTGAGAGCGCACACACATTTGTGATTCGCCCAAGGTCCCACAGGAGAAATGCAGGAAGTCAGGATTCAGACCCTCATAGTCAGACTCTAGAAAGTGTCTGACTCTTGACAACCCTAGTCTCTAAACTAGGAATAATAGTAGTATCAACTTATAAAGATTAAATGAGAGAGTGTCTTAAACACTTAGCAGTAACTGTGACCCCATGGACTGTAGCCTGTCAGGTTCCTCCATCTATAGGATTTTTCCAGGCAAGAATACTGGTGTGGGTTGCTGGTTCCCTCTCCAGGGGATATTCCCAACCCATGGATTAGAACCTGGGTCCCTGGCACTGCAGGCAGACTCTTTACTGTCTGAGCCACCAGGGAAGACTCTAGAATCAGCTCTAAACCTCTGAGCTAGATTGCCCAAAGCAGCTGTCTAGTTGGGGTTAAAGCCAGTGACAACCCAAATGAGAATAGCTGACTAATAATTCTATTCCCCAGGATACAGGGTCTAGAAGGAGCTTTTATGTTACACCCTAAGCTACCCTGATGGGACTCAGTGGGAAAAAAAAAACCCACTGGTTTCCTCTCAGCCTTCAACCTTCCAACTTCTCCCAGGTCCCCTTTGGAAAAACATGAATAAGACACAAGGAGGGACTTCCCTGGTGGTCCAGTGGGGTTGGGAATCGGTCTGCCAACGCAGGGACACAGGTTCCATCCCTGCTTCAGGGAGATACCACATGCCAAGGGGCAGGCAAGCCTACGCACCGCAACTACTGAACCTGTGCTCCAGAACCCGTGAGCTGCAACAAGAGAAGCCACGGCAGTGAGAAGGCCACGCACTCAACTAGAGAGCAGCCCCACTCACCCCGACTAGGGAAAGCCCAGGCACCACAATGAGGACCCCGTGCGGGCAAGTAAATGAATAAAACTAAAAATGAAGCGACAAATAAACACAACCTCCACTGCAAAATGAAAACAGATCTTTAAAAAAAGAAAAGAAAGGAAAGACACAAGGAAGTGCACTGGTCCATGGGAACCACACTTCCATGTCCCCCATCTGGAGCATCACCCCAGCTCCAAGGAATCCCGGAGTAACCCTGGTGTGCAGGCTCTAGCAGGCGACTATCCAGGACTTTACTCAAGGCAGTGGGTCCCCGGAAAACATCCTCTCCCTAGAATCCTTTCTGTCCTTCCAAAGCAAACCTTTCTTCTAACTCCTTGTTGATATGCTCCCCTTCTCTGCTTATTTTCTGAATGTATTCATGAGGACTGGGCAGGAACAATGAAAGCTCCAAGTGCTTCCACTTTTAGTGAAGGTGTGAGCTGGGCAGGAAGAGGCGAGAAGGGCCCCAGCAACCCTGCGGAGCCCGAGCAGCAGAGCCTCAGGGCCGGGGAATCACGGCCTCTGTGAAAACGGGCTCTTTTCTCCTGTGCACTTCTGTGTCCTCAGCAATAGCAGATCTCCTGGCCCATGCTTGGCCACTGGGAGATATTTATTGAATGGACTATGTCTTTGGGGTTTAGGCTTCCCTGGTGGCTCAGTTGGTAAAAAGTTTGCCTTCAGTGTGAGAGACCCAGGTTCGATCCCTGGGTGGGGAAGATCCCCTGGAGAAGGAAATGGCAACCCATTCCAGTATTCTTGCCTGGAGAATTTTATGGATAGACATGGGGTCACAAAGAGTTGGACACAACTGAGTGACTAACATTCTTTCAACATCCAAAACACCATGATGGACTATAAAGGGAAAAAAATGTCAAACTCAAATACAAAATTCCCTTAGGTCATGTCAAGGTGAGATTTTTCTCTACCATTGGTTTTCCACTCGGGGTTTTGCGTGACCCTGACAACATCAAAAGGCATCTTGCTTCCCTAACGTACCCCCTTTAGTTCTGTTCTCGGGCCCTGTATGTTCTGATTCTTTTAAGTCTGGGTGGAGAAACCCAGTGTGGCATAGCTACTGAATGACTCTGTCTTGGGTGGCCATACCCCCCGGAGCTTCAGAGGAAAAGGGAGACCTTTCTTGTGGAGGGCTTGGCCCCAACCCCACGTCCTGGGTGGAGAGCTCACCCGTTCACGCCTCCTCCGCATCTTACCTGGGATGAAGAGCATCCAGAGCAGCCCCCAGAGCCTGGCCTTCCTCATCCTTCATGTGCACTGACTCCAACTGTTCTGTGGCTCCTGGCACAGCTACAGAGGGACACTCTACCCCAGAGGCTCCAGAAAGTTGCACAACAGGATGTTATGCCGTTGCTGGGAGGTGCTGAGTCTGATGCTGTGTTTCATCACTGGTTATCTTGGCTCCAGACGTCAANTATTTTATTTTTTTTTTCTGGTTGAAATTACAATTTACAATATAAGTATACATGTTTCAATGCCATTCTCCCATCTCATCCCACCCTCTCCCTCTCTCTCTCCCCCAGAGTCATCACTGGTTATCTTGGCTCCAGACGTCAAGGACAACATAGGGATCCAAGACTGGGCTGATTCATAGACCAGAAAAGATGCAGGATGATATAGTACAAGACAGTGAAAAAAGAAGAAAGAAATCCAAAAAGTTCCTTACTAGAAGAAATGAAAGGCAGATTTGACAGTGTGAAAAGTCAACAACAGAAAAGATTCACTTCAGAAATAATCCCAAATGTAAAATGAATAGGACACGTTAAAGAGCTAAGAAATATACTGGAGGACAAAGCATAGAAATCCAATCTACCAATCATCTACAAATAAGAAATGTCCTTGAAGATTAACATGGGACAGTGGATCATAAACAAGGTCAAAAGTGTATTATATTAAATAAAAACACTTTCCAAGATACAAGTACCCCAATGTTCAGAGCAGCACTAATTACAATGCCCAAAATATGGAAATAACCTAAATGTTCATGAACAGATGAATGGATAAAGAAGATGTGGTATATATGCAAATATATAGGAATATTATTCAGCCATAATAAAGGATGAAATAATGCTATTTGCAGCAACTGGAATGGACCTAGAGATTATCATACTAACTGAAGTAGTCAGACAAAGACAAATACCATATGATCTCACTTATATGTGGAATCTAAAATATGATACAAATGAACTTATTTACAAAACCAAAAATAGACTTGCAGACGTAGAAAACATACTTACGGTTACCAAAGGGGAAAAGAGGGGAGGGAGGGGTAAATTAGGAGTTTGGGATTAGTAGATACAAACTATATAAAATAGATTTTTTAAAAGAAGGTCTTACTATATAGTATAGGGAACTACATTCAATATTTTGTAATAAACTGTAACGGAAAAGAATCTGAAAATATATATATACATATCTGAAAAATTGCATATACCCTGGATCATGGATCATTTCACATTGTAATGATGGATCATTTTCAACATTGTAAATCAACTACACTTTCATAAAAATCAGAAGCAAAAAGACCTACTCTCGAGATCTGAAAAGATATCTGAAACTGGAAGTTGAGAGAATTTTTTTACATTGGCAAGGAAATTTTCATGAAGAAAAATCAAGACTGGACAGTTTCCAGGTGAGAAATTTTAAATTTAAATAAAAGCTCCTGCTGCTAAACAAACAGGAAAAGAAAACTTGTTTCCTTCAAAAGGATTAAACTGAGTAGAACTCGAATTTCTTCCACCGGGTAACAAATACTGAGACACAGTGGGATGATGTGTAAAGAAAATCTGCCTCTAGAATTGTATACAAAAGCTGATTGCTATTCAAGTATGAAAGCAGCAAAAAAGTACTATCATGTCTGCAAATTATAAAAGCAAAAAAAAAAAACCTCTAAGGTTAACTTTAACATTTTAAATTAAAACTGTTGAATTGGCAGCAACTTCTAAGACATCAACAATAATGAAGAAATTTAAATCCTACTATTACACCCTGCAGAGATCATTGTAGTTAAGATTTTACTAAAATTTCTTTCTATTCTTGGTTCTATAAATGATATCAGAAACCAGGCTTGCAAACTGCACTCGGATTGAAATCTGCCAGAAGCTCTATTTTTTTTATTTGTCTGACCCACAGGGAGGGAAAGAAGACAGAGAGATTTTGAAATGTTCTGACTCAGTGGGGTGTCTATTTGATTTTTACAAGGATGAGTCAGATTTGCACAGTTACTTTAACAGATCCCTCTTCTTACAAGATGTGTCTTCCAGACCTAAATGAATACTACAACACATGCCAATTTTTTGTGTCTTCCTACTTTCAGGGTTTGGGGTCAGTGTTCAGGGTCAAATTCCTGAAAGATTAAGGGAAACCGTTTTTTTTCCACTAGTTTTTGCTTCATGTCCTTTAAGGTTCTGTTATTAGCTGAATATTCTTACAAGATCATTAAGTCTTCCAGTTGATTGATGCTTTTATGATATAAAATGGCTCTCTTTGTCTCTAACTCTTTTCTTTGCTCTGAAGTCTAATCAGATATTGATATAGCCAGGCTCCTCTGTCCATGGAATTCTCTGGGCAAGAATACTGGAGTAGGTAGCCGTTCCCTTCTCCAAGGGATCTTCCCAACCCAGGGATCAAACCCACGTCTCCTCCAGTGCAGGCAGACTCTTTACTGCCTGAGCCACCAGGGAGGTCCTGTTAATGTAGCCACTTCTGCTTTTTAAAAAATTCATGTTTCTATATCTTGTTCCATCCTTTTCCCTTCAACTTACCTAGTCGTTGTCTTTGAAGTGAGATTCATACAAGCAGTATCTGCCTGGATTGTGGTGTCTTATCCACTTTGTGTCTTTTGTAAGGGTGTGACAATGATTTACATCTAAGGTAAATATTGATAGGTTAGCACTTTACTTATTGCTGGTTTTGTTTTTGTCTTCTGGTTCTCATTTCTCTGTTTCTCTCTTGGGAACTTTTCATTAAATAGCCCGAGAAAGAGACAACAAAAGAGACTCAGATCTATAGAGAGAACTTTTGGACTCTGGGGGAGAGAGAGAGGGAGAGGGTGGGATGAGATGGGAGAATGGCATTGCAACATGTATACTATCAAGTAAGAAACGAATCGCCAGTTGATGTCAGATGCAGAATGCAGGATGCTTGGGACTGGTGCAAGGAGAGGACCCAGAGGGATGGCATGGGGTGGGAGGTGGGAGGGGATTCATGTTTGGGAACGTTTGTGCACTCGTGGTGAATTCATGTCAATGTTTGGCAAAACCAATACAGTAATGTAAAGTAAACTAAAGTTAAAATAAAAATTTTAAAAGNAGAAGTCTTTTTCGACCTGTCTGATGGCTTTGTGTACTGGAAGTAAACAGAACGTAAAGTATCCTCTCATTTTTTAACCCACTGTTTTTCTGAAGAGTTCAGTGACCCATCCATTATTTTTTCTGTCTTTCTTTTTTTGGGAGGCCATGGGTGAAGCTGCATCATATGGCTTGCAAGATCTTAGTTCCCTGACCAGGGATGAAACCTGGGCCCCCTGCAGTGTGGAGTCCTAACTTTTCCTGCAGCCAGGATTTTAAATTCTCAATCTACTTCTCCCAACAAGCTATTGTCTTATGGCTTCTCATTAAATAGTCTTGGGACTTGGGACTTAGGATCTCTTTGCATTTTATTAAGGTTCAGTCCAAAGTTCCTCCTTCAGAGGCCCCAGCACCAGGAGGGTTTATTTTTAAGGTACCATGAGTCTTTTTGGTTTTTTTCTTCAAACATTATTTTTAATACTGTTATGAAAGCCTATGTAAATATTATTCTGGTTGGGTTCTTTTTCTACTTTAGTAAGTCACTGGCCCATGTCAATAGGTTCCAATCTTCACATTGGGATAAGGTAACAGTTTCTTTCTTAATATGGATTGGTTAATCACATATCCGTTCTAACCTAGCTAGAATATATGTGTGACATCTTTTAACAATGAGAATGTGCATGTCTTCTTTTTTGGCTCAAAGGAAGGCCTTATGGGTCCAGGACCCAGATCTCTGAATTCTGGTGCTGGTGTTTCTGAAGAGGCCCAACGAGATTTGTTGAGTCTTGCCCCCAAGGCCTTCCCTGGTGGCTCAGATGGTAAAGAATCTGCCTGCAATGCAGGAGTTGCTGGATACTTGGGTTCGATCCCTGGGTTGGGAAGACCCCCTGAAGGAGGGCATGACAACCTATTCCAATATTCTTGTTTGGAGAATCCCTTGGACAGAGAAGCCTGGCAGGCTATAGTCCATAGGGTCACAAAGAGTCAGACACAACTGAAGCGACTTAGCATGCGTGCGTACCCCAAGGCCACAGGCATGAGACCCTGTAGCAAGGCCACAGAAGTAGAGCCCAGAAGCAAGGGCACCTCCGAAGCTGACTTAGCCCCTTTGTAACCATTGCCAAAAGCCCCCCTGATCATCACCAACAGGCTTCCTGACCCCAAATTAGGCAAAAATGCTCATCCGGGTAGTTACCCTAAAGCACCCTATGTGCGTGCATGTTCAGTTGCTTAAGTCGTGTCCGACTTTGCCCTAAAGAGTCACCTAATGCCATCCTTCCTGCAGGAATTTTCTTTGTCTTGAGGCTATAAAAATCGTCTACTAACCAACGAAAATGTCTCCCCTGTCTGTCAGGAGGTCGGCCTGCTGCGCTTGCAGTACCCACAGTATCTCTGCTCTTTGTTCTTAGTAAACTCACTCCCCTCTGAAATGCTCTGTATTTGGAAATTCTTTTCCAACCTCAGACTGCCTCACCAAGACTGTTACCAAGAGCAGGAAAAACTGCACACTGGAACTACTGCCCTTGCCCCAGTTGAAATGCATTGTTTGGGCAACACTCACAGGAACAGACGCAAACAGGAAGACGCAACCCTGTCCCTTCCTCCAGCGCCTGGTCCCCTCTAGTCCCCCTGTTGACAGAGCACAAAGGAGAAATCTGGCTGCAGCATCTCAACTCAGACCAGGGTAGAGAAGTGCTCATCAGAGAGCCAGCAGCCTGAATAACCCGACCAAGCCATCCTGATAATGGGGGGTGGGGAGTAGTTTTAGCAGCCTTGCTGATGGTGACTATACTAGGCTTTGGGCATGAGAACCCTTCTACCCACTCACTCTTCAAACATCCATGCAGTTAAATAAAAACCTTTTTTTTAATCTGGGGAAAAAACCCAACCTATATATAGCACTTACTATCCATAAAGAAAAAGATATTCCGTTCTTCCATTTTGAATATAATTATATTTGTCTACCAATTTGTCTTGATAGACAGGCTGCTGTTTTGAGGGGGAGGGTGGGAGACCCAGGTTCAATCTCTGGGTCTGAAAGATCCCCTGGAGAAGGGAATGGCGACCCCTCCGATATTCTTTCCTGGAGAATCCCATGGACAGAGGAGCCTGGAGGGCTACAGTCTATGAGGTCACAAAGAGTCGGACGCAACTCAGCGACCAACACCATTCACACCACGTGTTGCAGCGAGTGGGACCTGAGTTCTCTGACAAAGGATCGAACTCACACCCCCAGCAATGGAACCTGCACCCCCTGCAGTAGCGCAGAGCTGTAACCACTAGACCACCAGGGACTCCCCTGCTGTTTCGTTTCTGATGCTCACTAATCCCAGTTTGGCTATGAGAGTCTTTTCAGCTGGGCCCCATGTTTTCTCATTATCCCACAAGATCATTAAATGCTCCCTCACTCAACAGCAACAAAATGCCTTGCTGAACACACTCTTTTTGCATTGACTATCCAAGGCAACCAGAATCCTAGCCGTAAGACTGAAATATAAATGTATAAGTGAACCTTCAAAATTACTGGTATTAACTTTGATACAAACGCAAATTGGCATCCTGGTTAATGGCAAAACAAAACAAAAAATGGAATATACACTCTTCAAATGGACTTTTAAAGGTACCCAATTCAATTTTAACGTCACTGTCTATCATTTCCTATTGAATCTTAACATGAAAGCGTATTATTTAGATTTCCTTCTTTTATTAACTTTTCCTTTCTTGTCAAAATCAATATCTTAGACTTCAGTTCAGTTCAGGCACTCATGAAATAAATATTTCCTGCATCCCATGTGGACTTCAGCTTTAAGAGTCAGCACAGAATTCACTTTTCTCCTTTCTCTAACAGGGCTGTAGAAGCTTCTATCAACCAAGTCTCTAAAGCTTCAGTGAGCAGAGCTTTGATGGTTCATTTGCATCAGGCAAGGGAGTACAAACTATCACAACTTTGTTAATTGTCTATACTCCAATTTGGAATAAAAAGTTAAAAAAGAAAAGACATGGGAGTACAGGGGGAACAGGGAGTACAGGGCTCCGTGGTACTCCTGGGCACACGGCCTTTCTGTGTCCTTCATTTCTTTAATTACAGGAAACAGTCTTCACTCAACCTCTTCAACCTTCCCTGACTCCCAACAGGGAGATTTGAGCACCTGCTGTTTAGGAAAGGGAGGGATGTCAGACCAGGGAGAAGACAGTCTAGAGAAACAATAGAGTAGCCTTGGGGCAAGGTCCTGGTTCCCCATCAAGGATACACACAATAGTTTTGAGTTGTTTTACAAATACTGAAACCCCCTCCAGGTGGGAGAAATGAATGATTATTGAATCAGTTGAAGCATCACTAGGAACAAAGCTGGTGGAGGTGATGGAATTCCAGTTGAGCTATTTCAAATCCTAAAAGATGATGCTGTGAAAGTGCTGCACTCAATATGCCAGCAAATTTGGAAAACAGCAATGGCCACAGGACTGGGAAAGGTCAATTTTCATTCCAATCCCAAAGAAAGGCAATGTCAAATAATGTTCAAACTACCACACAATTGCACTCATTTCACACACTAGCAAAGTAATGCTCAAAATTCTCCAAGTCAGACTTCAACAGTATGTGAATCAAGAACTTCCAGATGTTCAAGCTGGATTTAGAAAAGGCAGAGGAACCAGAGATCAAATTGGCAACTGTTATGCCCAGAGTCTGAGTCCCCAAAACTGAGAGAATAAGACGTCCACAGCAATGCAAAAACATAAAAGGGGTTTTATTACTAGCCCGGGCTAGGGCTCCCGTCTCATCCAGCGCAGTGGAGTCTTGACGAGAGCCCTGAGCTCTGAATTACAGCTGCTTATATACAGGTGGTCTTTTGTCTGAGCAATAGTTTAGTTGGTGTGTGTTGATTGACTCAACCTTGGGTCATCATGGTGTTTGACTTAACCTTGATTGTCTCAACCTTGGGTCATCGGGGACCTTGGTGTCATCGGGGACCTTGATGTCATCGGGGGCTTCCTAGAATTATGACTCATGCTTACAAGAACCTGAGGCTTAGGCCTAGTGTGGCCTGTTGAGCCTGTCATGGCTCAGGTCAGGACCCAACACCAACATCCGCTGGATCATTGCAAAAGCAAGAGAGTTCCAGAAAAACATTTACTTCTGCTTTATTGACTATGCCAAAGCCTTTGACTGTGTGGATCACAATAAACTGTGGAAAATTCTGAAAGAGATTGGAATACCAGACCATCTGACCTGCCTCCTGAGAAATCTGTATGCAGGTCAAGGAGCAACAGTTAGAACTGGACATGGAACAACAGACCGGTTCCAAATTGGGAACGGAGTATGTCAAGGCTGTATATTGTTATCCTGCTTATTTAACTTATATGCAGTGTACATCATACAAAATGCCAAGCTGGATGAAGCACAAGCTGGAATCAAGATTGCTAGGAGAAATATCAATAACCTCAGATATGCAGATGACACCACCTTTATGGCAGAAAGTGAAGAAGAACCAAAGAGCCTCTTGATGAAATTGAAAGAGGAGAGTGAAAAAGTTGGCTTAAAGCTCAACATTCAGAAAACGAACATCATGGCATCCAGTCCCATCACTTCATGGCAAATAGATGGGGAAACAGTGGAAACAGTGTCAGACTTTATTTTTGGGGGGCTCCAAAATCACTGCAGATGGTGACTGCAGCCATGAAATTAAAAGAAGCTTGCTCCTTGGAAGAAGAGCTATGATCAACCTAGATAGCATATTAAAAAGCAGAGACATTACTTTGCCAACAAAGGTCCACCTAGTCAAGGCTATGGTTTTTCCAGTAGTCATGTATAGATGTGAGAGTTTGACTGTAAAGAAAGCTGAACACCAAAGAACTGATGCTTTTGCACTGTGGTGTTGGAGAAGACTCTTGAGAGGCCCTTGGACTCCGAGGAGATCCAACCAGTCCATCCTAAAGGAAATCAGTCCTGAATATTCATTGGAAGGACTGATGCTGAAGCTGAAACTCCAATACTTTGGCCACCTGATGGAAGAACTGACTCATTGGAAAAGACCCTGATACTGGGAAAGATTGAAGGCAGGAGGAGAAAAGCACAACAGAGGATGAGAAGGTTGGATGGCATCACCAACTCAATGGAAATGAGTTTCAGTAAACTCCGGGAGTTGGTGATGAACAGGGAGGACTGGCATGTTGCAGACAATGGGGTTGCAAAGAGTTGGACACGACTGAGTAACTGAACTGAACTGACTGTCCAGAGTGGATGAGTGCTAAGTTGCTTCAGTCCTTTCCGACTCTTTGTGACTCTGGATTAGAGCCCGTCAGGCTCCTCTGTCCATGGGATTCTCCTGGCAAGAATGCTGGAGTTGGTTGCCATGCCCCCCTCCAAGAGATCTTCCCAACCCAGGGATCAAACCAACATCTCTTTGTCTCCTGCATTGGCAGGAGGATTCTTTTCCACTGGCACCACCTGGAAGCCTTGTCCAGAGTATTCTCCTGATATTAATTGTATGACCTTGGCAGATGTTGGTGAACTGCAAAGAATCACTTCCATTCTAACCTCAGGAAGAGACTAGGGAGAGTTTCTAATAATTTTAGGGAGAATTTCATATGATAAATGAAAAAGATAATACAGACAAGTACAAGTTTTTGAAGCCTTACCTAAAATCCACTAAGTTCTTTATTTCATTGCTCAAAATCATATAGGTGTGAGTCTGTGTACATGTCATTACTTATATTCATATATGAATGATATATATTAGATCTTTAATTTAGATGCAGTCCATGATATATACTAGCATTTCCTTTGACCATAGTTTGCTTACATTTTGAACGTCAGTTTCTCAAAAATATTTAGATAGAAAATTCATTGTCCCGGTGATTTTGGCTTGGCAACAGTGAATAGTGGCATGAAGCAAGATCTTAATTCCCTGCCCAGAAATTAAACCTGGGTAGCCTGGATGAGAATCAAGAATCCCAGCAAGCACTAGATGCTAGAAGCTATTTTGCCCTGGATCTTTGCTGCCAGTGAAAAATGCATTTATCACAGAGACAAAAACTGTAAATGCAGGAATACAAAGTTTATTACTGAAGACATAGCATAACAAGTGGGAGAGCACACAGGGAGACAGTTTTAGTTAAGACAGAAGCAAAACAGGGATTCACACCCGCAGAGAAAGGGTGTGGGCATCCTTCTTAGTGAGGAGGAGCTCAGTAAAGAGGCAGTTAAGTCGTGTATATAGGTCAGTTCTTCTGGGTCTTTGTTTACCTTTAGCCAATTATCTGGTCTCTTTGTCCACACATGACCTCCCCTGAGGCACTCCCCTGAGCACACACACACACTGTCCTCAGCCAAGATGGATCTCAAAGTGAAGGCTTCTGGGAGGTGCAAGACTCATTCACTATGGCCTGGCATTATCCCCTGACTTCTGACCCACAAGGGGCCTTTTTGTGCACGTGTAGTGTCTCCTTTGTCCCAAAAAGGTGAGAGCGGAGATCCCTTCATCCTTTACTCAAACAGAATTTTGCCCCTCTTTGTCCTTGCCATGACTTCTACCTTGATTATTGCCAGGACTCCTAGAGTTCACAAGAGACAAAGACTGGTTACTTACCCTGTTTCTGTTGTTACTTCCATTTTGGAAGGCAAACAGGAGGCTGATTGTAAATTCCTCAACTGGGGCCCATCTATCTCTTGTTTCAGGAAATGTGAACAGTTGTAAGTATCCAGCCTGAAGCCCACTGCTTCCTGCCCCATGAAATGCCGACAGGAGGCCAACGATAAAAGTCTGACCTGGAGCCCATCTGTCTCTTGCCTCATCAGTATTGTATTAGTCCAGAGTTTATTAATAATCTCATAAAATGATTATAGCACTATTAACGATTCAATTATGTAAAGAATTATTATCAAAATGTTATGCTTTTAATACTTTTTCCAAATGTCCTAGTGGAATGATAGCAGAGGTTCTCACTATTTTCAATTTTATATGGATTGCAAAAGCCAGTTTACATAGACACCAGCTATTTGTACAATAACCAGTCTGTTAATGGCAGATCTCTCATAAAATAATTATGTTAGAAACCCTTAATCATGTAAGTTTTAATGGGGAAAAAATGCCATTCATTCCACAGTAACTGCACTATTTTCAAATAGAAAAAACACAAACTCATTTTTTCAAGAAAAAAAAAAGTTAAAAAAAAGTCAATTTAAAAGTTGCCAAACTTAGACTTTTTTTTTTTTGATCACAAAACAAAACAATAAACCCAGTCGTCTCAGTCGTGTATAAATGCAAAGTCACCACTAGAGGGAGCAATTTACTCAGTTTATCTTTGGATATGCTTCTGTAACTTCTCACCTATTAAGTGGAGGTAGCATTCTAAGCTGCAGTAGTTTTTAGACAGTGTCCTCAGCCCTCAATACTCAAAAAGTGTTATCCTAGGAATGTGTTTCACAATAAAATAATTTTAACCTAGAATTTTTTTTAATAGTTGCTGAAGTTTGCAAGGAGGTCTACCCATGAAAACAAGGTTACCTTGTAGCCTGGCTGAATCCTTGTTTACATGTAGGATTTATGATCTAGGGAAGTCCCAGAAACATGCAGGTCCTCGCTAAATGAGTTGTACTTATTCATGTACATGAATACATTCATTCTGTACTTATTCATTCAAAATTAGCAGGCTGAATACCAAAGAAGATTCCAATAAGAGTTTATTATCTTTTACTAAAAAGCTCAGAGATAGACACCTAGGGCTGGGCTGATCATCATCAGGGAATTTGGTTCCTTCTCTCTGCCCCACCATCCTATTCACGGCCTCCAAAGTCTATCATCTGGTGGCCAAAATGACTGCTGGAGCTCCAGCCCTCACATTTGTGCTCTTGGCAGCCAGACAGTATTTTCTGTACACTTCCTTAGCTTCAGTGGGTCTCCACCTCTTCCCTGGGGATGACAAGACTTGTTGCCCNAAATGAGTTGTACTTATTCATGTACATGAATACATTCATTCTGTACTTATTCATTCAGAATTAGCAGGCTGAATACCAAAGAAGTTTCCAATAAGAGTTTATTATCTTTTACTAAAAAGCTCAGAGATAGACACCTAGGGCTGGGCTGATCATCATCAGGGAATTTGGTTCCTTCTCTCTGCCCCACCATCCTATTCACGGCCTCCAAAGTCTATCATCTGGTGGCCAAAATGACTGCTGGAGCTCCAGCCCTCACATTTGTGCTCTTGGCAGCCAGACAGTATTTTCTGTACACTTCCTTAGCTTCAGTGGGTCTCCACCTCTTCCCTGGGGATGACAAGACTTGTTGCCCTTACCCCAGCTGCTTGATACTTTTGTTCCATAGAGAGTAGGGATCTATTTTCCCACTCCCTTGCTCCAGGTCCTCCCCACTGAGGGAGACTTTCTGTCTTCCATCCTTCCCATGAGCACCTGGAAGAGAAGCTGAAAGTTGGGGTGAACACTCCTCTTGTGGCTTGGGATCCCAGGAGTTCTATACCATCATGCTAGCCTGCACTTGATCTTTGATAATTTGGTAAAACAGCTGAATCATTCTGACCCACTTGTTTGGTATTCTGCATCTTTTCCTCCCCTCCTGAGGACAGGTGAGCCACTGATAACATCTTGAGTCTATGTGGAGTGGCCTCTCTCCCTTCGGGTTTTAGTTTATTCCGTTGTCTTACAACCTCAACTCCTTGGAGATTCAGGAAAATCTGTGACTGGCTCATTCTTCTTGTCCGGATGGGAGCAGGTCTCTACATCCTGGGCATAACTAAAGAGGCAATATGTGAAGAGACTGAGAATTTTCCAGAGTTACGACAAGTCATTAAGCCACAGACACAAGCTTTCACAAACCAAGCAACATAAACAAAAAGAAACCCTCACCTTGGCATATTGTTGAAAAATTGCAGAACATAAAACTGAGAGGAAGCAGTCTTCACTTATGAAGGACTTTAAATAGCAGACTTCTCACCTGCAACAACACAAGCCAGGAGGCAGTGGAATAAACATCATCAAAATGTTTAGGAGGAATAACTGCTAAACTGAAACTGTTCACCTAACAAAACTCTCCAGACAGCTGTATTCGTTGGCACTGGGTTCGGTTCTAAAGAACAGAGAAACTCCAAGTGACGGCGCTTAGCACAGCTTAGGGGTTTATTTCCATCTCGTGTAAAACCAAGCTCTGCTATCTAAGGGGTGGGTGGGGGCTGGGCTGCATGGTGTTCTCAGGCCCCCAGTTTCCCCCTTCTGGATCCTGCTGTTGCCAGATGTGGTTCTTACCCTCCTGATCCAAGGCAGTAAAAAAGTGCCTTCTCTCTAAAGAAAATGACGGTCGTGGAAGATGGAAACAATCTCTTTATAAAATAAAAACTGGGGCTTATGTCAGCACGTAACAGATTTTATCAAATGCTGTTGAGAAAATCTTCTGGGAGCTGTGGTTCAAAGTCTAGAGGAATGATCTAACCTTGAACTTACATCCTGGTGGTGATGAGAGTAGAACCAGGGCCTTCACCCTCCTTCCCTTTAGATTGCAGTGCATCTGAGAGGTTCACAGAGCAGTCGTTGCCTGCCGATCTCCCCAGGCTTGCCGTCAGCGCCTTCCATCCTTCTAAACTCACACAAGGCCTTCCTCCCTGGATGCTCGTCATTTGTCTGCTCCAGAGTTCACCCGAAGACAAGTCCTCATCACAGACCAAAAGGAGCTCCCACTGCCCTCCAGGGCTGACTGCTGGGGGCTTCCCCAGCCTCCCACACCAGACCCATTCTGAAACAAGGGTCAGGGATGCTCCTAAGAACTGGTGTTCTCAGGAGGTTCTCTGGACTGCGGGCAGGGGCCCTGAAAACACAAGAGAGAGTGACCAGGGTACCGGGAGGGCGATGCAGAGGCTGGTCACAGGAAAATAGACGTCTTCTCGTTGTCTCTGCTCCTGGACCCATGGGCTGAAAGGCAGTAAGCTGGCGAGAACAGGAGGGAGAAGGGACGGAGGAAAGGTGCAGGTTTGGTGGAGCAGGGGAGGCAGGCGAGGGCCTCAGAGAGAGTCAGGGAGTGGATTCACTCCAAATCAGAACTTCCTCCCCCTCCTTTCTCCCCAGGTCATACAGAAATAAAAGAGAACATCAATGGAACTACTTCCCATTCAGTCTGGACCGCAGGGTCCATGAGCATCTTCAGCCAGCCTGGACACCCAGGAGGCACACTCACTCCCTTCCCTGCACGTCCACTGGGGAAACAGAGCAGGACCCTATAGTCCTTGCCCCTTGGGTCCTCTGTCTGCCTTCTGTCTGTGGAAAGACTTTAGCCAAAGGATAAGTTAAACAAGTGAGAAAATGCAGAAAGAAAAAGGACAAGGAAACCAAATAATAATGATGTGGTCCTTAAGCATAATCAAGGACCTTTAGTTCCTCTACAAGGGCTACAGATAATACTCTGAGCCATATCCTGTGAGCTGTCTGACACAAACTGAAACACCCATCGTGGGGAGAAGTTAACGACGTGATGGCCAGACCGAAGCCATGACTTAAGCTGCCGCAATTCCAAGAGCTAGCCTCAAGAAATGAAAACAAAACCTACGATTAATTGCACTTAAGACAATCAAGATGACACTGGTCAGACCACAGATGACCAATGTCAAGGCGACTACCAGAGCTGACTGCTGTTTCTTCGGGTAGCCCCCTCCTTCTGTCTATAAAAGCTCTTGCCCCCTGATGGTCAGGTCGGGGGAGTCAGCCTTTGGACAGGCGTCTACCCTCCCTCCCCACAGTTGCCAGCATCCAAGGAACAGCAACAGGCAGGCCACAGAAAAGCAGCAATGCAAACAGTGCATCAGTGCTCAAAAAGCCAATCACCCTGCCTTACCCCTGACAAGGTACAAAACAAAACAAAGTGTAACCTGGACCCAGCAGACTGACAGAAAGCAAACAGTCGCTGATGCTGATTTAGCGTTAGCTGCGGGCACCTCACTCACTGTTGATCACCGGGACTACAGGTTTACCCTCAGAGGCCCAAGCGTAACCTCCGACGACAGCAATTTTGACAACATCAGTAGAAATGCATGTTCCCACCAACCCAGCAATTCCACTGCTAGAAATGTACCTATCATAGACCTGAGGACTTCCCAGGTGGCACTAGTGGTAAAGAATCTGCCTGCCAATGCAGGAGACGCAGGTTCGATCTCTGGATTGGGAAGATCCCCTGGAGTAGGAAATGGTAACCTGCCCCAGGGTTCTTGCCTGGAGAATCCCATGGACAGAAGAGCCTGGTGGGCTACAGTCCATGGGGTCGTAACCAGTCAGACAAGACTGGGTGACTGAGCATGCACGTGCCACAAAATTACCACTGTACGGAGCAATGTAGCGTATGATGGGAATCCTGACTTTGGAAAAGGGAGTGCATTCCCTTCAAATCCAGGAGCAGGACAGGGATGCGCACATTCATCTCTTGTAGCCATCATCCTACTGAAAAGCCAAGGCAATGCCTTAAGACTAGGGGAAAAAAAGGAAACCATAAGTATCAGAAGCAGATGATAAAACTAACATTGTTTGCAGTGATATGATTATCTGTGTTAGAAATTCCAAACGTATATGACTAGAGTTTATAGGAGAAATTATCAAGTCACTAAATGGAAGATCAAAATGTAAAACTCAATTACATTTCTATGCCCTAGCTAGCAACAGTTACAAACGTTAAGTTTTGTTTATCTTTAAGACAGAATTACAGCAGTTAGCTTATCTTCAGCCTGACTGGTTTCTGATTAAACGTATTCGTAAACCACAGCTTCCTCATTCGTCATTTTGTTTTTTACTTTTTACCTCAGTGAACTCAGTAAATTTTCGATCTATATTTTCAAAGAAAGGTACCTAGTTTCTTTCACATGAAAACTCTGGGTTGTCTTTACACAATGAGGACAATTTAATGAGGCGTGAAATTACTGGATCATAATATTTCCCTCTATTCTCAAGAAAGAATAATTTGTTGTTTTCTGGCATTCATGCTGCAGCAGAAAACTCTGAAGCCAAGATTTTTTTTATTAAGTCCTTTAGAAGTAACCCTTTCTTCCCTCCGACACTGATTTTCTCTTAGTTATTGTAAGAATTTTCTCTTCGTTATTGTAGATAAACTTGTTT
>SJYQ01104541.1:145770-254078 GCA_006410935.1 Redunca redunca
TCTATCAGATCTAGACCCTTAAATCTATTTCTCACTTCCACTGTATAATCATAAGGGATTTGATTTAGGTCATACCTGAATGGTCTAGCAGTTTTCCCTACTTTCTTCAATTTAAGTCTGAATTTGGCACTAAGGAGTTCATGATCTGAGCCACAGTCAGCTCCCAGTCTTGTTTTTATTGACTGTATAGAGCTTCTCCATCATTGGCTGCAAAGAATATAATTAATCTGATTTCACTGTTGACCATCTGGTGATGTCCATGTGTAGAGTCTTCTCTTGTGTTGTTGGAAGAGGGTGTTTGCTATGACCAGTGCATTTTCTTGGCAAAACTCTATTAGTCTTCTTGCCTTGAGAACCCCATGAACAGTAGGAAAAGGCAAAATGATAGGATACCAAAAGAGGAACTCCCCAGGTCATTAGGTGCCCAATATGCTACTGGAGATCAGTGGAGAAATAACTCCAGAAAGAATGAAGGGATGGAGCCAAAGCAAAAACAATACCCAGTTGTGGATGTGACTGGTGACAGAAGCAAGATCCGATGCTATAAAGAGCAATATTGCATAGGAGCCTGGAATGTCAGGTCCATGAATCAAGGCAAATTGGAGGTGGTCAAACAAGAGATGGCAAGGGTGAACGCTGACATTCCAGGAATCAGCGAACTAAAATGGACTGGAATGGGTGAATTTAACTCAGATGACCATTATATCTACTACTGCGGGCAGGAATCCCTCAGAAGAAATGGAGTAGCCATCATGGTCAACAGAAGAGTCCGAAATGCAGTACTTGGATGCAATCTCAAAAACGACAGAATGATCTCTGTTCGTCTCCAAGGCAAACCATTCAATATCACAGTTATCCAAGTCTATGCCCCAACCAGTAACACTGAAGAAACTGAAGTTGAACGGTTTTATGAAGACCTACAAGATCTTTTAGAACTAACATCCAAAAAATATATCCTTTGCATTATAGGGGACTGGAATGCAAAAGTAGGAAGTCAAGAAACACCTGGAGTTACAGGAGGGGGTTAGTGTCAGTTTAAGACTCTGGCAAGCCTCCCGGCCAAACAGCATGGATGTCTAGGCACCAAGATCCCAGAGGAGCTTAGCTAAACCCTTGACAAGGGCTCACAATTACAAACAATGTGTGATGAGCATCTTTGTCTTTCTGAGCATGCTCCTGTGTGTGTGTGTGTGTGTGTGTGTGTGTGTGTGTGTGTCAGAGCTGAGGACCTACAAGTAGAACTGACAAGTCAAAGAATATACATGTTAAACTTCATGCCGCTGCTGCTGCTGCTAAGTCACTTCAGTTGTGTCCGACTCTGTGCGACCACAGAGACGGCAGCCCACCAAGCTCCCCCGTCCCTGGGATTCTCCAGGCAAGAACACAGTAGTGGGTTACCATTGCCTTGTCCAATGCATGAAAGTGAAAAGTGAAAGTGAAGTCACTGAGTCTTGTCCAACTCTCAGCGACCCCATGGGCTGCAGCCTACCAGGCTCCTCTGTCCATGGGATTTTCCAGGCAAGAGTACTGGAGTGGGGTGCCATTGCCTTCTCCAGTTAAACTTCATAGATCCTCCCTATTCACCTTAAAAAATGCTGACCAACTTACATTCTGCCATTAACAAAGATAACACCTACTTCACAAGACCCTCACCAGCACTGATATGAAAATCTTTTTAATGATTTGTCAAATTAATAAATTAAAGCAATATTGCCATTTGCTTTCTTTTGTCAATGCCTGACTAGTAAAAAGGTACAGGGTCTTTGAGGATATTTATGGCAGTTATTTGAAGTTTCTCTACTGTCCCATGAATTATTGCCATTAATTCTAAATTCAAACATTCTGTGTGCTTGTGTTAAATCTTTACTTCTGTATGTAGTAGGAAAGTATATATTGGATGTTTCTTTTACTTTAACCTGTGTATTTTATTGCTTTTGTTTCAAGTTAAGAATGTTGCCTACAGCCTGAAATATACAGGATAGCCATTCTCAAGGCTCCAACCTTTTTTTTAATTTATTTTTTTTAATTGAAGGATAATTGCTTTACAGAATTTTGTGGGTTTTCATTATACATCACCAAGAATCAACCATAGGTATACCCATGTCCCCTCACTCCCAAACCTCCTTCCCCATCCCATCCTTCTAGATTGTCACAGAACAAGGCTCTGACCTTTAAAGGTGTAACACTTTCCCATTCATATAAACATTTGCCGAACAAAGAGTAACATTTGTCTTATTGGAGGTTTACAGGAATATGGTGATCTGACCATGGGGACAGCTTCAAGAACAAAGGATTCCAACACCTAAGAGTTCACAGTAACCAGCCACCCACCACCTTTTTTTAGTGTAAAACAAGCTTGAATTCTACTTGGGTAAGATGTTCTCTGGGCTCCCCAGATGCAGCTAATGGTAACAAACCCGCCTGTCATTGCAGGAGACATAAGAGACGTGGGTTGGATCCCTGCATCGGGAAGGTCCCCTGGAGGAGGGCATGGCAGCCCCTCCAGTATTCTTGCCTGGAGAATCCCATCAACAGAGCAGCCTGGGAAGCTAGAGTCACAAAGAGTCAGACAAAACCAAAGCAGCTTAGCCTGCAAGGTGGTTCTCTAGGACATTAGTCTGCCACCTTCCCAGACTCCCAGCTTTCCAAATAAAATCATTATTTCTTACCCCAATACCTTGTCTATGAGGCCAGCAGACTGAGCTTGGACTCGATAACAATGCTACAGATTGTCCTCAAGTGGAATGAAGGGTATATTCTCCGACTTGTATCTCAGGCTGTTGAGCTTTCTGCTCTGAACATTCTAATTTTCCTGATCTCAATTTTTAACCATCAGAAATCGAATCTGTTGATGGTCAGTTTTCTTAATTTGGATTTACCTTCTTTTTCTATTTGTTTTCTGCCATTCTCAAAGATTGGGGGTGAGAAGAGAGAAACACCAGTGAGCCTAGTCCTTTCTTCCCTGCATGCGTGGATTCATGGGAAACACACACCACCTGTATTTTCGAGACTGTTTTCTCTGTGTTTGCAGAGGCTCATTTGGGCTGGAGGTGGCAGGCCTTGAAGAAGCTGGAGAATAGAATTTCCTGTAGAATAGAAACCCTAGCAGGTGCAAGCAATGTCAGGCTCTGCCCAGGAATGATTCACCATCTAGAGAGCCCCTGGGGAGGTAGAGGCTGAGAGTGAAGGACTAGTAAGGGAGAGACACCCGGATACGGTGTGAGGTAGAAGAGCCTGAATTGAGTGGAGATAAAGGAGGGAGGAGGGGGAGGCAGAAGGGAGCCAGCGCCAATGGAGGTGGTGGCCTGGGTGGTTTCTGAACCCAAAAGCAGGAGGAGGAGCCCTGGAGGAGAAAGATTCTAGGGTTGGGGAGAAAGAGGCTGGGACATGGGAGCAGATGCCCACGGAGTGGTCCAGCAAGGGTGGGTCTGCGCTGCATCACAGTGGATTCAGGGCTGGGAACTGTCTTCCCCAAGCACAGAACAGTCTTTGCTCAGGCAGGATCAGAGTGAACAGGGAGGGTCAAGCGTAGATGTGGGTGAGTGAGTGTCGCTCCAGGGGCCTGGACTGCGTTGGGGGGGCCATCAGAAACCTTCACTGCTGCTGCCCCCAAAGTGTGCTTCCAGTCCTAGGGAGTGAGAAGGAATTTCTCCGAGTGAAATACAGACACTGCCAGGCCCTACTCCTTTCCCAAGCCTGCCCCGCCTCTCCAGGTGCCAGTCATTCTCTAAGACACTGACTCCAGCTCAACAGATGTCATATCGAATGAGTGAATGCGAGAGGAGTGTGCGTCTGTGTGCGTGTGGCAACGTTTAGATGAGACCTGAGAGTTTGGAGGTAGAGGATCTTGGTGGCTTATGAAAAGCAAAGAAGCAGCCAGAGATGGGCAGAGCCTTGGGGCGTTCAAATCAGGATCAAATAGATTGGAAACCTCAAAGAGATTGGAACAGATTGGAAACCTCACCTCTGTGCCTGCCGCCTCGCCCCCTTACCATCTTTCCCAGCAGGGCTGTCACCATCCCCTTCTGCCCCTGCCCTCCATGCCCAAGCCAAACCCACCCATCTGCCCAATGGCCAGAGCACAGGAACACAAGCACAGCTGATGGCAGCAGGCCCTTGGCCACGACGAGGCCGCACAGCAGGCTGGCCAGCTGTCTGGGGGCGGCCAAGCCAGAGGAGTCAGAGCTTTGGATCCACGGAGAGAGGAGGGAGAAGAAGCAGGCAGGACCCAGGCTGGGTGATCGCTGCCTTGGTACTCCCCAAGTCCAGGGCCCAGGACTCGCGGAACTGCAGCCTGATTCTGTACCTGACCCACCCGAACCACCGTCAAGGAGCCATGGGCTCACGGCGCCAGCACGTGGAGCAATACCTACAGTTCCTCTGACTCGTGGGGAATGACCTGCTCTGAGCCCAAGTCTGGGGGCAGCTGGCGCCCCAAGAGAGTCAGAGGCTTCCAAGGGACCAGGAAGGGACCAGAGCCCGTTGGTCATGGAGACAGGAATGACCCTGCCAAGAGGGATGGTGGCAGAGAGACTGGGCTGGAGTGAGAGCAGAGAGCCACGGGGGCCAGCGGTACAAGCAGACCAGTTGGGGTACCAGATCTGTCTACTGCAGAAGACCCCAGATCTGCAACAGACAGATGGGGAGGGGCACTACCCAGAGGTACCCGCAGAGAATCTCCCGGAAGTAGCCACGTGACTGAAGACAGACCTCACGTTCCTCACGTGAGAGCAGCGCTCATGGAAGTCCTGTCACTCCTGACGCGTGTTAACAGCTCCCTCCCAGCCCCATCATACATGAAGTTTAACCCCTCCTTCTCCCCTGCCAACCCAGCTCTGAGATGAGACCTGGGACCCTATTCAGATCTCTTCGCCCACCGCCAGTACCCCCCTTCCTGAATCAGAGGCCACACAGTCACCTGTCCAGCCCTTCCCAGACCCTTCCCTTCCAATAAGACTCCCAGACCTACCTGTGCTCAGAGACACTGACAGGGATTGGCCTGGATATCACCAGAAAAGCAAATGCGACTGAGGACAACACAGAGAAGGCGATACCGCCCAGGGTCCCCAGGAGAGTGGGCCAGCCCCCAAAGTCCTAAGAGGAAGAGGGGGAGGGGCAAGAGCCAGCCCCTCAGGGTCCTTCAGGCCCGAGCTGGGGCCCCAGGGGAAGGAGCCTCCCCAGAGCTGGTGAGAAGAGAGAGACAGGGCCGGGGAGAGAGCCTGACACTGAGCTCGTCACAATGGTGGGGAGAGCCAGGGGCTCCTATGGAGGCAGACAGCAAAGGCACTCTTCCCCAAGGCCCTGCCCCTTCTGATCCTCAGACCCAGGGCCAAAACAGCCTGCAGGAGACCCTAGACCCCAGGGCTCACCCGGGCCCTCCTCGCTCACACGGGGTGGCCAGCTCCAAGCAGGGTGAGGTTGTTTCTGAGTCACTGTGTGGATCCCCAGTGGGCCCTCCTCGCTCACACGGGGTGGCCAGCTCCAGGCAGGGTGAGGTTGTGTCTGAGTCACTGTGTGGATCCCCCGTGGGCCTCTGGTGCAGCTTCTAGCTGTTGAGTCAGTCCACCCAAAGATCCAGGTGTCAGCCTGTGTCTGGGGACTGGGGACCCAACTGCCCACAGCCAGTGTGGGAGGGAGCAGGGAGCTGCTGGGATCTGGGGTGACGGAGGCTGGGGAGGGCCTGAGTGGCCTTATGTCCCTGGACACCCCAGGAAGGTCCCGTCCCTCAGCAAAGAGCTCACCTGGGCAAACCTCCAGGAGGATTTTCCTGTACGGAACGGTGGCACCTTTGGAGTCCTTGGCTTCACCACGGTAGGCTCCTGAATCCTCCTCTTTCAGCCCAGCCATGGTGACGTTAGTGAAGCCAGAGCCAGGGTCATCCCAGGTTGTATAGTGAGAGCGTTTGACCCGTTTCCTGGGCTTGGAAGTACAGACTAACTCAGGGCACTTATATCCTTTTTCTCACACCGGATGGGTGGCCCTGCCCAGTGGTCACAGTGGCCAGACAAGGGGGAATTGCGGGGAAGCAGCGGCTACACACCCCGACGCACGATGACACTCCTTTATACCAGCCAGGCCCCACCTCCTCCCCTAGGAGGGTGCCTCCCTGTGTGGCGTGTCATTCGGTTCCTGGAGGGGGCGCTATGCCTGCGCCATGGAATTCTGTCTCCCGTCCCATCTGTGGGCCCGACCTCAGCTGAGAGTCAGGTGCGGTCGGAAGTCAGGGGGCCTGGTCTGGTTCCATCCGTCCCTCACTGTCCGACTTTCAGCAGGTCACTGCTGTTTCTGGGCAGCCGCGTGTGACAGAGAAAAGCAACACTTCCATCGCAGACCTATTGCGGGAACTGAGAGGCAGGGCCCAGGAAAACGCTTCGGAAAGCGGCACTGGGAGGCCTGGCGCTGCTCCTGGTTTCTCCTCGCTCTGAAGCTCCATCCTGCTTTCCCCCCTGTGGATCCGCGGGCCCTCACAGGCCAAGTTCCTAACGTGTTCATCTTTTGTCTGTCCCTTTGCTCTTATCCTCGGTCTCAGCTCACTCCTATTGCAAGGAGGAGGCCACTGCACCGAGGAGGAGTGGGAGTCAGGGGGGCAGGCGGGGGAGGCGGGGGAGGCAAAGCACTGGACTTAGAGCCAAGTCCCCAAGGTTCCAATTCCCAGGTCAGTCACTGACTCTGTACAGGGTTCCCGGCACAGGTGTTAGGCTGCAGAGCCCCCAGTGGCCACAACTGGAATTACATGTCCATAAAGCACAAGCCGGCGGGTGGGTGCGTTCTGTCTGGTCAGTGGTATCGTGACCCTTTACGACCCCACGGACTGCAGCCTGCTGGCTCCTCTGGGCATGAGATTTCCAGGCAAGAATACTGGAGTGGGCTGCCATTTTCTTCTCTGGGGCTCTTCCCCACCCAGGGATCCAACCCGAGGCTCTTGAATCTCCGGCATCGGCAGGTGGATTCTCTGAGCCACCTGGGAACCACAGGCCAGGGTCCTAATCAATCTCAAACTCTCCGTCTCTCTTCTCTCTTTCTCTTTCTCTGTAAATCTTATTTTTAAAGACAGTTTATTTATTTGGCTGCGCAGGGCTTTAGTTGCAGCGTCTGGGATCTAGTTCCTGGACCAGGCCCCCTGCGTTGGGAGCACAGAGTCTTAGCCACTGGACCACCAAGGAAGTTACTAAATTGAATCTTTTTAAAGTTAAGTCCTAGGAAATTCCCTGGTTGTCCAGTGGTTAGGACTCTGCTCTTTCACAGCCAAGGGTCCAGTTTCACTCCCTGGTCTGGGAACTAAGATCCCACAAGCCATGCAGCATGGTCAAAATAATTAATTAATTAGGATAATAAATCTTAACAGTGCTAACACTTGCTAAAGGAAAAGATATTAGGGTCTTTAGGTATCAGTTACACCAATGTTTCTCTTGGTGTCCACCGGTAGACAGGTGAGGGTGCAGAGATGACGCCAGGTCCCCCAGCCCCTGTGCTCCCTTCCCTCCTTGTCTGTGATCACTGACCCCTGTCCCCCACAGCCCCTCCGAGGACTCCTGATCTCTTTGCTCTCAGCTTCGCTCTCCTGCTCCTTTGCCAGAGGCCCTCCCTGTACTTCCTTGCTGGAATGCAATCTCTGCCTCCTCTCTCCTGTCCCCTCCAGCACCCATAAAACCTTCCTGACCCACCAGACAGGCCCTCCCTGACCAGGCATGAAGATTCTGACCACCGTGGGGGTCTGTGGAGCTAACAGCTCCTGCTCAGTCCCCTGAGGGCCCCTGGAGGCTGTTACCTGCCTTCAGCACGACTCCCCCCAGAGAGGAGGGTAGAACCAGGAGCCTGCAGGGTGCAAAGAGAGGAAGAAGAGAAAGAAGGGACAGCCCATCACCTGACCAGTTTCCTCCTGGCCTCCTCAGCTCCTCCCCCAGGGGCAGGTCACGGTGGGGAAGGGGCAGGTGGGTACAGAGGAGAGGAGCAGCCTCTACAGAGACTAGGGGCTGTGTGCTAAGTGGGCTTCAGCCTCTAGGTTCAGAGTCACGGTTGCAGCCAAGGGGCCCCCGTTCCCTCTGCCCTTGGGATCTGACCCCCCAGGTCTCCCTCTCCCCAGGCTAGCCCTTATCTCTTTCATTCTGTCCATCTCAGAGGCGCTGAAAGAGCCAAGTGGAATCTCGCCCAGCTGCCAGTTCCCCAGAGACCCCACGTGTTGCTTCCCACCAGCACACTGGAGAAGGGCAATGTAGCCCGGAGACCGCTCCCCACCCCCAACCGGCCCCAAAACTGCTGCTGCCTTTCCCAGGAGAGGAGAGAGCGGGGAGCTAGGGGAGGAGAGGAGAGAATGCAGAGCAGGGGGCTCTGTGGCCAGGGGGCTGTGGGTAGGCCACGTGGCCCTGACCAGCGGCCTCTACCCCACCGGTGGGAGCTCTCAAAGGGTCAGCACCCTCAAAAAGTATCAGGGCAGGCCCTCTTGGTGAGGTGCCAGTACCCACACAAGGCCAGGCCCTATGAGAGGAAGGGCTAGTGTAAGGTGTCCACACTCGTGTGCACCAGGCCAGTCACTGGCTCTGTGCCCACGGCTCTTGGTTCTCCATCTGGGACAACCCGAGCTCTGGCTTCTTCATTGTCAATGTGGAGCCCTATACCAAGGCACAGGTATCAAGGCCACAGATGCCGAGCCCTGTGTCATCTCCAGAACTGACTGAGCCCCATGGCAACTGTTGCTATGAGCCCCCCTGATCTAAACTGGCCAGTGTATTAGGTAAAAATGCCTACCCCGGTACTCACCCTACTGCTACTGCTAAGTCAGTTGAGTCATGTCCGACTCTGTGCGACCCCATAGACGGCAGCCCACCAAGCTCCCCTATCCCTGGGATTCTCCAGGCAAGAACACTGGAGTGGGTTGCCATTTCCTTCTCCAATGCATGAAAGTGCAAAGTGAAAGTGAAGTCACTCAGTCGTGTCCAACTCTTAGTGACCCCATGGACTGCAGCCTACTAGGCTCCTCCATCCATGGGATTTTCCAGGCAAGAGTACCGGAGTAGGGTGCCATTGCCTTCTCCAACTCACCCTATAGTACCCTAATCAATCGCCTAATGCTTACCCTTCTGGCAGGAATTTCCTTTCTCTATAAAAACTGGCGGCTGCTGCTGCTGCTTCTACTAAGTCACTTCAGTCGTGTCCGACTCTGTGTGAGCCCACCAGGCTCCCCCATCCCCGGGATTCTCCAGGCAAGAATACTGGAGTGGGCTGCCATTTCCTCCTCCAATGCACTAAAGTGAAAAGTGAAAGTGAAGTCGCTCAGTCGTGTCCGACTCTTAGCAACCCCTGGACTGCAGCCCACCAGGCTCCTCCGTCCATGGGATTTTCCAGGCAAGAGTACTGGAGTGGGGTGCCATTGCCTTCTCTGAAAAATTGGCTACTAACCCACGAAAAGCGTCCGCTCTCCCTTGAGCCGACGCACTGTTCTAACAGCGTCCAGTCTTCCCTCCCTGGTCTGTCGGGAGGTCAGCCCACTGTGCTTGCAGCGCCCGCATTATCTCTGCTCTTTGTTCTTGGTAAACTCACTCCTTGCTGAAACACTCTGTGTCTGGAAATTCTTTCCCAGCCTGCACACAGACCACCAGTCACCATGACTGGTCTGAGGGAGGAAGACTCGGGCCACTACTTGGTATCGCATCTACCACGCTTCCGGCCGCTCTGTCTCCAGGTCCGTGCAGTTCTATCCGAGGGTGTCACCAGGTGAGCCCCTTCCCTGGGATTCCCTCGCTCCCTTTTGGTGACTCCTGATAACTGAGGCATGGAAGCCAGGCTGCCCTCCCCTAGCCAGGTCTCCTGGGGAGGTTGTAGGGAACACGTGCCCTGGGGACTCTCATGTGCACACACACACACACACACACACACACTTCACACACTGTCCCCATGGTTTACACGCCTTCTCAAAGATGCTCAAACAGAGCCAAACACTCATCTTTACACAATTCACAGTTTTTACCACTTTGGCAAAGACCCTGTTCAGTTGTGCTGATGGTTTTTTTCATAGCAAGACTTTCTCAATGAAGGAAGCAGTGCATTGCATTACACTGTGGCCCAAAGCTCCTTAATCTGAATGTTGATTCCAGGATGTTTTCCTGTTAACAGCAGCCACAGCCATCAGATCAAGTGGTTTGGGGTTTAAGTTTTATGTGGGAGTATGATCTGATGTTCAAATTGCACCTGTAGTGAAAGAAGAGAGATATGTTGGCAATATTTATACCTTTTCCAAATTACTCCAAAAACACTTTGTTAGGTTTATTTATTTTCAGAGTTAGCCAATTCCTGAATACATGGAACTAAAGGGTCAATGGAGAGTAATGCTTAAGCTCCCTTCTTTGCCATGGATTGACCCAATATTGTGGACCAAACTTGTCTGTTTTCACTCTCCTCTTTCACTTTCATTGAGAAGCTCTTTAGTTCTTCCTCACCTTCTGCCATAAGGGTGGTGTCATCTGCGTATCTGAGGTTATTGATATTTCTCCTGGCAATCTTGATTCCAGCTTGTGGAATTTTCCACAGTTTATTGTGATCCACACAGTCAAAGGCTTTGGCATAGTCAATAAAGCAGAAATAGATGTTTTTCTGGAATTCTCTTGCTTTTTCCATGACCCAGCGGATGTTGGCAATTTGATCTCTGGTTCATTTGCCTTTTCTAAAACCAGCTTGAACATCAGGAAGTTCATGGTTTGTGTTTGCTTCACTACAACTTAACAAATAACTCACTGGGTTTTAGTACTGCACCATCAAGTATAATTACAAGACTCACTCCCTCTGAGTGCCGTTGTTGCCTACTGCTGCGACAACAAACTGCCACAGACACAGTGGCTTGAAGTGACGGACGTTTATGATCTGAGTTCCGCAGATCAGAAGTTCAGTATGGGTCTCGCTGGACTAAAATCAAAGAGTCAGTCAGCAGCATTCCTTTCTGGAAGCTGTTAGAGAAGATTCTTTTATCGCTCATTTGGGTCTTGGGCAGAATTCAGTTCCTTGTAGCTGTACAAGCACAGTGCTGTTTTCTTGCTGACTTCTAGAGTCTGCCACGCTCCTTGGCTCATGGCGCCCTTCCTCCATCTTCAAAGCCAAGCTTCCTACTCATGCATTTCACTCTCTAGAGCTGAGGAACACTGTGTGTGTGTGTGTGTGTGTGTGTGTGTGTGTGCGCGCGCGTGCTTAGTTGCTCAGTCGTGTCTGACTCTTTGCAGCCTGGTGGACTCTAGCCCATGAGGCTCCTCTGTCCATGGGATTCTCCAGGCAGGAATACTGCAGTGGGTTGCCATGCCCTTCTCCATTGGATCTTCCCGACCCAGGGATGGAACCCAAGCCTCTGTGTCTCCCGCACTGGTAGGCGGATTCTTCACCACCGGCACCACTTACGCAGTATGCCTGTTTGATCTGGGGATGCCCTCTCACCTCTGGCGACAGGAAACTTTTCACTTTGAAAGTTTTGGGGTCCTTTTTTCCCCAAAGCCTTGTGTACTTTCTGTTTCTTCCAAGTGCCCTTTGGTGTCTTGTGTTCACTGGCCTCCATCTTTCCTCAGAACTTTCTGGAAACCTCTGCTACTTCTCAGCAGCCTGTCCATATTGAGAAACTCTGACAGTGTGTTACAGAGGTTTGTGAATTAGACTGAATGTCTCCACCAAAAATTTGTGTACTGAAATGCTAACCCCCAAGTTAATGGTATTAGGAGGTGGGGCCTTTGGGAGTGACTGGGTCCTGAGAGTGGAGCCCTCATGAGTGGAATTAGCGCTCTTATAAAGGAGACTCTACAAAGCACCCTTGCCCCTTCTGCCACGTGGGGACATAGCGTATGGACCACCCTCTACGAACCAGGAAGCCCTCCCCTAACATGGAATCTCTCTCTGCTTTGATTTTGTACTTCCTGGCCTCCAGAACTGTGAGCAGTAAATGTTTGTTGTTTAAGCCTCAATAGGAACTTAGTACAGTGAGTTCCCAACATACGAAACTTCACATTGCAAACTTTCAAAGATGGGAACATGCGTCTAGCTCCAGAAAGGAGCCATCAACATGAGGCGTAAATGGAATTGAAGCTTGCCCTCACTGCAACTCAAGAAAAGCCCACGCACAGCAACGAAGACCCAGCCTAGCCCCCAAATAAATAATGAATAAATACTGAAATAAAAATTTAACAAAAAACATTTATGGAGCTCTCTCTTTATTCTTCAGGATGGATTCAGGCAATTTTTACCCATTTACTGCCACCTACCTCACACAGCTTCCACACCTTCTTAGAAGGAGCAGAGAGGGACCCCAGGTTTTCCATCAAACTACCCCTCCCACCACCCACCACCAAGGGCAAGAGTGAGCGAGACCTCAGATCTCCAGTTGTTCCTGTGAAAACTCTGGGACCCCCAGACCGGCCTCTTCACAGCTACATCCATCCGTCTCCTCCATTCAGGACAAGATGCCCAGGGTTCCCTGGTCCTTCCTCATCACCCAGAATCACTCTCCATAAGGATTCATTAAACCAACAGATTCATTAAACTAACCCCATCCCCAAATCCCCAGGTCTTCTCACTCTGCCCTCTGAAGCCCAGAGTCATCAACACAAGCTCTTCTTCCCGTTACTCCCCTGCCCGCATCTCAGGTGACGTCGCCACATCAGCCCTAAATCCCCTTTCTGGAAAAAAAATTACTCCAGAAGTTCTCCCCTCTCTTCCGTAACATTTTTCCTCCCTCTCTCTTGTGTTTTAACAATTACGATACAATGGGCTATGACATAGTAAAAACCTTCTCTCAACCCCAGGGCACCTCCAGCTACTCTTCCCTGTTCTATCGCTCTTCACAGCAACTCCCTCGTAAAGGCTGAATACACTCTCAGCCTATGGTATTTCTCTTTCTGTTCTCTCTTGAACCCACTCCAATTTGTTTCAGTTCAGTTCGGTTCAGTCACTCAGTCGTGTCTGACTCAGCGACCCCATGGACTGAAGCCTGCATGACAGGCTTCTCTGTTCTTCACCATCTCCTGGAGTTCACTCAAACTCATGTCCACTGATTCAGTGATGCCATCCAACCATCTCATCCTCTGTCATTCCCTTCTCCTCCCGCCTTCTGTCTTTCCCAGCATCAGGGTCTTTTCAAATGAGTCATCAGCTCTTCGCATCAGGTGGTCAAAGTATTGGAGTTTCAGCTTCAACATCAGTCCGTCCAATGAACACCCAGGACTGATCTCCTTTAACTCTCAAGAGTCTTCTCCAACACTACAGTTCAAAAGCATCAATTCTTTGGTGCTCAGGTTTCTTTATGGTCCAACTCTCACATCCATACCTGACCACTGGAAAAACCATAGCTTTGACTAGATGGACCTTTGTTGGTAAAGTAATATCTCTGCTTTTTAATATGCTCTCTAGGTTGGTCATAGCTTTTCTTCCAAGGAGCAAGCATCTTTTAATTTCAGGGCTCACTCCCTGAAACATCTCGTCAGTCTCCAGCGGCTTCCCCATTGCTAAATCCACTGGCCAATGCTCAAACATCATCATGTCGGAGAGGTAAGCAGCAGTGGGTACAGCTCACCTCTCCTTCCTTCTTGAAATGCCATTGTCCATTGGCTTTTAATGAAAAGAAAAAAGACTCGTGGTTTCCTTCCTAACTCATTTGAGGCTGCATGATAAGTTGCCCTCAAATTTAGAAACTGAAAACAACAAATGACACGTGTATTATCTCACAGAGCACCCTGGGGGCGTCCATCCTAACTGGGTGTTCCCGCTTCAGACTCTCTCGCGTGGTGGCAGTCCGGGTGTCAGCATGAGGTGCAGTCACCTGAGAGCCTGGCTGTGCCTGGAGGACCACTTGGCAGGTGGCCCCGCACATGGATGTAGGACCAAGGTCTTGGCTCCTTATCCAGAATGATCGATGCTGAAGAGGATGGAGACGAATTCCCAGTGCCTTTTACGACCTAATCTCTGAAGTCACACCCCACTACTTCTGCTGTATTCTGTTCATTAGAAGCTGGTCACTGTGTCCAGCCCGCACTCAAAGGGAGAGAGATTTGGCTCCATCTCTTGAAGAAAGGAATATTAAAGATTCTGTGGACTGCTCAGAAACTGCCACAGTGCATACTCTGGCCGCAAGATATTTACGTTTCTCTCACATGTAAAATATGCTCATGCCTTCAAAAGGCCATCAAAAATTTCATCAGAATGAAGTCCAGGAAATTGCCGTTTGAATCAGGCCCAGGTGTGGATGAAGCTCCTCAGGTACAGTTCTCAATATGCAGACCTGTGAGCTAGAGAGGTAAGTTATCAGACATATAGCCAACAGACAAAGGTGCTTCAGACATGGGATAACCCTGATAGAAGTATTTATTCAACAGAGTGAGAACCTGAAAAAAAGGACTTCCCCGGTAGTCCAGTGGTTAAGAATCTGCCTTCCAATGCAGGGGATGTGGGTTTGATCCCTGGCCAGGGAACTAAGATTCCACATACTGTGGGGCAGCTAAACCTGCTCACTGTAACTAGAGAGCGTTCAGGCTTTAGAGCCCATGCCCTGCAACTAGAGAAGCCCCTCATGCTTCAGCAGAGACTATGAGCCACAAAGAAGATGCAGTGCCATCAAAAAGGAAAAAATATATATATGTATATATGGGAAATAGGAGGCAAAAGTAACCACAGATCGATAGAAAAGCTAAAAATCAGCTGGACAAGTGTTGGAAATTCCTCCATGAGCACTCTGCCCTACTCCTACCTGAAAGTAATTCCCCATGGCTCTTGGCTTCTCTATTTGGGCTCTCAATCCTGCCTTCTGAGTCATCCTTCACTTTCCATGAAAGGCAACCCATGCTTATACCTTTAGAGTTTTCTTAGCCTGCTTCCTGCCCCTCCTTGGAAGATACAAATACCTTTTAAAATTTTGTGCCCCCTTGTTCCTTTCAGTCAAGCTGGCAGTGTTTGTGAATGTCATTTCTCTTAAAAAAAAAAAAAAACAGTGTGGGTCTCCTGTGTATCTTATTGGGATTCACTCAATTGGACAAAAGCCACTCCCACAAATCTCTTCAAGACAGGATCTCTCCTATACCTTGGGATTCTGCTGCTGAGTCATAATGCTTTTTTTCCTCTATTTTAAATTAAAGTTGATATATAATTTATATAAGTTACAGGCATACAATATAGTGATTCACAATTTTTAAAGTTTATAGTCCATCGATAGTTATTTTGAAATATTGACTCTATTCCCTACTTCATACAGTAACTTTGTAGCTTATTTTGTACAGAATAATTTGTAGTTCTTACTCTGCTATCCCTATGGTGCCCCTCCACCCTTCCTTTTCCCCACCAGTAGCCACTGAGAGCTGAAGAATTGATGCTTTTGAACTGTGGTGTTGGAGAAGACTCTTGAGAGTCCCTTGGACTGCAAGGAGATCCAACCAGTCCATTCTGAAGGAGATCAACCCTGGGATTTCTTTGGAAGGAATGATGCTAAAGCTGAAACTCCAGTACTTTGGCCACCTCATGTGAAGAGTTTACTCATTGGAAAAGACTTTGATGCTGGAAGGATTGGGGGCAGGAGGAGAAGGGGATGACCGAGGATGAGATGGCTGGATGGCATCACTGACTCAATGGATGCGAGTCTGAGTGAACTCCGGGAGTTGGTGATGGACAGGGAGGCCTGGCGTGCTGCGGTTCATGGGGTCGCAAAGAGTCGGACACGACTGAGCGACTGAACTGAACTGAACTGAGCCACTAGTTTGTTCTCTATATATTATGCTTCTTTTTTGTTACAGTTACTAGTTTGTTGTATTTTTCAGCTTCCACATATAAGTGATGTTACAAAGTATTTTTCTTTCTCTGTCTGACTTATTTTACTAACCATACCTCCAAACCCTCCATATTGTTGCAAATAGCAAAATTCATTCTTTTTAAGGCTAAGTAGTATTCCATTGTATGTTTGTATGTATATATCAATCACATCTTCTTTCTCAGTTTATCTGTTGATAGAAGCTTAGGCCATTTCCTTACCTTGGCAACCCTAAAAACTGCTGCTATGAACATTGGGGTGCATGTATCTTGTCAAATTCGTGGTTTGGTTTTGTTTTTTCAGATGTTTACCCAGAAGTGGAACTGATGAGTCATATGGTAATTCTATTTTTAGCTTCTTAGAAATGTCCAGACTGTCTTTAAGCTTCTTAGAAGACCTCATGTTTGATTGAAAGAATCTGTGAGGCAGTAACCCTTAAACTCATTAAAGTCCTTTGGTCTGAGGCACTATCTTTCATCTTTCTGAGGTCTTCACAAGGGATTTATAGTCACACCCTTGGTTTCATCTTGAGACCAGATTTTCCTGAGAGTGCTCTGGATTTGATTTTAGCATCATTTAAGGAGCCTCTTGATGAAAGTGAAAGAGTGAAAAAGCTGGCTTAAAACTCAACATTCAAAAAATGAACATCATGGCATCCGGTCCCATCACTTCATAGCAATTAGAGGGGGAAACAATGGAAACAGTGACAGACTTTGTTTTCTTGGGCTCCAAAATCACTGCAGATGGTGAATGCACCCATGAAATTAAAAGACGCTTGCTTCTTGAAAGAAAAGCTATGACAAACCTAGCCAGCATATGAAAAAGCAGAGATGTTACTTTGCCAACAAAGGTCCATCTAGTCAAAGCTATGGTTTTTCTAGTAGTCATGTATGGATGTGAGAGTTGGACTATAAAGAAAGCAGAGCGCCGAATAATTGATGCTTTTGAACTGTGGTGTTGGAGAAGACTCTTGAGAGTCCCTTGGACTGCAAGTAAATCCAACCAGTCCATCCTAAAGGAAATCAGTCCTGAATACTCTTTGGAAGGACTGATGTTGAAGTTGAAAGTCCAATACTTTGGCCACCTAATTGCAAAGAGCTGACTCATTGGAAAAGACCCTGACACTGGGAAAGATTGAAGGCAGGAGAAGAAGGGGACGGCAGAGGATGAGATGGTTGGATGGACCAATTCACCGACTTGATGGACATAAGTCTGAGCAAGCTCTGGGAGTTGGTGATGGACAGGGAGGCCTGGCGTGCTGCAGTCCATGGGGTCGCAAAGAGTCAGACATGACTGAGCGACTGAACTGACTGACTGTCTGTCTGGAGAGGCTGAGAATTTTCAAAGCCATGAAGTACCAGCTCCCTTCACACTTAAGAGCGCTGCCTGTAGTTTCTCTCTCTTCGCTCACGTTGCATAAGGAGAAACAGGCAGCACCCTCAACGATTTGCCCGGCGACCTCGGCCACACCACCCGGTTCATCAGGCACATTTCCCGCTTTTCACACTACTGAAGGTGGCAACGCTGCCAACGTTTTTGCCACCACATGACGAGGACTCCTTTCCTCCGCACCTCCTGGCCAAGTGAACCTTGTCCCCGTTCTTATGGTGTCCACCTCCAATCTCCTCATTGCTAAAAACAGGACTAATACTATCCACATTAGCAAGCTATCTGGATTACTGTTAATCAGTAGGATCATCAATAAGCATCAGACCCTTGGAGGACACAGAACGAATGCAGAGCTTCCGAGGGAGTGAGATGTAGGAGAGGACTGGCCTGTGACAGCAGACGACTCGGGACGGATCTCAGCCGGAGGGACAGACGATCACGTGTGGGCAGATGGTGAACTCCAGACCTGCGGGAAGCTGGCTCCTCTTCTCCGCGGACACAGACGGGACACAGGAAAGGATCAGGGTGAGAAAGAGGACCAACCTGAGCCCACAGCACATACTTCCTTGTTGACACCTCTTTCTGACCTGCAGCAGCCAGGGGCAGCCTTCCTCCTTGCCAGGAGGCTGTGGCTGCCAACCTGATACATGGTGGGAAGGGGATGGGGTTGCCTCTGCGTTTGTGTGCCAGTCTGCCCCAACCTCAACCTCCTCCTGGCTTCCTGTTCTGACTGCAGGTGTGTGTGTGTGTGTGTGTGTGTGTGTGTGTGCTCAGTCATGTCCAGATCTTTTAGACCCCATGGACTGTAGCCCACCAGGCTCCTCCGACCATGGAATTTTCCAGGCAAGAATACTGGAGTGGGTTGGGTTGCCATTTCCTCCTGCAGGGCCATCTTCCTGACCCTCGTCTCCTTGTCTCCTGCGTTGGCAGGCGGGTTCTTTACCACTAGTACCATTCCGACTGCAGGGGGACACACAGTGGAAAATCCTGGTGGGACTCAGGAGCCCCAGGCACCAGCACAAAGCCACCTGCCACTTTCGGCAGGCCTGCTCTGGACTCTTTCCTCACCCAGGTGTGTGGTGTATGCTCAGTCATGTCCGACTCTTTGCAGCCCCATGGACTGTAGCCTGCCAGGCTCCTCTGTCCAGGGAATTTTCCAGGCAACAATACTGGATTGGGTTGCCATTCCCTTCTCCAGGGGATCTTTCCCACCCAGGGATCCTACATCTCCTGCATTGGCAGGCAGATTCTTTACCACTGTGCCACCTGGGAAGCCCTCCTCACCCGCAGGGAGAGGAATATTACCTCCATACTGTCGTTGTGAGGGTTATAATAAGTAATACAAGTGAACGAGCCTTGTGAATTATAAAATTATATGAATATATTGATATATTGCTGCCTACATTTCCTGGTGTGCTGCAGTCCGTGGGGTTGCAAAGAGCTGGACATGACTTGGAGACTAAACAACACATTTCCTCCAGGCTCTAAAACTCTGCTCTGCATTCCCACCTTTGATCTCTTTGAAGGGGCCACCTTCTCCACTTTGCCCTCTGTTTTCCCATCATCCCCCTTTCAGAGCCTCAGTTCTCTTGTTGGCCAACCAAGCAGAAGACTTCCAGCCCCTTGGGTGCTGTTGGGAGCCGGGAAGGACTCTGTACATAAGCCCAGTGAGTAGAAGGGCCCAGGGTGAACAAGGCTTGGGCCCAGGACCCAGGCTAGTTTCTTAGCTTAGCCATGTGTGGGCTTGGGCAGGTCACTGCCCCCCTCTGAACCCCTGTTTCTTTCTCTGGAAAATGGGTGGGATGAAGATAAGTCAGAGCAGCCATGACTTCACATGAGGTCAGTTAAAAACAAGACACAGGCCCCAAATGGAGTCATTTATGCTAAGCCCCATGTCACCAAAGTGAGACTTAACCTGTATTTTCAGCTCTCCCAGAAATGGAATCTTAACCTAGTCAATCAGGAGTCGTCCGATGAGCCCTATTTAAGCGATCTGCCTGATAGACCCCTGCCAGAGGAAAGCAAGTTTGCAAAAACCAACCTGCTTTTTTGCCAGTATAACTCCTTGTCTTTCCACTCCTCTGTGAAAGTCTTTCATTGTCTGCTAGATTGGATGCTGCCCAATTCAAATTGATTTTTCTCAAATAAACTCTTAAACATTTTAATATGCCTCTTTTTTAACCGTTTGCAAGAGAGGGTACACAGTCCCAGGAAGGCGCGAGAGCCACCACTCCATTGACACTCACCTCTAAGAGTCTGGCAGCATGCCAGGTGTCCAGGGGGCAATTTGGGCTCATGGGTTTGAGGTCTTTTCCTCAGAAACCCCAGTATTCCACTTCCTCTTTCCAGTTCTCTCCCTTCTTTCTGAGCTCCTCTGGGGACCAGGCTCCCCTCCGGATCCAAGGTAGGGGTTTCTGGAGAAGCTGGAGGTCTCAGTCAGATGCGTTCCTGCTCAAGGTTAGGGTGTGAATTTACTGGGAAAATCTGAAAACCAACTGGGGAACACAGGCTATTGAGAAATGGTTTTTAATTGCATTGGCTGTGATAATATTAATTTTCTATGTAGCAAGAGGCTCTTTTTTTAGAGTTGCCTACTGAATTATTTAAAGGTGGCGTGTCAGGATATCTGCAATTTATTTTTAAATACGTCCTCATAAAAAATACAGTGAGTTAAAAATAAAGAAACGGAGTGGAATATCTGGACCCAGAGCTCCAATGACAGTGCCTGCGGCAGGCAGATCCTGCTCCTCTCTGGAAATTAGACAAATGAGTCCCCACTTCCTGTGGGGAGGGGCCTGTTGATTAGAAAACTGCACCCCCTTCTTAGGGGGGTACTCAGGCAGCACCTGGTTAGATTTCAGCCTCATCTGTGCCCCCTGGGCAGCCCTGAAGACTGGCACACCTGGGGCGTCCCACCTGGCGTCATCAGATAATAGCAGATGCAGCCAGCACCGCAGCCCCGGTCCCAGCTATGTCCCCGTTTCAGCGAAGCCCTGAGCTAGGCATGGGCCAGCAGACCTCAATAACCACACCTCCAATTGCACCCACCGCACCAGGTTGTTTTCTTTCCTCTTTCCTATGTAAACTATGTATAAATGTCAATGATTTCCTGGCCCTAAAATCCTTAAGTTCACTAAACGAAAGTACATTAAATTCTTTCATCCACTTATTTTTTTAAGCAGCATCTCACCAGCCTCAAGTCAGGTGGCGGGAAAGCTGAGGGACAGCTGTGCCCACAGCACCCAGGCTGCCTCTCCCTCCTCCCAGCCCTCCTCCTGAGCCGCCCCTGCCCCTCTGGGGACCTCTGCCCCTCTGGAGACCACTGCTCAGCACATTCCCCTCCTTTCCTCCCAGCTTTCCATGGCCCTCCAGTACCCATAAAACCTCCCAGGGGTGGAAACACGTTACTGACTCACCAGTCAGACCTGGGCGTGATGGGGTCCAGTGGGGTCCAATATGGGGTCCAGTGGGGCTTAGGACTATGGCCAGGATCCAAATGATGTTCAGACCCTGTCAACTGTCTTTGGGTGGGCAAGGCCTAAAACCAGGAACCCAGGAAGTGAGAGACACTGTGATGGTGGGGCACGGGGGTAGCGGGGAGTGGAAAGAGTGGACAGCCTTGAGGTGCCCCATAGTTTTGTCCGGGACCTTTTCAACGTCTCCCCTGCCTGCCCACCCCACCCTTGCCTCACCCAAACTGGGGGCCAGGAAGGGGGAAGGGGGAGCCAAGAGCATCTCTGTTTCCTGTGGCTGCCCCAGGGGGCAGAGTTGAGGCCGGTCAGGGCCCATCGATGCTCTGCGCACCCAGCAGGGGACGGGGCTTCTCCTGGCTCCTCTTCCCTCCTACCCTGTTCCCTGAGAGCCCATCAGCCCAGGCCCCCCCCCTTTCTCAAGAAGGCCTAATCCTTCCCAGTTCTCAGAGTGCTGGGGGAGCCCTGATGAATCAGGCCCATTTCCCAGGGACCCTGTCGTTCTGCAGCCCCTCCACCCCCTCCCACCAGGGGCAGCTTGGCTGGGAGGACCCCTTCCGTTAACACCACTTCCACCCGGGGTGCAGGTGGCCTCGACTTCAGAGGAGGGGGGGTTGAGGAGGAGGAGGCGAGAGAAGGTGGGAGATGGAAGGGGGGGTGGCCAGAGAGAAGTGGCCCTGCAGCCAGAAGGCCAGCCAGGAGGTTTGCTTCCGGTGTGGCACGCCCCTCCCCCAACCTGAGGGCCCCCTGGACCTGAGACCTGTATCCCAGGCTCCTGGGGAGAGACAGCCAAGCCAGAGGGAATGGGAAGGTCTTCTCTGGGTAGGACTCTGCCCACCCCAGGGAGAAGAGCTGTCGCCTTAAAGAAAAATGTGCAGCATATGAGTTATGAGTTTAAGTTTTATTCTGGAACCCTTACTAAGGACTATAGCCTGGGAGACAGCTGCTTAGTAACCCTGAGGAATCTGCTCCAAAGAGGTAGGGGAGAAGCCAGTGTATATGTGATATTTTTGGCCAGTCAAAGCCATGTGCAGTCAAGCTTTGCTGTTGTTCGGTCACAAAGTGATGTCTGACTCTTTGTGACCCCATGGACTGCCTGCCAGGCTCCTCTGTCCATGGGACTTCCCAAGCAAGAGTCCTGGGGGGATCTTCCTGAGCCAAGGATTGAACCTGTGTCTCTTGCAGCGGTCAAGCCTACATCTTCGTAAAACATTCCTGCTCATGACAGAGAGCAGACACCTTGAGTTAATGATTTTAGTGCTTTCCTGTGACTGGGAAGATGCAAGAATCTGGAGCCATTGGAATTCTTCCTGGAAAATGCATCTAACTCTTTGGCTCCCCACCCTGGGTTTATCCAAAGCTCACTGTGCCTTATGTTGTTTCTCATCCTGAATTCCTCTCAGGGTGCAGTGAGAACTGGGTGGTGAGGAAAGTTCTTGGTGCTGTGTTCCCAGGGCAAAGGAGGGAGGCTCAGCAAACCACGGTGACCTGCCAGCCACCAGGCCCAGGTGTAAAGCAAGGCTATGTGCCCCCACATCGGCCTGGGTCTGGCTTCACTGTCCCCCTGACTAGTTCCAGAGGTGAGCGCAGGCACACGGGTAGGAAACACAGGGCTCCCTGCAGCCTCCAGAGCTTCATAATTATCCCCCGTGTCTCTGGTGAACTCCTTCCCTTAGGAAATGGGTCTCCATGGGCAGCAGGCTTCTGGGAGAAATGCCCCAGCCCTCTCCCCAGAGGACTGGCTCTCCGCACAAGCAGCTCCCCGCAGAGAAGCCAGAAAGGAAAAGCCTTACAGATTTTCTACTTAGAAAACACTACTTTTCTCACATATAATAAAACATACTATTTATAAACGATGTTTTTAAAAAGTGACGGGATCTTGACAGTCCAGGGGTTACGTCTCCATGCTTCTAATGCAGGGGGAGCAAGTTTCATCCCTAGGCAGGGAACTAAGATCCCACATGGTGTTCAGCATGGCCAAAACATTAACTAATAAGAAGAAGAAAAGTGACAGGAGAGAAAAAAAAATGTTATACTCAAAAAATCTTTTAAAAAACTATCCAGAATGTATAGGGAACTCATAAAATCAATCAGTAAAGGGTATTAAGGAGAAAAACAACAGGCCCAAAATGATGCCACTTCTGCCAAAGCCCATGAGAATAGATCCAGGCGCAACACTTGGCCTAACTGTAGTCTCCACTCCCTCAGGGACGGTCTCAATCAACCAGCTTGGAACTCTGTGGTCAGCACCCAGGAGCTGCCCCGTGGACCTTCTCCGTCCCTCAGGAGGAAGAGGCCATCTGCATGATAAAACCCTTCCCCCACCCCTCCAAAAAGATGTCCAGGCCTTAAAATAATCCTTTATTTTCTTTTGCTAAAAGCTTCCTTGCTCCCCCACAGCCCTTCTTGCTATAGAAATCTTCTCTTCTGTGCATCTCCTCAGAGCACCCTTCTAGATGTGTGCTGCCGATTCATGAATCCTAATTAGAGCTTCAGATTTACTGGGCTGAATTTGGTTTTATAACAAGGGCAACAACTCCATAGAAGAAATGGAAAAGGACAGAAATTGCAATCCAAAGAAACATCCATGGAAAATTCATATACAGAAGACAGGATCAATTTTATTAGTAAATGGGAAAATGCAAATTCAAGCAACTGGGAGAGGGGATCATTTTTCCACCCATTAAACTAATAAGAACTTAAAAGATTGGTCATTTCCAGTGGTGATAAGGTTGAGAAAATTGATAGTCAAAAGCTGTTGGCGGGAATATAAATGAGCACATCCTTTTAGGAAATCAATTTGTCCAGATTTATCAAACTATTAAACAGGCACCCCCTCCTGCAAGCAATTCAATCATTTCTGGGGTCCACATGAAAGAATACAGTCATGTGTGCACAGCTACATAAATAAAAGTCTATTTGTCACAACATTTTACACAATAGTGAAACTGACAAGTAAGTCAACTGGCCATGAATAGGAAAGGAACTAGGTAAGTGATGCTTCATCACTAGTACAGAGCACCATGTTGCGTGTGGGAAAGATCTGCGCGTAGGTCAGAGCACCAAAATATTTAGGTACAAAAAAAGTCAAGCTGCTGAGTGACACGTATTATAGTATTTGGTCAACATAAATTTAAACGAAGATAAAGACACATCCATAGATACTCAGGTGTGTGTGTGTGTGTGTGTGTGTGTGTGTGTGTGTGTGTGTAGAAACAGAAGAGAATGTGCAAGGATTGCCTCCTGATGCTAACAGGAGTTAAGTCTGGGTACCAATGAAGGGGAACATTTACATTTTACCTTATGTTCTGCATTGTTTGAATATTCTTAAAATAAAATGCACTTGGGTGAAAGAAGATGGCAATATTTTCCTGGCTGTTGAACTGAATAGATTGTGAGGATGTCAGAGGCTGCAGCACCCTGGCAACTCCCCTCTCCCTCACCATCCCCCCTCACCGTCTCCACCCCCTTCCCTGGGACGATAGTGGGAGGTTGTATGTGTCTGGTCCTGATCAAGTCTGCTGGTGGCAGGAAGTCTCAAGCGTCCTCTCCAGGCACTCATCTTTCATGTGGTGTTCTTACTGGCTCCCTAACACTTTAATTACACACATGAGCTGTTCCCTTCATCGTCCAGCGAGCTTAGCAGGACCAACTGAAAAAGTCCTGTTCCATGCCCACCTATTCCATGACTTCTCACTCACTACACAACCCAGCAAGTAGGTTGACTTTACATTCATTAAAAAAAGAAACAAAACAGGCATGATGCTCATAGCACCCTTTTGGCATGACTGCAAAAAACTGGGAGTAACCCAGCTGGCTGGCAAATGGCTAAAAAAACTGTGATTCCTCCATACAAAGGGAATACTACTCAGCAGTACAAAGGGACAAACTACCAATACACACAAATAAATTGTATTTCTATATACTAGCAATCAATACATGGAAATAATTTTTTAAAATATTTTAAAATATAACACCATTTATAATCACTCATTAAAGATAAAGTACTTATATATAAATCTAGCAAAACCCATACAGGAGTTGCTATGCTGAAAGCCACAAAACACTAAAGAAAGCAAACATCTAAATAAATGGAGGGCTCATGGACTGGAAAACTTACATTGTAAAAATATCAGTTTTCCCCAAAACTGGTATACAAGTTTAACGCAGTTCCTGTCAAAATCTCAGCAAGATTATTTTTTCGTCGATAGAGATAAGATTGTTTCAAAATTTATATGGAAAGGCAAAGGAACTAGAAGAATGAAAACAACTGTGAAAGGAAGAACAGAGTAGGAGAAATCATAAATAGAGCTAGCTACGTAAATTATTTTTCTGCAGTGCTAATCAAAGCTGCGCAGTGGAGAGAACCCATGGGACAGAAAAACACTGAAATAATGCCAACTGATTTTTGACAAACATACAAAAGTAGTTCTGTGGAGGAAGCATCGTCTTTTCAACAAATGATGCTGGAGCAACAGGATATCCATAAGTTAAAAAGAAGACTTTGATCTAAACCTCACACCTTATAAAAAAATTAACTCAAAACGAAGCATAGATTTAAATGTAAGGCATAAAACTATAAAAGTTCAGAAGGTAACCTAGAGGAAAACCTTTGGGACATAGAGCTTAGTGAGTTCTTACACATGATACCAAAAGCATAATCCAATACATAAAAGAAAAAGTTGATAAAAAAGACTTCACCAAAACTAAAAACTTTTGCTCTGCAAAAGCCTCCATTAAGAGGATGCCAAAATAAACTAGAATTGAAAGTTTCTTTTAAAAGCTGAATATACATTTGCCCTAAGAAACAATTATGATAAGGAACCATAAGCAATTGCACTCTTGAGCATTTTTCTCAGAGAAATAAAAATTTATGTCTACAAGAAAACCTATACATGACTGTCCAGAGCAGTTTTATTTGTAAAAACACGAAACTGAAAGCAACCAGATATTCCTCAATGGATGAACGATTAAACAAACTGTTTATGTGTATCTCCATGGAGTACTACACTTGATCTTAGCCAAAAGGCAGAGAAGACTCTGGAGAGTCCCTTGGACTGCAAGGAGATCAAACCAGTCAATCCTAAAGGAAATCAACCCTGAATATTCATCGGAAGGACTGATGCTGAAGCTGAAGCTCCATTACTTTGGCCACCTGATGCGAAGAGGTGACTCATTGGAAAAGACCTTGAAGCTGGGAAAAACTCAGGGCAAGAGGAGTAGGGGGTGAGAGAGGATGAGATGGTTGGATGGCATCACTGACTCGGTAGACATGAGTTTGAAGAAACTCAGAGAGATAGTGGTGCACAGAGAAACCTGGCGTGCTGCCGTTCATGGTGTCGCTAAGAGTCAGATACAACTTAGCCACAACAACAACAACCGTGGAATACTTCTCAGCAGTAAAAAGGAATAAACTGTTGATACATGCCACAAATAGGATGGATCTCAATGTCTTTTCTGAGTTATAACTCTCAAAATTTCAAATAGTGTATGATTCTATTTATATATAACATTCTCGAAATGAGAACATTACAGAGATGGAAAACACATTAACAGTTGTCAGAGCTTAAGAATGCTGAGACAGGGAGGGGTGGGTGTGGCTACAAAGTGGGTGCATGGAGGGGAGGGGCTTCTGGCTGTGCCTGGATAGTTATGACGCTTGATTGGAGTGATGGTTATAAGAATCCACTAATGTCCTAGAAGGGTACTCAGGACCTCTCTGCACTATCTTTGAACTTCCTTTGAATCTACAATTGTTTAAAAGTTAAGAGCTAAAAATATTGATAATAATAAAGATTGTAGGAGTCATTTGGGGCACTGTCTTCTCTGTTAAGCTGTGAGCCCTTCCCGAGGCTGAAGGAGGTTGGGGGAGACTGCACCGTAGCCTCTTATTAAACGTTTGTTGGGAAGTAATAATCCTGATGTTAGGTGGACACAGGTCGGGGTGGCCAAACCGTCCCAGAAGTTTCACATTTCCTTCCTAGGAAACCTGTTTGGCTTCTGGTCCTGGGAAGAAAAGTGAGAAGATGGGAAGGCTAAGCCGCTGAGTGGGAAGGAGGCTGGAGGTGGCAGCCATATCCTTGCCCACTAGGGGGCAGCAGAGGATGGTGAACGGCCCNCGTTCCTTTGGGGTCCTTCAAGAAGAGTTACTTTGGAGACGGGCGATAGATAAATCTGAGCGGCCTGAATTACCACCGCCGCTAACAGCACCACCACCCGGCCCAACCATTGCTCCACCCCGACCCTACAGTATAGACGTGACCTTAAAGAGCCCACTATGGGAGCGGGTTTGCAAGCCCAGCTCCGAAATCCTGGGGGCAGCGTTTGACACTTGGCCCTTCGCTCTCCTTCCCCCTCCCCCTAGTCCGGTCTTCCTCTTCCACCCCACCCCCGATCCTCGCGTGGGACTCAGAGCTGATCCTGGGGCGAGGACGCGGCTGACAGTTAAATTGCAATGTAAGCCGAGGCAGGGGGTTGCGGGTGGGGGGCGGCGGCGGGGAGAAAAAGGACCGTGTCTCTTTAACGGGCCCTGCAGACAAAGCGTCTCCCCTCAGAGCGAGCGGAGTCGGGCGCAGCCGCGCGCAGACCTGTCAGCGCGTCTCCCGCGCTTGGGAGAGAGTTTGCAAAGTCATAATTATATCTCTTAACCTGTCTTGCTCTCTGCAGAAGAAGGTCCCATTATATTGAAATGAGATTATTAGCCATCAAATACTTTCTTTCTCGGGAGTTTTTTTTTTTTTTTTTTAATTCAAATACCTTAACGACTTGGCAATTGCATTTTGATCAGATTTAGTTGGCGCCCCAGCCCGGAGCGGGAGCCAGGGCGGGAAGGCAAATGGTTGGGGAGGGAAGAGGGGGTGGCAGAAGAGTGTGCAAAGAGAAGCAACCTCCTCTCTTTTACCCTTCTCTTAGGTCTCATCTACCTGGTGGGGACCTCTGGATCTGGGAAGGAGGTGTGAGATAAGAGAAGCTGGGGCAAGGTAGGGGAACACCTTCTAGTCCCTCGGGATGATCGGCTTAAACCGCTTCATGAAAATAGAAAGTGAATTTCAGGCGGGGCGGATGTGGACCGTGGAGCGGGGACCAGGGTCAGGATGCGGAAGTCTGAGGGCTGCAGATAGGGATGGCTTTGGGACACCAGGTAAGGACCGAGGCTTCAGCTGGTGGTCTCGTGGGCTTAGCTGCTTCCTTTCGAGGTGGGCTCAAGCCTCCCGCTAGGATCCTAGTGGATGGAATTTCAGTACGTAATAAGTGGGGTTTTGCTCTATGCCCAAAGGCTGTCTGGTTTTGCCGAATATTGTGAGCCCCTTGAGGGAGAAGCCCGTCTTGTTTCCAGACCCTGGAATTCCTGTCCCCACTGCCAGCGGGGCCCTCCCTCACCCCTCACCCCATCCTTTCCCTGGTCGGGGAGCTGAGGGCAGTGAAGTGGAAGATTTTCCAGACTCTAATTGTAAAGCCTCTCACTTTGACTTCCCCTTGCGAGAGGAGCAGCCAGGCTTGTGTTTTCTTTGGCTTTAGCCCAGACTCAAGGAAAATGTAGGGAGCAAGACAGCTCCCCAGTTCCCCTCCTCCCGACTCTCATGCTTCATATAGAATCCTGGTGGGTCCAATGGAGCATCTGGTCCCACCCCACAACCTCCCAGGTGAGCAGCTCTCTTCAAGTACTCAAATAGCAAAATGGGGATCTAGAATCCAAACGCTTGGCTTCTAGACCAGGCTAGAACCACACCACCTTAGACCAGTCAACCCTTGTCTCTGAGCCTGTTTCTCCTTGTGCACAGTGAAGCCCTTGGACTTGAGATCTAAATGGTCCCTTTCATCTCTGACCGTTTTATTTTCCTTAAAAGAAGGTTCTTATACAGGTGTGATCTTCTGGAAGATTCCAGGGAGACCATACCATTCTTCTCCCATCTCTTCAAAACAGCACCCAGGGGCTGAGGCACATCGATTGTGCTTTAAAAGCCTCCAAATACAAAAACTTTGAGATCCTTTCAGTATCCACTAGTCAAAGCGTGACCATACCTATGCCCCAGCACTTCCATAGGTAGGCATTGCTGCAACCGAAATGCATACTGGATTTGCCAAAGGATATATATCCACTAATGTTCACATAGTGCTCCTCACAATAGCTCCAAACTGGAAACTACCAAATGTTCATTAACAGTAAATAAACTGGTATAGTCACACAGTGGAACTCTCTCGAGAAAAGAGAATGAACAAACTATTGCTATATAAACACCATGGTTGGTTCTCACAATGCTGGGCAGAAGCAGCCAAACACAAAGGACTGCATACTCCTTGGTTCCATGTATTAAAAGGACAAAAAGAGGCAAGATGAATCTCTTTTACTACAAGGCAAGATGGTAGTTACTTCAAGAGAGGATGACATAATGCATAAAGTGGAAAGGAATATGAGGGAGGCGTCTGGATTGATGATGATCTGATTCTGGAGCTGGTTACACAGTGTTCAGTTTGTGAAAATTCACTGAGATGTGCAACTCTGTTCAGCGCATTTTATGAATATTTTGAATATTTTATGTATATTATGAATATTTAAACCTTATATTGAACATTTCTTCTCCCCAATCCTTGATCTCATCCACATACTCATGCCTTCTAATGCCTCAAACTCCATACTGGCAGGAAATCAATCCCTAAAGTGTATTTGGCTCTCCTGCCCTATGCTTGGCCCTGTGAAAAATACACAGATGTATTTTAGTCCCTACCCTCCAAAGGTTTGCAGTTGAGTTTAGAGGCAAATGAATACATAGGAAACAATTGAGGAAATGACGTGTGGCATAGAGTGAATGGTTTATGAGTGGGTGAGTTAGACAGCCTGAATTTGAATCCCACACCCACCACCTACTACCTCTGTGACCTTGGACAAGTGACTTGATCTCTCTAGGCTCCCGTATCTGAAATATGAAGAGGACCACACATGTAATCTACATTTGGGTCTGGTGTGAGGATTCTACCAGATAGTCTGTGCAACAGCATGGGATAAGGGCTCCGTAGATGTCAGATACCGTTCTCCCCTGCAATGGCAACAGCTCTGACTCACACTGTTCAGAGTTCTGAGAAGAGGGATGAATGTAAGTTGGGGGAGGCAGGAAAGGCCTACTGTGGGAGAGACAGTTTGAACTGGGAGAGGTTGGTGAAAGAAGGGCTTTAGAAAGATCTTTTGGCATTGTCTAGAGATATTTTTAGTAGTCACAACTCAGAATGTGTGTGTGGTAGGTGGGCATTGCTCCTAGTACCTAGATAGAGGTGGGAGATGCTTCTAAACATCCTCCCATACAAAGGGCAGCCCTCACGACAAAGAATTATCTGGTCCAAAATGTTAATGGTGCCAAGGTTGAAAATCCTAATCTGGAGGGTAGGGAGGATTTATTGGCAATGGGAAGGCATTCCAGCAGGAATAAGGAAATCCTGATGCAAACTGGGGCTGGACGGTATTGGGGGATGTCCAGAAGTGCCCTCCAGTCTTCATCCCTCAGGCTGCAAGTTCCTCATCCACCTCCCAGATTTCAGAACTTCCTGACAGTTTAGAAGGCTCATCCAGTTTCTTCGCTGCTCTTACGAGAGACTTGGATAAAGCAGAGCAGATTCTCAGATCTGCAAGCCCATGAGTGTCACATCTCACTGGAACCACAACTGGAGGAAACCCCTGAGGTCTCAGGGGTCAGAAGGGGGAGGGACTTGTCCACCATCTTGCAGCACAGGTTGGTATGCTGGGAATTGACCCCAGAGCTCTATTTTTTCAATCAAAGTTTTTATTGATTGATTGATCTGACAGCATGGCATATGGGATCTTAGTTCCCTGACCGGGTGTCGAACCTGTGCCCCCTGCATTGGAAGCACAATGTCTCAACCACTGGACCACCAGGGAAGTCCATAGAGCTCTATTGTTGATGTATAACAAGTTAGCAGAGAAGGGACTGCAGAAATTGATTAATCTAGAAATGGAAAATATGACACTTTTTAAAAGTCAGAAGGAGAGTTGGGACTGAACTTTGGAAGTGCCCAAGAGAATTATATGATTCTCTAAGGGACAAGTATAATTCTGGGCTCTCAAACCATGCTTTATAGTCATAGGGTTTCAGAAAAGAGAAAATAAACATTGATTAATTGAAATATTTCTTTCTTGGACTTCCCTGGTGGTACAGTGGATAAGAATCTACCTGCCAATGCAGGGGATGGGGGTTCAATCCCGGGTCTGGGAAGATTCCACATGCAAAGAAGCAGCTAAGCCCGTGGGCTGCAACTACTGAAGCCTGTGTGCCCTAAAAGCAGCAAGCCTCAACTACTGAACCCGCATGCCTCAACTACTAAAGCCCATGCATCTAGAGCCTGTGCTCCACAAGAGAAGCCACCATGGTGAGAAGTCCCAAGCTCTGCAGCTAGAGAAAGCTGGCAGCAACAGACCCAGCTCAGCCAAACATGTTAAAAATTCTTTCTTGAAGCAATTCCTATATGCCAGGTACTGTTCGTAACACTAGGGATACAGCACTGGACGAGAGGCAAAGCAAAGCTTCATGGGGCGGGGGGTGGAGTGGAGAGGAGGAGGATAGATGGGACTGTACATAATGCAATGCCATGCATTCAGCTGAACACCTACTTGGGTTAGCTGTTCTTCATAAATATTTCCAATTTCACAAGAAGCTTTAAGGTAGAAATTCTTTTCTCCACTTAAGATGGAGAAACTGAGTCCCAGAGAAGGTCAGTGGTTTCCTCAGAATAGAGGGAGTAATAAGTGGAAGATTCAGGATTTGAAATCAGATGACCAATTTATGATTAAAAACATCTAGTAAATTTACAGAGGACATCCTTAATCTGATAAAGACTGTCTGCAAACAAAGCCTCAGAGCAATCATCTTATTTAATGATGAAATAGTGAAAGTTTCCTCCTTCAGATCAGTATAAGATATAGATATCCATTCACAACAATGGTCTATTCAACATTATATTAGATGTATAAGGATTGGAAAGAGGAAGGTCAAAGTATTATTATTCATAGATGACATGTCATACATAAGAAAATCCAGAAGAATCAACAAACTATAAGAATATGTGTACGTCGTGAAGTCACTGAATACAAGTGATATACCTAGATACATCTATACCAGCAGCAAAAAAAAAATAGAAAATGATATTACAAAAGCAATACAATAGGCAAGTAATAGCTAAAGAAAGTGAGGCTTCTTTTTGAAATGTTTTAAAATTGATTGCGATGGTTACACATATTTATGGATATACTAAAAGCCATTGTACATTTTTAAATGGGTGAATGTAGTATGTGAACTGGACTTCCCAAGTAGCACAGTGGTAAAGAATCTGCTTGTCAGTGCTGGAGATGCAGGAGACATGGGTTTGATCCCTGGGTCAGGAAGATCCCCTGGAGGAGGAAATGGTAACCTATTCCAGTATTCTTGCCTGGTAAATCTCATGGAAAGAGGAGTCTGGCAGACTACAGTCCATGAAGTTGCAAAAAGTCAGACATGTTGATCATCAGTACATGAATTATATGATAATAAAGCTGTTATTTTAAAAATTAAGGATATTACAGAGGCCTCTCATTCCTACACTACCCATCACCAATACTTAGAAAAATCCTGTATAAAAAATAAAATTTTCAACAGCAACAAAAACCATCCAGTGCTTAGGAATAAATCTAATGAAAACTGTATAAGACCTCTACACTGAAACTATAAAATATTGTTGAGAGAATTTAAAGACCTAAATAAATGAAGTGATATAACCTGTTCATGAAGATTCATAATTTAATAATATCAGTTCTCACCAAACAGATCTGTAGATTCAATACAATTCCAATAAAAATCCCATCATCGTGTTTATGGAAATTGAACCCTAGTGGACCTGACTCCATGGCCCATCAAAACTGGATACAATAGAAAAAAATACAAGGGTCACAGTGTCCCCCATTCACAGGGTTACAAGCAGACATAACTGAAAACCCATTAAGACCTTCAGTCATAAAATCAGGACCCTAGAAAGCCCAATTTGGAATAAAATTTAGAAAATATAGTCTCAGTTAAGACAGATCCTTACTCTGCTTTCAGTAGTTGCAAGAGAAAGACCATAACTGACTAAATATATTTTTATTTAAAACAGAATGGTGGAGAGGACCGGGGTTTGTCACCCTCTACAAGTGACGGCGCTGGGGACAGGGCTTCCAGGCTGAGGCAGTGGCTCCCTCCCAGGGGGATATAGGTGTGCAGGGGCTCCTCTGGCCAGGACTTGGAGAGCGGGTTAAGGAATCCCCGAGGCCACATGCCCATGGGTGCCAGCCTGCGTGGTGGTGTGGCACTGCAGGAAGCTCTTGGCTTGTCCCCAGAGGCCAGCTGGGACTTGATGTTCACCTTGGGCTTCGGAGAATTCTGGGAGGACTGAGACTTGAATGCAGTCCCCGGGGAAGGTAGCTGCTTCCTTCCAGACGACAAGCTGGGGAGCGCCTGAGAGGCTGGGCGGCAGACAGGAGAGGACCGAGGGTGCAGCATGGCCTTGGTCCTCAGGCTGCACCCGCAGAGGCAGGGCTCAGAGACGTGGGCCGCAGAGGGGCAAGGCCGGCCCCCCAGGCTGCACTCTGCCTCCCATCCGAACTCCCTGGGGTGCCAGCCTTTCCTAAAAGGGGGAAATGTCAGATCAGTTGAGAAGAGACTCAGGAGATAGATTTTATTTTTTTTTAATGCAAGGACAGTGCTGCCCTGCCTCAGTACAATACTCACTCAGCCTCTTTCTGGGGCAAGTTCTCTTCCGGCAGGATCGAGGACTTAGAGACAGACTCTACCACAGGGGATCTCTTCATTTTCTCTGAAAAGAGGAGGAATTGAGAGCTGGCGGGGAGTGGGCTGAGGGCTTGGAATAGCAGTGAGTCAGAGGAGCTTTCGATGAGCTGTGGGGATGAAGGACCAGGAGAAGCAACATGGGGCCTCCAGGCTGGAGGATTAGAATGCCCCAAAACCCTCTGTCCCCACACACACCTCTGGGAGGGGGAGCAGTCAGACTCACTATTGTTCAGTCTGGAACTGGAAAATAGAAGGATCTAACTGGGGAAAAGAGGGGGCTTCTCTTATCCCACCTTCTGAAGCGCCTTTCCGAGTCCATAGGAGTCTGCTAGGTAAGCATCACTCAGGGCCCCTGTCCCTACTGTGATGTCACGGAAGGGTTCCAGCTGGTAAGGGCTGTGGACCCAGGTTCCGCTGGGAGCCAGGAAGTCCTGCCTCTTCCCCTGATGGTACAATAGGAGCATCCTTTCCAGAAACACTTCAGGCTCGTTCTTCACGCACATTATCCACGTGTCCTGCCTGGGCTCCTCACAGGAAGGATGTGTGGCTCTCTGGGCCTTGCAGTTTATTTGCGGAGAAGCACACACGGGACACTCTGTGTACCCCACTGGTGTGTACCCTGAAGCACGAGTGATGGCACCAAGAGCTAATAAGGTCCATTTCTGCGGGCTGGTGCGTCCTAAAAGCTCCCTGCTGGAGGACAACGGGTGGAGCCGGCCTTAAGGATGTATGAGATGTGGGTGGAGGAACCCAGAAAAGATGCCGGGGATGAATGCAAAGCAGGGTAAGGAGCCGAGAGACCGGCTGGGCTTGGGCCGCGGATTCACATTTGCTTTTTGTTTGTTTGTTTTTGGCCGTGCCACTCAGCATGCCACTCAGCATATGGGATCTTAGTTCCTCAACCAGGGATCAAACCCACACCGCCCGCAGTGGAAGCGCAGTCTTTTCGTTGTTATTCTTTTATTTCTTTATTTTTGGGTGTGCTGGGTCTTTGTTGCTGCATCGCTTTTCTCTGGCTGTGGCGAGCAGGGGCTACTTTCTAGGCACGGTATGAGGGCTTCTCACTGCAGTGGCTTCCCTTGTGGCAGAGCACAGACTCCGGGGTGCTCAGTTTCAGTAATCGCAGCATGTGGGGTTCAGTCGTTGTGGCTCCTGGTCTCCAGAGCACAAGCTCAATAGTTGGGGCGCATGGACTTCGTTCCTCTGAAGCATGTGGGATCTTCCTAGATCAGCAGTCGAACCCATGTCTCCTGCATTGGCAGGTGGATTCTTTACCACTGAGCCACCAGGGAAGCCCCGAAGCACAGTCTTAACCACTGGACCAACAGGGAAATCCCCGGATTCACATTTGTGGGAACCAGGCGATAAAAGGTGTGAAGCAGCAGGGAACTCTAGTGGGGAAGCTCTTAGGTACCTAGGTAAGGACTGGGGACTTACTGAGGGTAATGGAACATGCGTGCTCAGTCGTGTCCAATTCTTTTGAGACGCCATGGACCACAGCCCATCAGGCTTCTCTGTCCATGGCATTCTCCAGGCAAGAATACTGGAGTGTGTTGCCATTTCCCTCTCCAGGGGATCTTCCTGACCCAGGGATTAAACCCGCATCTCCTGCATTGCAGGTGGATTCTTTATGCTGAGCCACCTGAGAAGCTCCAGGGTAAGGGAAAGCCTCTGGGAAATGAGGTGAACTAGAGGCAGGGTGCTCACAGGAAACAGATGGTGCACTCAAGTTCAGAGAATTGAAAGAAAGCTTGATAAAGGATGTTTTTGTTTACTAGAGCTTCTGTAATAAATTACTACAAACTGGGTGCTAGAACTACAGAATTTTCCTTCTCTCTCTGTTTTGGAAGCCAGAAGTCTGACATCAAGGTGTTGGCAAGGTTAGTTCCTTCTGGAGACTCAGAGAAAACTGTCACATGCGTCTCTTGCATCTTCTGGTGGCTGCAGACAGTCCCTGGCATCTCTTGGCTTGCAGCTGCATCACTCCACTCTCTGCCTCCATCATCACATGGCCTCCTTCCCTAGATGTCTTTACATGGCCTTCTTATAAGGAAGGACACCAGCTTTTGGAGCTAGAATCTGTCCCAAATTGGTATGATCTTAACTAATTGCATCTGCAAAGACCCTCTTTCCAAAGGAAGTCACCTTCTGAGATTCTAGGTAGACGTGAATCTAGGGGAGTGGGACAAGATTCAGCTCGGCACAAAAAGACTATCATTTACAAAGGTATGGACACCTGTAGGGAAACCCCAAGGAACAGCACAGCATCCAAGGCTATAAAAGGAGAGAACTGTAGGCACTTTTTAAAGGCAAGGGGAAGGAATGTCAGACAGAGAAGGCCACCTTGGACTTCCCACCAGGGAAGGCCAGTGGCTAGGACTCTGCTTCTAATGCAGGGAGCCCAGGTTCAATCCCTGGTCAGGGAACTAGATCCCACATGCCGCAACCTGGCACAGCCAAATTAAAATAAACAACAACAGAAGACCACCTTGAGAAGAGCTGTGAGTGTTGTTGGAGCCCAAACCAACCCCGTGGGGAGCACAGCAGGGCAGCACCTGCCATGACCTCTCCCTACTCCCTCACACCTCATGCTTCCCACCCAACAGGAAGCCAGAGGCAAGGGGGCCACTGAGGCAGCCCATACAGATCACCCTCCCAAGATGGCCAAGGGGTTCTGGAGGGGCAGACAGAAGCCAGCCAAGAGGTCACATAACACCAGCAAGGCGTTGACAGTCGGCAAGACACACTGACAGGAGGCAGACGAAGACCCCACGAGGGGCCAAGTTCTGGACAGAGACTGTGGGGTGACGGTCCCTCCCCAACCCTCGAGCCTGGTGTTCTTTAGGCCCCAGTCATGCGGGTGAACCCTGGGTACCCATTTACATCAGGGAAGGAAGCCTTAGGGTAGAACAATGGACCCCAAATCCTGGGAGAGGAAGTTTGATGGGGGCACTTAAGGCACTTGAATCCGCACTCTGGCCCAGGATCAAACTTAGACCTGGTCACACTAGTTGGCAGGCTCCCCTTTTTTTATTTTTGGCTGTGCTGGGTCTTTGTTGTGGCACATGGGTTTCTCTAGTTGGGGCACACAGGCTTAGCTGACCCGCAGCATGTGGGATGATCTTAGTTCCCTGAATTCTCATCCCCTGTACTGGAAGGTGGATTCTTAACCACTAGACCACCAAGGAAGTCTCTCAGTGTTTGAAAGTTGAATTTGAACATTTTCAGGTGGGGCCTTCATGCTCATTTACCTTTAGCCTCAACCACGCCTTCCTGTGCTCTCCAGGGCCCACCTTACTGCTGTCCATTGTGTGCCCAGCCCCAGGAGGCATTTAAGTGTTCAGCCTCTACTTGAGGACACAGAGTGAAGAGGAGAAAATAGACTAGCTATTCAGGTTGAAGTTCCCCAGCCCTGTGCACCTCCCCTGCCCCAGACAGAGATACCCCAAGGAGGAGGGGATAGGGCCTTGCACATGGGGAAAGGCCAAGAGAGAGAATGGCCCAGATGAGGGACTGGGGAAAGGGCGTCTTTACAAAGAAATGTCTCCCCAGACGGCCCTGGAGCCATTTGGGTACAGGCAAGAACTAGTTTGTTGGGGTTTTTTTCTCCATCCCTTTCCAGGGTTATTTATCAGATCAATTGCCACTTGGAAACATGGAAAGAGTTTGGATTTTTTGTTTCTGAAAACCTAGGTTTCTACACTCTCAGTCTGGCAAGGGCTGGGACAAATTCTCCAATACCGCCAGGCCTTGTGTTCCCTTTCTATAAACAACGATGCTCATCTCATAGGGTTGCTATAAGGATGAGGTGAGGAAATTCTCTTTGCTGGCTGTAAAATCAAGGGCAATGGTAGTCACTGTGTACTTGCTACCTGCACTTCCTTCTCTCCATCCTCTAGTTCACATCAATCATTCCACCCAAACTGGACAAGCCAAGGTCTCCAGTGACCTCCTCTTGGCCAGATTCAATGATCAGTTCTCAGTCCTCCTTGGTATCAATGTATCTGGAGCATCTGGGGTTTCCTGTCTTCTTGAAAATATTTGCTTCATATTTGCTCTAGATCATCAAGTGCTCCCGGTCATCCTCCCTCACTGGCTGTACCCTTTCAGTCTCTCTTGCACTAACTTTTTCTCCTTCCTGACCTCAATGAGAGTCTGTCCCAGAGCTCCATCCTTGGAGCCACCTGCCCACAATCTACACACACATCCTTGGTGACTGGACTAGTTACCCTGGGCTGCAGTAACAAAGTACCTTGTGGCTTTAAAAGCAGAGATGAGGTGGGGAGGGAGCTAAGAGAGGGGTTTAGGAGGGAGGGGACACATGTATGCCTACGGCCAATTCGTGTTGATATATGGCAAAAAAAAAAAAAACAAACCACAATACTGTAATTATCTTCCAATTAAAAAAATTTTTTTTAAAAGAAGGTATATTTTCTCATAGCTCTGGTAACTAGAAGTCTATCAAGGCACCACGCTCCCTCCAGAGGCTCTAGCCAAGACCCTCTCCTTGTCTCTCCTGGCTTGTGGGTGTTGCCTTCTGTTTGTTGCTTAAACAGCAAAGCTCCAGTCTCTGCCCCCGTCTTCACATGGACATCTTCCCTCTTGTAAGTCTGTGTCCAAATTTTCCTCCTCTTAAAAGGACACCAGTCATTGGATTTGGGCCTGTCCTAATCCAGAATGACCTCACCTTGATTAAATCTTCAAAAACTTATTTGTAAATAAGATAAGATCACATCCACAGTTTATGGTGGACATAAATGGGGCCGGGCAAGGGGTGATGCTGTTCAATCCAGTATAGTGATCTCACGTGATCTCATGGTTTTGAATACCATCTATACATCTTAACTTTAACTTGTGCTGTGCTCAGTCGTGTCTGACTCTTTGCGACCCCATGGACTGCAGCCCACCAGGCTTCTTTGTCCGAGGAATTTTCCAGGCAAAAATACTGGAGTGGGTTGCCATTTCCTACTCCGGGGGATCTTCCCAACCCAGGGATTGAACCCACATTCATCTCTTACATCTCATGCATTGGCAGGTGGGTTCTTTACCACTAGCACCACCTTTATTAACTTCCAAATATACATCTCCAGCCCACACTTGGTGCCTGCTTTTCCTGCTTCATATCTCCTGCCCTCGCCACACCTCTGCTCACGTGCCAAGCCATCACTTTGGACCTACAGTGTCCTGAGTGAACTGTTCTGCAGCCATGGTCCTCCACTTCCTCTGTAAATGGCAGACCCAAGAAAATCAAACCAGAGTCCACCTGGTGAAGAGCTCCCTAGACTGACCCTCCCATTCAACTCTGGACACCAGAGTCTGGGCTCCTGCACAGAAGATTCGAGAAGCCTTCTCTAGCCAAATCAAATGACTCCACAGAAAAGACCAACATACAGTGGATCTGGAACTTCCAATAAAAACAGCCACTGGCCACCTGATCAAGACATGTGAGCCCGTAAGCCCACCAAGGCTTCCACTAAGAAGCATCCAAAATTAAACAAGTATCTGAGAAAAGAGTCAAACATTAAAGGAAAAACTAATAAGGGAGGAAGGAAGAAAGGCAATCATAAAGAAAAGAGGGAATTATAGAAAGCAGAATGATTCAAAGACATTATAATTTATAGCCTCAGAAAGATAATGGAAGATCCATGACATGAAAACAGGATGCAGAATTTATTTAAAAAAAAAGACGGACTTCCCTGGTGGTCCAGAGGCTAAGACTCCACACTTCCAGTGCAGGAGGCTGGGGTTCAGCCTCTGGCCAGGGAACTAGATTGTGCATGTTGCAGCTAAGACCTGGAGCAGCCAAATAAATTTTTTAATAAAGATGGTAGTCCAAATGTAAAAGTCAGGTTGATGATAAAGCCAATGACATCTCCTCGAAAGCAGAACAAAAAGATAAAACAAGGGATAATAATGGAGGATAGATAAGAAAATTAAAGGATTAGTCCAGAGGATCAAAACTGACTGTTAGGAGACATATAATGGAAAGGACTAAAAGGAAGAAGCAATGGCAGCAGGCTGTATTCATATTTTCTAAAGATGGCTGCAATAGATCCTGTCTTACACACTTTTCTAGAATTTTGCCATACCTCATCAAGAGGTGGTGTCTAGTTCTCTTAACTTTGGCTCCTGAAAGGTTTTTCTGACTGTATTTACCAATAGAGTATGGGGGAGGGCAGCCCGTGTGAATTCTAAAGCTAGGTCGTCAAAGGTAATTCTCCTCCCACTTTGCTGCTAGAAGTATTGTCCTGGAGCCCTGAGCCACCCTGGAAGCCATCTGATTGCCCCAGGGCCACCATGCTGCAAGGAAGCCCAAGCTAGGCCATGTGGAAAGAGCACACAGCCTACCCTGAGAAGAGAGAGAGATGCCCAGTAAGGCCCCAGCTGCTTCAGTCCTCACTACTCCAGCTCCAACCACCATCAGACTGCAACCCCCTGAGAGAGAACCATGTAGCTGAACTTTCCCCAGATCCATCAGAGGTTATAAAATGACTGTAATGGCTTTAGATTACTAAGTTTGGGGGGTGATGAGTTACATGGCAATAGCTAATCAGTACATTGCCTAAGAGAACAAAAATTCCCGGATTAAAAGATACGATGAGTTGCCAGGTTTAAAAAGGCCCACTGAGGGTCCGGCAAAAGTAATGAAGCCATGCTAGGGCACACACGTGAAATTTCAGAGCAAAAATATTAAGTTAAAAAATTTGTTTAATTTGTGGGAGTGAGGATTACACACAGCAGAGACCACAGAACAAGCATTGGTATGGCACTGAGTTGCTTAGAAGAAACAACACAAGTGGCAAATCGATGGATGAATGTCTTTGCTTGAGGTCGGATATGCCCTGTTAACAAGAAATCCTAAAATTAACACAACAGAAGTTTATTTTTTGCTCACATAATAGTCCTGGATGGATGTTCAGGCAATAGGCAGGCTCCCTCCCATGGGACCCAACTGTACCACAGGCTCCCTTCCCAAACTCTTTTGTGCCCTGGTCCCCTTTGGCTGTCTGGTGAAGCCTGTGGCCTCCTTCTCAGGATACTTTTAAATCTGTAAAACACAGCTCAGAGCAGTAAAAACCAAACCAATTATATAGACTTACAGTTATCAAAATACAAAAAGACAATCTGTGATATAATAATTAATATGTGTTTCCATATTAATTCATTAGCTAATAAGACAATACAGTTAAAAGCACAGGTGATTTAATGCTGCATTTATGGACTTCCCTGGTGGCCCAGTGGTTGCTGCTGCTGCTGCTGCTAAGTCGCTTCAGTCGTGTCCTACTCTGTGGGACCTCATAGACGGCAGCCCACCAGGCTCCCTTGTCCCTGGGATTCTCCAGGCAAGAACACTGGACTGGGTTGCCATTTCCTTCTCCAATGCATGAAAGTGAAAAGTGAAGTGAAGTCACTCAGTCGTGTCCAACCCTCAGCGACCCCATGAACTGCAGCCTTCCAGGCTCCTCCGTCCATGGGATTTTCCAGGCAAGAGTACTGGAGTGGGGTGCCATCGCCTTCTCCGGCCCAGTGGTTAAGACTCCTCATTTCCAATGCAGAGTGCACAGATTCAGTCTCTGGTTGGGGGACTAAGATCCCACATGCTGCGTGGCACGGCCAAAAAAAATTTTTTTTTAAACTTGAAAATGAAGTTTCGTTTATTTTTTAAAGACTTATTGATGGGAAGGCTGACAACATTTGTGGTCTGCATACCTCTTGATAGTAAGGAAAGTGAAGAATTCTTATTTGAATCATCTGGTTTTGCAAACTTTTAAAAAAAAAAAACAACAACAACAATGAAAACCACTCACCTCCCTTCACATATTAATTGACCAACAATGGCAGTCAGGGACCCCTGGAAAGCAGCACAAATCTCTCTTTACCAATGAGAATGTGTGACTTCACTATTTGGTGGTTGAACTCCTCCTCTGCTCAGCGCTGGCCAGTTGTGTTACACGACTGTCCGTCAACAGGAAGGCTGCAATTACGTGCAGTCCCATGGCAGGTCTAATCAGTGCCATAATTTCCAAGTAGTGATGACTATAATGATATTTTGAGATATCTGCAAGAACTGTAATGTGATATGAAAACATCTGTGATTTCTACTGGTGACAAAATCACAAGCACTGATAATACTATTGTATACTATTGTCATCTACAGCCGTAATAAAAAAGAAATGCTAAATATCAGTTCAAGGATAGGGAAAATAAAGACATACTTCCCTTATCCAAGTTCATAGACACCACCCCCCCACCACGACTTTTGGATCCATGGACCCCAGGTTAGGACGCTTGCTCTGGAGCACTCTTTTTCTTTTCTGTTTTTTGGCTACACTGGGTCTTTGTTGCTGCATGCAGTCTTTCCCTAGCTGCAGTGAACAGAGGCTACTGTCTAGTTTTGGATATGGGCTTCTCTCTGCGGTAGCTTCTCTTGTTGCAGAGCACCGGCTCTGGGCATGCAGGCTTCAGTAGTTGTGGTGCACATGTGGAATCTTCCTGGAGCAGGGATTGAACTTGTGTCCCCTGCACTGGCTGGTGAATTCTTAACCACTGAACCACCAGGGAAGTCCAACCCTCATGTTCTGTCTATAGCATGAGAGGCTGCACACACGGGATAAGTCTGCACAGGCCAAGCCTGAAACTGACACGCATCATTTCCACTCATGTTCCCCTGGATACAATTTAGCCACGTGGCTCTGCCTTCCAACAAGGGATCCTGGGAAATGTAACCTCATCTGTGTGCCCAGAAAGAAGAGAACGAATCTGAGAGCCCAGCTAGGAGTCTCTTCCACAGTCAGGGGCATGTGTGGCCTTCTTGTCACTCATAGAATGCACTCAGCCCCCTTCTAAGGGTATCAAAGCAAAGCCCCACCCAGCCTCTGCATTCTACTTCATGTCCACATCCTCTAGGCGACGTGCAGTCTTTCCTAACAAGTCTGATGGAATCTCTCTTGGTCCAAAGAAAGGAACTGTGCTCCACCGTCCAACCCTGCACACACCCGTTATATAGGATAATTGTGGATAGGACTGTGAAACACACACTCCCTGGTCCATCACGATGGTGGAACAGTGCTGGGATCCACAGCCTTGGCAATGGAGATGATTACCTCTCAGGAGCCTGCACCTTCTCTCTTTCGGACACTAACCATTGTCTTCCATCACCCCTGATCTGCACTCTGGGAAATTTTTCGTTATCTCCTGTGTTCACACATAAAGTGGGCACTGGGAGCATTCCCTTTGTCGGGGTCTCACTGCTTTCACCACCTATGTATTGTTCATGGATACTTGGGAATCCAATGTTGTTTTAAAGATTTGGGGGGGACTTCCCTGGTGGTCCAGTTAAGACTCCACCTTCTAATGCAGGGAGCATAGGTTTGGTCCCTGGTCAGGGAGCGTGTGGCCAAAATTTTTTAAATAATAATAAAAAAATTAGTCTATGTTTGTGGTTTCCTTGGGAATTAAATTTATTATTTCAGACAGATTTCTTTCTGATCTGTTTGCCTCCCATTGATCACATGTGCCGGTAACCACATCCAAGGTTTCCTAGACATGGTTCTTGCATCTATTTGTTTGTTTTTTGTTTCTTTGTCCTTATGCCAATTTCTAGCCATCAAATTAATATCAGCTACTGTAAAGCCATCTGTAGCAAGAGGCTTATTAGAGAGACAATGTCCTTAACTTCATCCCACTACAGGGCTGAGCTCCTTTGTTTAACTGAAATGACTTCTTGGTCTTTGTGACTTAAAGACTTATTCAGTCTTATTAACCAGCTCCTTCATTAGATCCAGAAACTGTTTCTTCAAATGTGAATCTCTCCATGCTTTCCTGAGCTCATCTTTGCCTGGTGACAACCTAAGTGAAGTAAAAGCCTGACAACAAAGCCTGTCTGTAGTTTTTAACCTCTCCCACTGGAAGTACAGTCTCAGTAGAATGTTAAATTATCTCTGGTATCGGTTTTATCAAATGCTTTTGTCCCAGCATAAGCAATAGCACCTGCTCTCCAACCTGCTATATTTGTTTCCTTACCACCTACCCCTAGACAATGCCACCAGTTTTTGTTTTTAGGATGGCATCACCCCACTCGTAGAATCAATTTCTGTACTAATTAGAGTAGATAAGACTGCATAACAAATAGACCTTAAAATTTCACTGGGGTAATAGATTTTTAACACAATAGATGTTTATTTTTAGCTCATATCACATACCTGTGTGGTTGCTCAGGTCAGGACAGTTCTCCAGGAACTGATACTCTTCATCTCTTGGTTTTTGCAAACCCATAGAATTTCATTTTCACCACCTCCATCCACCTTGCCAGAAAGGAGAAGACTATGGAAAAGCATACACAGGTCTTCCTGTGGTCTGGAATTTTAATTTCCATGAGAGGGAATTTAACATCATGGCCGAACTTTCTTGCAAAGGAGGCTAGTAAATGCACTCAAACTGTGTGCCCAAGATTTTGGTGACGATGCCATGGTTATTTTCAACCTAAGGCTTTCATCTCCAGACAATTTACCAAACATGTATTGAATATGTGGATGGCAAAAAGACATTTACAGACACACACAGTCTAAAAAATACATCTTCCAATAACTCTTTACCACAAAGCTACCGGAGGATGTGCTCCACCAAGAAGAGAAAGTAAACCCAAAAAGAAGGCAACGTGGAACCCAGAAAACAGGGAATAACAATTGTCTTGATCTAGAGAGCCTTTAGTCCATATTGGAGCAGAAGTTTGGAGGGCTCCAGGAGATCTCTCTCCAAGAAAACGGAAGAGTGGATCTGATAAATTACAGTGTGATAGAGTAGAAAAATGGAGAAGGCGATGGCCCCCACTCCAGTACTCTTGCCTGGAAAATCCCATGGATGGAGGAGCCTGGTAGGCTGTGGTCCATGGGGTTGCTAAGAGTCGGACACGACTGAGCGACTTCACTTTCACTTTTCACTTCCATGCATTGGAGAAGGAAATGGCAACCCACTCCAGTATTCTTGCCTGGAGAATCCCAGGGACGGGGGAGCCTGGTGGGCTGCCATCTCTGGGGCTTCACAGAGTAGGACACGACTGAAGCGACTTAGCAGCAGCAGCAGCAGAGTAGAAAAATGTAATAAGGCATATCTTATAAAGTGTTGTTGGCGCTTTTTGTTGGACTTAAAGAAAGTCCCTGGTGCTCCAGAGGTTAAGAATCTACCTTCCAGTGCCAGGGATGTGGATTCAGTTCAATCCCTGGTTAGGGAACTATGAGCCCACAGGCCATGGGGCAACTAAGCCAGCACTCAGCAACAACTGACCCTGTGCACCACAGCTAGAAAGAAGCCTGTTCGCCACAACAAAAGATCCTGCATGCTGCAGCTAAGACCTGCCACAGCCAAAAATAAATTTTTTATAAATGTTTTTAAGTTGTTGAAAATTGAGATGTAATTAGGATTTGGCGAAGGGGTATAAGTGGGCTAAACTCGTAAGACATATTATTAGTCAGGATGGACATTCTATAGTAACAACCTCAAAATCTAAATGGTATAACATACCAGAAGTTTATTTCTTCCTCATATGGGTTGTCAAGGGGCTCTGCTCCATAAGGTCATTCAGTTAGTGGTTCTACCAAAATGTAGCCACCGCCATCTGAACACATGGCACCCTGAAGAATGTATGAGCTTGTTCTGCCTCAGGAGTAATAGGCATCACCTCCTCTTACAGTCTCATTGGCCAGAAATAGTCACGTGTTGAGAGGGCCAATGAGACTGTAAGAGGAGGTGATGCCTATTACTCCTGAGGAAGGAGACTCGGCAGTAGTCTGCCGCAGGCTCTGAAGGGAAAGAGGACGAGTAACGTTCGTGAGGAGAAGTTCACATAACAACCTGAGATCAGTGAAGCAAGGGACAGCGTTTCAGGCGTACTACTTTAAATTGGGAAAGTAAATACCAGAACGTGTTGAAAAGCTAAGAGGAAAAAGCAAAAAGTTTGAGAACAGCACCTCTAGTGAGCCTGGAAAGTAACCAGCATGGGGAGTGAAGCGCAGGAGACTGCTGGGTTGTGTCTGCGCCTCTGAGCATTGTCTGACTTTTTAAACTATCCACATGTATTGTTTTTATGAAACTATATGTACCTTTTAAACAAAACTTGCTTGAACAATAAAGATAGAATCCAGGGAGACTGTCACAAGCATACCCTCAGGAAACCCATCAGGAATCATAGCTGAGGTCAGTATTGGATAACTGCTCAGTGGCGTACAGAATCTCCGTCTTCCCTGGTGGCCCCAGGGACACTGATGTGCCTTGGTCAAGCTCCTTCCCTGGGTCTGTCCCAGAGGACTTGAATTTGCTTAGAGAAGCCAAGAGCTGTTTCACAGCCTCTTAGTCCTTCTTAGGCTGCAGCTCTTAACTCCCATTTACCTTCCACTTGTCAATCCAGAGTCTTCTCCTTATGAAGATGAATGCAAAATACCAGTTGAAGGCTCTCACTCTCTCTCTTATCTATTAGCAAAATCCCACTGGTCTAAGGCTTCTCAGCTCATCCTGACACTTGCTTCTTTTTAACTTTATGGAAACCTTAAGTTAGGGCTCTAACCTATAGGCAGTTTATATCTCCCCCCTTTTTGTCCTTGTTACATGCTCTTCTTAACCACCTTAGCAGTGTCCTGTTCACACCAGAGCATCCCCGGGGACACCCTGCCTTCCAACAAGTCAGTCCTTTGTATATCTTCTCATTTCCTTCCACACAATGGCCAGAGAGAACGTCAATGAAGAGCATTTGATCATGGCATCCTTCATAGTTCCTCTTTGTCATAGCAAAATATGCTGACCCTTTCCAATCCGTTCCCACCCTGCCCCCTTTCCAGCCTCATCCTTCCCTGCCCCCATGTTTAGGTGCTCCAGCCGCACCCCCCTCTATTTGCTGTTTCCAGAACCTGCCAGGAATCTTGGGCCTCCATCTTGGTTCCTGCCAGGCTTCCTGCCCGGAATGCCTTTCCCCCCACTGTGTGCATCTCTCCCCGATTCCAGGCAGTGATGGAGGAAAGAAGAGACTCGTTAGAATGGGTGATGTGAGTTCAGCCACTTAGTAATCCTAACGTTAGGAAAGTCACTCAACTTCTCAGACCCTCAGTTTCTCAGCTGATATGAGGGTTTGTCTGGATTATCCTTAACATCTCATTCTGGTCCAGTACTAACTTGCTGCTGCTGCTGCTGCTAAGTCGCTTCAGTCGTGTCCAACTCTGTGCGACCCCATAGATGGCAGTCCACCAGGCTCCCCCGTCCCTGGGATTCTCCAGGCAAGAACACTGGACTGGGTTGCCATTGCCTTCTCCGATGCATGAAAGTGAAAAGTGAAAGTGAAGTCACTCAGTCGTGCCCAACTCTAGCGATCCCATGGACTGCAGCCTACCAGGCTCCTCCCTCCATAGGATTTTCCAGGCAAAAGTGCTGGAGTGGGGTGCCATTGCCTTCTCCTCCAGTACTAACCACCTCCCCTGAATTGTAATTACACTGAATTGTAATTTAGTTTTTAAGAGCATAAATTCTGGAGTTAGAGACAAACAGCTTGGGTTCAAACCCCAGTTCTGCCACTTACTAGCTGTGTGACCTTGAATAAGTTTGTAATCCACTCTGTGCCTCATTTTCTCACTATTTAATGGGGGATAGTGATAGTAATGGGCTTACCAGGTGGCTCAGTGGTCAAGTATCCGCCTGCTAATGCAGGAGCTTCAGGAGACGTGGGTTTGATCCCTGGGTCAGAAAGATCCCCTGGAGGAGGAATTGGCAACCTACTCCAGTATTCCTGCCTGGAGAATCCCAGGGACAGAGGAGCCTGGCAGAACCGGGGTTGCAAAAAGTCAGACACGAATGAGGAACTGAGCACACACGTATGCACCTCAAAGTTAGCAAGTGCAAGTGACAGTAGTGGTGTCATAGTGCTGCTGTGAGAATTAAATGGTACGTATAGTACACATACTCATGTGTTGTGATACATAGGAAGTGGTTTGTAACAGCTCTAATAAACTCGCAATTATTATCATTAGTCTCCTCCACCAAACTGAGCCATCTGAGAAAGCAAAGCCACATCCCCTTTCTCTCCTAAATCCCCATTACCTAGGATTTCACCCAGCATGTATAAAAACCTCAGTCATTTTTTTTTCCCAATGAAAGATGGAGAGAATTGAAATAAACTGTCACTGCATCATTTGAGTTAGGTTTCAAGAGCTTTGCCTAAACTCCCACTAAATTTTTTTAGTGGGGAAAATCATCCCACTAAATCATGTCTGGCCTTTCACTCAACATTTGGAAGACTTGAGGGTAGAGGTTTGGGGGGAAGTTGTTGTAGTTGGGAGGAATGGAGCTCTTTTTAAGCTTGCAGGGGCCAGTTTCTACCTCTGAGACTTTTAGAGGTATAAAAGTCTAGGGAAAAAGAGATTTAAAAAATACATCCCCAAAGGGCTGGGAGTAGTTGTACCCAGGGGCTCCCAAGAGGGGGAAGTCACCCCTCTTTGGGAAAACCCAAGCAGCACTGGGCCTTCCTGAAATGTACAAAAGGCAAGTGACTTCTTCACTCCCAGCCACTATCCAGAGATGAGAACACTGGAAAGGGAGAGGGGGGAGGAGAGTCCCTGAGCTCCCCCTGGGAGCCTCGAAAGCATCATCCATGCAGAGGCGGTAAAAGCTGTAGCTGCTAAAGGTCATTCAAGTCGGGGTCTGAGCCAAAGGGAATGAGTGACAAGGGACAGCGCAGAGCTGGGGAATTGATTAGAGAGGACCCAGAAAGGCAGAGGGAAGGGACAGGTCCCCAGAAAGCCTGGGGTAGGGAGGTGAGTAATCCAGACTGAGCCGCTACCTCTGCCCATCATCGCTATTGCAAGTTATTTAATAAAGAGCCGCCAAAGTGACTGCAATTTCATTGCTAATGTCCCCGTGCCTCACAGTTCTGCATCTTAACCTCATTGCTGGGGCTCCCAAGGCCCCCTACCCACCTCTGCCTCCCCAACCCAATGTCCCCCTGCAGCCACTGGGGCGGAGCATCTCATTTTGCTAGGATGTCATCCATTTATCAAAGGACAGGATTAGCCCCTCTCCTCCACATTCAGGATGCAGAACCTTCCTCTTTCTAATTTCAACTTGGCAGCAGCTTAGGTTATTAACCTACTGAAACATCCTCCAGGGTCTCCCTCTCACACCACGCTCCTCCCCCCATGTTTTCCCAGCATTCACTCACTGAGTCTCTTTTTCTCCAGGGCTGTGAAACTTAAACTTTTTCCATTTTCAGATCTTTATATGCGGATAAAAGACGACATCCCTCTCCCCATTCCTATCTGATGCTAGATGGAGGTGCAGGGCATCAGTGGTGAGTGGAAGGGCTGAGAGGATGCCCCTAGGACAAAGGGGAAGATGGGGGTGAGATGTGGGGAGGCCAAGAGGGAAGGAAGCTTTGAACCTGGAATCGGGAAACCTAGGCTCAGGACCTAAGTCTGTCACTCACTCAACCCTTGTCACTTCTCTCACATTCTATTGGTTATGCAAATCACTAAGGCCAACCCAGGCTTAAGGAAAGAGGTTAGACTCTACCTTTGAATGAGAGGGTTCCAAAGAGCATGTGGCCATCTTTAATCTATCACGGCATAAAAGAGAAACTGTGGTACAGCAGACATCAGAAGGTTCTAGTCAAACCCCAACCTCTGCTTCTTACCATATGTGTGCTTTCAGCAATTTATTTAATGCACTTGAACCTCTTTTTCTTTATGTATTAAACAGCAACAAAGAAATAAGGAAAGAAAGACAGAAAAAGAAAGAAGGAACAGAGGGAGGGAGAGAGGAATGAAAGGAAGGAAGAAAAAGAAGGCAGGAAGGAGTTATCACTGAAACAAGTAAGATTGTTTTAATGAAACTACACACAATTTAATACCATCTAGATTCAAGGTGAAGAAAGCTGAGCGCCAAAGAATTGATGCTTTTGAACTTTGGTGTTGGAGAAGACTCTTGAGAGTCCCTTGGACTGCAAGGAGATCCAACCAGTCCATTCTGAAGGAGATCAGCCCTGGGTGTTCTTTGGAAGGAATGATGCTAAAGCTGAAACTCCAGTACTTTGGCCACCTCATGAGAAGAGTTGACTCACTGGAAAAGACTCTGATGCTGGGAGGGACTGGGGGCAGGAGGAAAAGGGGACGACAGAGGATGAGATGGCTGGATGGCATCACCAACTCGATGGACATGAGTTTGAGTGAACTCCAGGAGATGGTGATGGACAGGGAGGCCTGGCATGCTGTGATTCATGGGGTCGCAGAGTCGGACACGACTGAGTGACTGAACTGGACTGATCTGAGATTCAATGCTTTGTCCGATTGGTTTTTTGTGTGTATGTGCTTTAACTAAGGTAACCGCATGATCCATAGTTCAAAGAAGAACACGGCGCCAGGCGAAAGGGTTGCCATGAATGATTGGGTAACAGGTAGAATCAGGACTAAACTCAGCCACCCACCTGCCTGGTCACCTCACTGTAATAAACGGGCCAGTTTTCAGAGAAGAAACTGAATAACGTGAACTGGGCCAGGTTACCTAGTGGTGAGCAATTAGTGGGGGGAAAATAAGGGAACATTCTGAGCAGAATTTAGATTTAGAATTTAAAGAATTTAGGAAGTCAGAGGTCTACTTGAGAATCTCTAATGGAATAAGGTGGGCTTTCCAGGTGGCGCAGTGGTAAAGAATTCACCTGTCAGTGAAGAAGACGCAAGAGATGCAGGTTCGATCCTTGAGTCAAGAAGATCACCTGGAGTAGGAAATGGCAACCCACTCCAGTATTCTTGCCTGGAAATTTTCATGGACAGAGGACACTGGCCAGCTACAGCCAGCTACAGTCCATGGGGTCACCAACAGTCAGACGTGCCTGAGTGACTGAGCTCACACACAGTGGAATAAGGCAGACTGCAACAGAAACGAGAGGAAAAACCATTCTGGTTCAAGCCTTTTCTCCATCCCCAGTGTCAAGCTGTCTATTCAGATTCCCCATTCCATTCCCAGATGGTGTTCATGCCTCCAGTCTCACCTGTATCCAGTCCTTTCTAGGCTAGGTTTCCTTCCCCCAGGGAATTCTATCAAGAACGCACATCTCTTGCATCATTCCCTGCCATAAACCCTTGCATGGCTGTTCATCTACTACAGAAAAATACCCTTAACTGCAAGCACAGAACAAGCTTGCTGTGGTCTGGCTCTCCTCCTACCTGTCTCTCCAGCCTCCTCCCCGGTGTGCCCTGACTTCCTACTTCATTTACATTCTTAGGAATTGCAAAAACCATTTATCTCTTGGCCTTCAGTACTGGAGTTTATACTGGGATGCCTCTTTCTGCCATCCTTCCAACCTAGAATGTTCTTTCCCATTTCCTTTGCCTCTGTAGCCACCCCAGGGTCATCTCCCTGAAGAGCCCTTTTGAGATGCCCAAGGACAGGGAGCGTGCTCTCCTCAGTGCTCGTTAAGCTTCCAGGGAGCCCTCCTGGCCTGGGGATACAGGGATGGGCAAGGGCTCAGATGACCTGGATTCAAATCCCGGTTGATCTTGAGAAAATTACTTAATCTGTGCCTCAGTTTCCCCATTTGTAAAATGGATGTAATGAGACTCAACTCTTGGGTTTAACCGTGTGAATATAATACATATATCACTTAATACAGTGCCCAGCACATAGAAAGTACTCAATAAATAGCGGGTATCCTCTTCTGACGTGGCCTGCATCTGGCACCCAAGGGCAAAGACTGGGTCTAACTCACACTACTGTCTCTAAAGGATCCTAATAAGTATTGATTGGAATGAACTGAGTTTGGGAGCTTTTTGAAAACTTCAAGGAGACTCTCTGCTCCAGGGGAAAAAGATTAGAAGTCAGAGGGTGGCAAGAAGACTAGGAAAAAAGGAGACTAGGGACTTCTCTGGTGGTCCAGTGATTAAGACTTGGCACTTCCACTGCCCATGGGTCACGGGTACTGGGAACCAAGACCCCATAGGCCAAAAAGAGATGGGGGCAGCCTCTGATCCCAAACCTTTAGAACCACACAAGTACCTAACCCCACGAGGAGACAAGTACATTTTATAAAGAAGTTTCTATTTGTTTTCTCACTCCAAGTTAAGGGGTTGTAGGTTTTTCCTTGAATTTCAACTTTCCTTTTCTGGCCTCACATTTCTAAATACACTCAAATGAAGATAATTTTATGAGCAAACCAAGTTATACATAAAGCATTTTTTACATTCCTAAACTGACAAAGTGATTTAACTTTGTAAAGGGTACTTAAAGTCAAAGTATTACATATGCTTCAAAATTTCCTCAAATTTCCACTTAAAGAAAAAAAAAAGATTCTGAGCAGCTCTAGAATTCCCAGACATTTTCCTGCTCTGGGCTGACCCTTGAGTCATAAGTGCTGTCCACAAAGCAGCCTTTCCCAGGAAGAGCTCTCGAGCTGAGAAAACCGAAGCATCACCACGTCCTTTGTGTCTGGACACCAGCAGGTCCACCACTGTCCCCTCTCCCCACCCTGCACTGACCTTCACAAGAAGGAGGAGGCAGCAACAGCCGGAGCTGCCTCTGCAGTCAAACTCCCAGGGGCCACATATCTGGGCAGCTGCCCAGGACTCCAGCTTCTTCAGCCTTTCTCCATTCTGATGACATGAATGCCCCTCTCTCCCCAGGCCTCTTGGAAAATGCCTAACTACCTCGTGAAAAATGACACCCTGTAAAGGGCTTCATCAGGTCCAGGAAGAGAAGGAGAGAACCCTGGTCAGTTTCCTATCCTAACAGTTCTTGAAACCAGGAGGTGGATCCAGGATCAGAGGGGGATCATTGTCTTTGTCTCACTCTAGATAACAGGGGGCTTACCTGTTATCAGTGGTAAAGAATTTGCCTGCCAAGCAAGAGACTCAGGTTCGTCCCCTGATCCCTTTAAGGATGAAATGGCAACCCACTCCAGTATTCTTGCCTAGAGAATCCCGTGGACAGAAGAGCCTGGTGGGCTACAGTCCATGGGGTCGGTCACAAAAGAGTCGGACATGACTTCGTGATTAAACACCAATAACAGACAACAGAAGATGGTCAGAGCTATCTACACCAACAGGAATTCAGGCTTAAAGTTCCTAAAACTCAGTGAGTGAAATGAAAACCAGGAGTTTAGACATAGATGTTTCCATAGTTGGCACCCACTGTGATCTTGGCCTTAGAGAGTTTGACCTAAAGGCTCAGACTCTAGATTTAGTCCTAGGTTTGAATCCTGCCTCTGCTGCTTAATGGCTGGGTCCTCAGGTAAATTTCCTACCCTCTCTAAGCCTTAGCATCTTCATCTGTAAAATGGGCATAAATAACAATAGTACAATCCACATCGTGGATCAATTTGAAGATGAAATACAAAGGGACTCTATAGAGGGCTTGGCATATAGTAAGTACTTAGTAAATCTTACAATCACTATTGTTGCTCCCAAGGTTTGTGATCCCTCAGAATAAGAAGATCAGTCTCAAAGCCAGCACCTGCAATACCACGACGTAACGCATCTCCATCACAAGGCAGGTGTCTATTTCACTTCACCTGACAAATTCCTCATGCAGGCCCTCCAGCTGGCCACCCCTAGCTCCATCCTGGACTCCAAGTCTCACCCCTCCTGTCTCCTCACCCCATCCCACCCCAGCTCAGAGAGTGAGAATTCTGATCAGGGCCCCAGAGACCTATCTGCAACTCCCCAGCTTCAAGAAAGGGGGCTCCAACAACGCAGAGCAATAATGAGATGGAAGATGTGGGCTAATCCTGAGCCAAATGAGGGTCTAATTCACGCTGTAAAAATCTGTCAGCTGCTAGTTAACAGTTCCTCTGGCCCTGAACTGGGGGGGAGGGGTGGCCTCTGCTCGAAGGAGCATTTGGGCCTGTACCGAGGGTGTTGTTCTTCTCCCCTTTCCTTGTTTTTTTCTTTTTTGGAATGTGAATATAAAGTTTATGGAGGGGCCTGGTCTCTGTTCACACCGGGTGCTAATAGCCCACAGCTGAAAGCAGAGATGCAGAGGAAAACTGGGCCGAGGAGCCCCCAGAAGGCGAGGGGAACCAGGAGGAGGGGCAGAGAGGCTGGTGGAGGGGCCCAGGAGGAGGTGGAAGGATATTTAATATTGAATTTGCTTTTCTTTTTTTTTTTTTAATGTGGAAACTTTTAGACACAAACCGGCCCTGTGTTTAAGTCATTAAAACATCTTTAAGCATTTTCTGGTTTGAGTTTGCTCCGCAGCCGTCCCGGTTCCTGGAATGTATTTTATTTTTCTTTTAAGTCGGTGAAAGCAGAAGGAGAAGGTGGGGGCGGTGGGGAGCAGCGGGGGAAAGTGCGTTTCCAACAGATTTTTCTTTTTCTTTTTCCTGGGGAGGGAAAGAGGGAGGGAACAGAGAGAACAGGGCTCCCAGTGTCTGATCCTTAATCCCCAGGAACCCCGCTTGGCCTTTTAAAGCCGATGCACTTGCTGACGCGGTATCCAGATAAACACTCCCCGGTCCTTGTCAGGAGCGTCGCCCGCCCTCGCGGAGGCCCGGGGAATCGCCGCCACGCGCTGGGTTTAAAGTCGCCGGGCTTGGCGGGGTGGGCGCGGAGGGGCGCGAGGTGGCGGCCCGCCCTGCACTGGGGCGCGGGCTCCTCTCTGCCCGGCGCACGGGCGGGATCTCACCCTCTTCCGCTTGGCACCCGGGCCCGGCGTCTGCCTCGGCCGCCCGGGCCCGGCGCCACACGAGGCGGGGACGGTGACTCACGCGGCCGCCCGACGGAACGCGCACGTGGCGGCGAGGGCCCGAGGGGACGCCGCCACGCCCGGCTGCCCTGACCTCAGGGCGTAGCCTTGATGCTCTCGCGCCGACGACTCTGCTCTCGCTTCTCCAAGTTGAAGGCCTAGAATCCGAATCCCTGGGCTGCGGGCTCTGAGCTGGACTCAGGAGGGAGCCCTCCGCAGGCCGGAGATCGCCTCCGGATACCCGCGGGGAAACTGCGCTTTCAGTCCAGACGCCCAGCCAAGAGCGCCGCTGGGACTCAAATAGGGTCCCCAGGCCAAGTCTCGAAAACAGGGCAGTTACCTTGGCGCCACTCCATCCTCGTGACGGGGCAGAGGATGGGCGGCCCAAGGAGGGAACCCTCCGGGAGCGCGCAGGAGGCGCCCTGTAAGGGCCCAGTCGGAGCTCGCCCATCGGTGGCGCTCAGAGCTTCATGGCCCCCCGCCTCCCAGCCCTACTCCCAGCTCTTCTGGGACCCTCCCCTGCCGAATCCTGTTTTTCCCTTTGAACAGTGGGGAGGTCCGAACACCTTTGCGGGAGGGAAGCAGCCTCAGTTTTCTGAAGAGTTCCTGTTCACAAGATCAGAAAATAGGATGGAAATGCATCTAAGAGATTGGGCTAGCAGTCCCCAAAGGGCGGTGGGAAGCGCAAGGGGTGTGTTAGGAAATCTGGAGGGAGGCTGGGGGCACCCCCTAGGTGCACATTAGGAAAACAGCTTGCCTGGGAAAGTGCTCTTGTAAGATGATCCGCCTCCTACCCCAGGGGCCAAGAGTCTTCCTCCTCCTGAAGGCGCCCCTCCCACCACAGTCCTGGACTTTCAGGGAGGCCTGATGGCTGGGAGGAATGGGGCCTAGGGAGGGCCTGGGGGCAAAGAGGTGACACGCAAGATAGCCAGGAGCCTCCTTTCTTGGAGCTTCATGGCACTGCATGCCTCGGGTACACAGGGCACAACCAGCCTTACGGAGGCTGAGAGGCGCTAGTGGACAGAGGGCTTGTGCTTTGTACTTGAAATATCAGGCCTGAACTGGATTCGTTTCTCCTTTGCCACCTAGTGATCTTCTGGGGTTCCTGGGATGGAGCCAGGGTGGGGAGACAAACAGGAATTTGCACCGTATAAGAGGGAGGAGGATGAAGTCGGAAGTAAGTTCAAGTAAAGTGCGCTGCCCTGGTGAAATCAAAGCTTCAGCTTCCAGTCCTGACCCTGACTTCCCTTATGATGAACCTCCTGCTTTGGGGGATCCTACAACTGGAAGGCCTTTACAGGTCAGGAAAAGCTGAAGCTCCACGAGTCCCTAACTGCCCTACACCATGTCATGAACACAGGCCTATCCATCCTCCCACCCCCACAGTGCAGGCTGAGTTTGGGGCTTCTGCTGCCTGCAGCCCAGCCCCTTGTGTATGGTTGGTACCCCTAGCTCCCAGCAGAAAGTGAAAGCGAAAGTGAAAGTCTCTCAGTGGTGTCTGACTCTTTTCGACCCCATGGACTGCATAGTCCACTGAATTCTCTAGGCCAGAATACTGGAGTGGGTAGCCTCTCCCTTCTCCAGGGGATGTTCCCAACCCAGGGATTGAACCCTGGTCTCCCGCATTGCAGGCGGATTCTTTACCAGTGGCAGAACAGCATGGAAAATACTGCGTAACACCTGCCCTCCCTGCCACCCCGAAGAAAAGAAACTGTCCAGGACCAGCTTCCCTTGAGGGGAGCTCTTCTTCCTAAGACTCTCTTCCTCTCTTCTCCCTGGGAATGGGGGACAAAGAGTGAGAGCTCACAGTGCGAAGCTGAGCGAACCCTCGGCGGTGCCTGGTGGGTTCCCTGAGTGGGGCAGCAGCGACCTGGTGGGTGCTTCCCGAGGCGCTTCCCATCTGCCTAGACCCAGCACTCCAGGCCACTGGGCACCTTCAGCCCTCCTGGGAAGGTTGGGTTCAATCCCAGCCCCATGCTCCCTGCACTGCAGATTCCAGGGACCTTGGCGGCATGAACTTTTCCATCTTCCAGATGCAGTCAGTTCTATGCTGCAAAGGAGCAGGCCCTGGCAGTCATCTGGCTCTCAAAATGGGTGCCACAGAAACAGCTGAGAGCTGGCAAGCCCGGTGGCCCTGAGGGTCAGCTTCTGTCAGTCCGCATTAAGATATGCAAAGCCGAGGTGCGAGTGCGCAGCCGCTGTCGCCTCTCCGGCCTGGTGCGTAATTGGTGTCAACTGTTTGATTGCGATAATTGCTACTGTCTGAGAAAGTGGCTTCCAGGCCCCAATGGGACAGAGCCCAGTTTGCAGGCGGCTGGGCCCACTGCCGGGGCTTCCCGGTTAACTCAGTTGGTAAAGCATCTGCCTGCAGTGCAGGAGACCTAGGTTCAATTCCTGGGTCGGTAAGTTCCCCTGGAGAAGGAAATGGCAACCCACTCCAGTATTCTTGCCTGGAGAAGCCTATGGACAGAGGAGCCTGGCGGGCTACAGTTTATGGGATCACCAAGAGTCGGACACGACTAAGCGCTGTCTTTGTGTGTGTTGGGGGGGGGTGTCCACTGCTAACGCTTGAGTGCCTCCCCTCCCCTGGGTTCTTCTGCCTACTGTTCCTGGAGACCTGCAGGCCTGGGACTCCCGTGGGACTCCCCACCCATCTCTCCCTCTTTCTGAGAAGGAGGAATGGAGGAGCAAGGTCTGTCCCCCTCCCCCCAACAATACAAACAGCAGCTCCTTCCGGAGGAGCAGGAACGGGCAGGCTCAGGCCTGCAGGATTTACCCCAAGCCCCACACTCCCCAGCCCATAATGGTCACAAGAGCAGTTACCTTCCTGGCCATTATCTTGGCTGCCCCTGACCAGAGTCTGCTATAGAGATGAGAAAACTGAGCCTCAGGGGCTGGTCTGTGCGTTACAGGATGTTAACAGCATCGTGTTTAGCCTCTACCCACTATGTGCTAACATCACATACGCACACTTCTTCCCACTTGTGATCACTACAGATGCTTGGGGACAGATACTAAATGTCCCCAAGAAGGAGGGAGACAAACCAGCCCCAGCTGAGAACCACTGGATCCAGTTAGTCCCCCATAGTGTCAGGAACCAACTGTCAGACTCAACTGGTTCAGTTCATTCAAAGAAAATTTTCTGCATCGTCTGACACTGTAGGAAAAAGACCTGAGGGCCAGGTTTGTCAGGCCTGCAGAGAAGACTAAAGAACCCTTCCTGCTCTCAAAACTTAGCTTGGTGGTTAAATACACGGCATTTGCTGCCAGATGGCCTAGGTATGAATCTCAACTGCCACTTACCGGGTGAGTATCTGCGCCTCCGTTTCCCCATCTGCAAAAGGGAGGCAATTATGGTAACGACCTCATCAGCTTATGATGAGAACTGAACAGCTCATGTTTGAAAGACTTAATATTTAGAAGAGGCCTGGAACATAGTAAGCCCTCAATAAGTGTTTGGTAAATAAAATAGAAATAAAGCATTTCTATGTGGGTAGGGGTGTGTGGTGGTGGTGGTTTGGTCGCTAAGTCATGAACAACTCTTGGGATCCCGTGGACTGTAGCCTGTCAGGCTCCTCCGTCCATGGGATTCTCCAGGCAAGAATATCGGAGTGGGTTGCCATTTCCTTCTGCAGGGGATCTTCCCGACCCAGGGATCGAACCCAGATCTTCTGCACTGCAGGCAGATGATTTACCAACTGAGCTATGAGGGAAGCTACGAAAGGGTGGTGGGGAAGCATTTTTCTCCAGTGTCTGCAAATGAGTACAATGCAGAACAGAATCAGGTAAGGGTTTCCCAGAGGCAGGAGTGGTAGAGGAAGCAAGACTGCCTGGGAGAGAGAGGTGGCCTTGAGATGGGAAAAGGAAAAGATTTGGCTCTGGGGTGGTAGGAGCTCTGTCCTGACCGATCACCAAGACAAAGCATGTTTTACCTGGATGAAGTGGTATGGGCAAGGCAAGCGATGCTCCTGAGGGCAGTCTGCTTTAAAGCTTAAATGAAGGGAATTCTCTGATGCTTCTGTGGTTAGGACTCTGAGCTTTCATTGCCAAGGGTGAGGGCTTGATCCATAGTTGGGAAACTAAGATCCCACAAGCTGTATGACACGACCAAAAAAATTTCTTTAATTAAAATTTAAAAAGCCAAAATGAAGAGCACCCTCCTCCAGGAAGTCTTCTCGGACCCCTTGGCCTTTCAAAATAACCCCGTCTTCTCTGAGTCTCTGCAACATTACTGGCTCTACTCATTGGATATGTAATCAAATAAAGCCTTGTAGGGACTTCCCTGGCGGTCTAGTGGTTAAGAACCCGCCTGCCAATGCAGGAGATATGGGTTCGATCCCGGTTTGGGAAGATGCCATATTCTGTGAGGCAACTAAGCCCACGGGCCACAGCTACTGAGCCCACGGGCCCTGGAGCCCGTGCAACAAGAGAAGCCACCCCAACAAGAAGCCCACGCACCACGACCAGCGACAGCAAAGAAGACCAAGCACCGCCATAAAGAAACAAAAGCCACTGTATCGTCCATTGCACACGGGGTAAGAGCATGAGCTTTGGAGTCTGAATTCATTTCTGATGCTTGCCAGCTGTGTAAACTGAACGTATAAGAGCCTCACAAGTCTCAGTTTTCTCGTCAATAAAAATGGGCTTAATAAAACCTGCCTCCTAAGACAATTGTGGACATCAAGTGAACTAATAGATGTAACATACTAAATGCAACAGTTAGGCCTTGGTACAGACCCTAATAGAAACTTACTAGGTTCTTTACTTTTTAAAAATAACAACGACAATGATTAACATATATTGCTATTTGCTTCTGTTTTCTTAATTTGCCTAGATTGGGAAGGGTTTGGAGCCAAGGTTTTGGGGGAGTGAGGGGCCGTGAATATGCAAAGCCCAGTGGGGAACTGGCGCTGGGGGGGTGGCGAGGCAGAGGGAGCAGTCTGCCTCAGGTGCAGGCAAAGAAAAGGTTCATTGTGTGACGAGAACTTTAAAACAATAAAATTGACTAAAAGTCGGTCTGCCTTTTTCTTATCACCATGTGCCAGCAATTCTGTGTCAGAGATAAAATATTCCTCCCTTGGAGGAAAAAAAGAATCTTCTGTTGTGCTATGTTCTAAGCAATTACTGCAGTTACTGTTAAGTTTCAATAATATAGACATGAACTTCAAATGAGCACACCTCTGTTACTTATTCTTTCATAGAGATTGTACAGGGAGTTCATTTGAAGAACTCTCCTGGCTACAGTCAGCTTGGAAAGCACAGACCTTGCTACACTTCACTCCCAGAGTCAGTTTGTAACAATTCAGGGTCATTAGTGCTGGTTTCAGTCACAGTACCTCAGCTCCTGGAGTTCTACACATCCCTGCGACTAAACGGCAGTTTCAAAAATAAACCATGATGTGCAGTGATTCCAAAGACCAAGTCACAGACTCAGTCCTGTCATTCTCTGTGCAAGTCATTCTCAGCAGCTCGCTGACTTCACTCTTTGGGGAGCTTTCCTCCATCTATTTCCTTCTCCCCAGCCCCCCAAAAAGCCACTGCGTGCGTGCTAAGTCGATTCAGTTTTATCTGACTCTGCAACTCCGTGGAGTGTAGCCCGCCAGGCTGCTCTGTCCATGGGATTCTCCCAGCAAGAATGCTGGAGAGGGTTGCCATGTCCTCTTCCAGGGGATCTTCCCCACCCAGGGATGGAATACACATCCCTTATGTCTCCTGCATTGGCAGCTGTGTTCTTTACCACTAGTGCCACCTGGGAAGTCCCCAAAAGAGCCATTAATATGAAGTATTAGTCAATTACTTTTATCTTTTCTGCAGTATAATATTCATGTTATTTACTACTTATTGGCTGATATGATTATACAAGATTCTTTTGATGTGTACCATTTTTAAAGTCTTTGTTACAATATTGCTTCTGTTGTTTATGTTCTGGTTTTTTTCAGCCAAGAGACACATGTGACCCTATCTCCTCAACCTGGGACTGAACCCACGTCCCTTGCACTGGAAAGTGAAATCTTAACCACTGAACCACCTGAGAAGTTCCCTACATAAAGTTTAACGAAAGAACATTTTCACTGATTTTTTTCCAGCCATTATTATTATTTATTTATTATGACAATAATTTTGTTACATGTGGGGTTGTTTGAAAGGATTCACCTGGGGTGTCTAATAATTAGGTCCCCCACTGGTCTGGAAAGGTCTCCTCATGAGGCTGCCACTACCCAAACCCTCATAGCTGCCCTGGGACCCCTCCTCCCCGGAGGGGGACTGTGCCTCTCTCCCACCTGTCTTCCCGAGGCCCTGCCTGTGCTAGGTCCCTCCCCCAGAAGCCCCTCCTCACCCCTGCCCCTTCTCCTCCGTCTGGCCCCCTAAGCCCCGCAGTCTCAGTGGTTACTGATTAGGGAGAGCTCCCAGAGGAGACCATGTGTGACCTGAGAGGCAGGCACACTTCAGCACCGGCGACCGCCTCTGCAAGACCCAAGAGAAGATAATGCTCAGATCTGGGGAAATTGAAGCCCAAGGAGAGGTGGTACCCAGGCTGAGGTCACCCATCTCAGTGGGTCAGGGGAGAACTGGAGCTCAGCATTCCTGGCCTCCATGCTGGGCCCCTTCCAGGACACCAGCCAGCCTTAGCCCAACTGGAATGGGCTAATGGGGAACTTCAGGCATCAGGCACAGGCCTCCATGGATGCTCTTTCTGGCCAACAGGGCCATCCTGGGCCCCCTTCTGAGTCCAGAATAGCCTGGTTTGGGCCCACCTCTAGCTTGGGCTTCCCAGGTGGCTCAGTGGTAAAGAATCCGTCTACCAGTGCTGGAGACACAGGAGATATGAGTTGGACCCCTGGGTTGGGAAGATCCTCTGGAGGAGGGCATGGCAACCCACTCTAATATTCTTGCCTGGAGAATCCCCATGGACAGAGGAGCCTGGCGGGCTACAGTCCATGGGGTTGCAGAGTCAGACACAACTGAGCACGCACACACACACACACACACATCCCTTTTCCTCCCCCACTGTGAGCTGAGAGCAGCGCCAGGTGTGAGATGGAATTCTCTAGATCCACGTCCACATGATGTGCAGCCTGGGGGCATTGGTCTTTCCCTGAGGAGCTGAGATTGGCCTCAACCCAGACCTCTGGACCCTTGGCCTAGACTGAGGAGGGGTGGATGGGGTGGGGGTGGGGAGATGGATCATCCGCACAGGCAGGATGCCCTTCTTTTTCCAGAAAAGGCACATCCGGGGTCTCTTCAAGCCAAAGATGCTCAGCATCTGTGAGTTCTACTTCCAAGAAGCCCCTTCCCTCCTCCCACTGGCTCTGCCGCTGCTGTGGCGGCGGCTGCTCCCATTTCAACCAGCACCAGACCCATTAATAGCATCAATTTTATCTGCACCAGCCTTGGCTCCCTCCCCGCTCCCCAGGGGCACTCGATCCAGAATGCCAGGCCCTGCTTCCTTTTCTCCTGGAACACGCTGACTCCCTCCCTTGGGCGCCCGGGGAGTTGGCAGGATAATAACCTGCGAGAGGAAAACTCTCTTCTCCCTGCCTCCTAATCTTCAGTGCTCACCAAATTAGAAAAGGCGTCAGAAGCCCATCGGGCCGACTGCCGCAGGGGTGTCATGCCATTAACCCCGGGCTGCCTCCTGCTGGTACTGGCAAGGTGGGGGGAGGATGTTTCAGGCCCCCTAACCCTTTCCAGCTCCCCTCTCTAGCAGGAGCAGAACTCACCTTCACCCCTACTTCCCCATCCCCCACCCCCACCTCCACCACGTGGTGGGAAACCCCTACCCCATCCTCCTTATGTTTCCCAACCCCCTCTTCCACCTCCACCCTCATTTTCCTTCTCAGAATCCCACTGCTATCAGAACAGCCAGCAAGGCCTCTGGACGGAGGGGAGGGCAGTTGTCCTGCTCCTCCTTCAGGACGGACCTCAGCTGGCTCTTCACCTGTTCATCCAGCAAAGACTGGCTCTGTGCCAGGCCCAGTTCTCAGGGCTGGGGATAGAGCAGCCCTATCCATAGGTGGGACCCTATGGGAAAAACAGGGTCCCACCTCCGTGGGACCATCTATTGGGTTGACCAAGAAATTCATTATGGTTTTTCCATAGCATCACATGGAAACCCCCTGAACGCACTTTTTGGCCAACCCAATACTTCTTCCAGAAGGCAGCCCCTCATCCCTGAGTTTGGGCTAAGTGTCCTCCACGTGGGACCACAACTGTGGGTTGACTTGTCAGCCTCCCCACTAGGCCAAGCTCATCGGGACAGCAGGACCGTGTCCGGTTCCACCCCGCCTCCTCAGCGCTCCCAAGCATCTTTAGTGAATAGGCATGACAAACACTTATATTGCACTGACTATGTGTCAGGCGCTAAGGGCTAAGTGCTGTCATCATTCCTGTTTTAGAAAAGGAAACTGAGTCCGGGATTTGTCCAAGGTACCCAGCTAGCAAGCAATTCTAACCCAGGCATTCTGGCTCCAGAGCGCAAACTCCTAACACGTGGCTGTGAAGGAAGGACAGCATGACGCCAGTGACGGGCACGCCAGCCCTTCTCTGGCCCTTGTTTCCATGCCTCTGGGGCAGAAAGTTCTTCCTTGCTCCTGACACCAGTCTCTTCAACTGCAAACACCACTAGAGCTTTGTTTTGCAACCTCCAAGGAGGAGGAGCGTTCGGACAGCTCCTGATCAGTCAGATCATCTCACTAAGCACAGAAGCCAGGCTGGAGCCAGGCTCCTGGGGGCCCCAGGAGCCCTCAGGTGTTCATTCCCTTCTCCCTGCCTCCAAGTCCTGCCATCCCAAATCCTACCCATGCCACCTCCTCCAGAAAGCCTTCCTGTGTCTGCAGCACCTGCCAGAGTAGGAAGGAGTCGAAGCCAGCCTGTGTGCCACCCGATGTGTGGTTCAGCCTGGTTGTTCTCTCCAGTGGCCTAGGGTGGGGGCCCATGGTACATGCTAAGTAAATATTGGTGTAGTGCAAGGCCAGGGCTGAATCCTAGCCCAGGGCAAGCTACCCCCTCTCGGAACCTCAACCTCTTCCTGTACTTAAGAGGGGTTGGGTGACTTAGACCATCTCTGAATTACTTTCCTCTGTAAAATTCTAGGTTCGACTGTAAACATTCCCTTTATGGGTCAGCGTCAAGGAACGTTTCCTTCCCAGATCCTGGGTGAGACCTGTCAGCTGAGACAGGTGATCATGTGAGGAGCACCTGCAAAAGGGCCTAGAGAGGAGGCATCCTCTTCTGGGAGGGACTGGGCAACCTCTGGGAGGTCTTTCCATAGAATCTGGGAGGCAGGAACAATGAAGGAGAATAACAGTGTTCCTGCCCTGTGCCTTGCCCTGCTGTGGGTACCCTACATGTTTCCTTGCAGTCAGTGCTTGCAGCCTCCTTGAAGGGAGTGTTCTCATGCCCATTGTACAGATGAGGAAATTGAGGCTCCTCTCCAAGTTCACATTTACAGCAAGTGAATACCTAAGGGAGGCATGGGGCATATCTGTCTGACTCCGAAGATCAGGCTTTGCCCATGGCATATAGCTGCATCTTTCAGCTGCCCTGACCTGCATGTGCCTGGACTGAGTCCTGTCCCTGCGTGGTATACACAACTTCCACATGTGCGCATGATGTCAAGGAGGGCATGCACGGGCTACCGTGCTCACTCTCTGTCTGGAGAGGCACAGCGAGTGTGCCTGTGTGTGAGAGGGAGAGAGAAAGAGAGAACACAAGTGAGCTAACAGGGACCCCAAATCAGGGAAAGGAAAGAAAGGAGCAGCTGAAAGAAGAGAGGGAGGGAGTTAACACGCAGTGTAACAAGGGTGACAATAATAACAATAATAATAACAAGGACAGCACAAACCTTGCCTTTTTTTTTTCCTCCAAGGCGAATGTGAGCCGAAGCTGGGCTGAGGGGATTAATCTCTTAAAAAATAAGTGCCGTGTGAGGAGACAGGCAGTGATTAAGGTTTTAACTGATCAGTCTGCATCTGACAGTGAACCAGCTATTATCTTAACGGAATCAAACGAACATTCAAAGCCGCGCTCAGCCCCAAACATGAAAGGAGATGTCATCTGCTGGCAGCTGGCAAGCCGCAGGGGGAGCCGAAGGGGAGAGAGGAATGGAGGGAGAGGAGAAGAGAGAGGGAGGGAGAAAGAGAAAGAGTGTCACGGGGCGGGAGAAGGGAAGATGGAGGAAAAGAGGAGTGATGGGAGCAGGACTGTTACCCCACTTCCTCCTCCCATCCCTGCCCTAGAGCACGGGTGTCATGCCTGCTCGGAAGCCCTCTGTGTGCCCCACTGGCAAAGATGAGGTGGGAGGAAGCAGAGGCCAAGGGCATGGGCTGCCAGCTCTGGTGGGAATCTTGTTTCCTAGAGAGGGGACATCAGGACTCCCACCCTCTCCCCCTCGCTCAGTTCCCACATAATGAAGGCTCAGAAAATTTATCTTAAATAAATAAAAGGGCAAGAGAAAAGAAACAAGGACCACCCCCCCCCAAAAAAAAAGAGAGAGAGAGAGAAAATGGCTTTGTTAGACACTTCAGCTCATTTTTCTAATTTCATTCTCCCAACAATCCCACAGGAAGCGTTACAGTCTGGATGAGGAAATACAGAGGCCAGTGAGGTGAAGCCTCTTCTTGCTGCAGATGCCGCAGCTTGGAAGAGGCGGGGCTGGGATGTGAACCCAGGCCTCTCTGGCTCCCATGTCTCTGCGTTTCTCCCCAGGAGGGCGATAGGAGAGCAGAGAACACACTGGGAAACACCAGGGCAAAACCAGAGAGGTGAGCTGATGGGGGTTTCTGTTCTGACGCATCATGCCTGGAGAGTAAGCAAAAGATGTTCCCTTCCCATCCCATGCTCCCAAAGCAAGGATGCCGGGGCAAGGGGGACTCCAGAATCCACTGGACCCTGGGCCTGGACCCGTGCCCAATGCATCATTGGTGCTCGCCACATGTTTGATGGGGGAGAGATGGAGGGAATATGGACACAAGGCAAGCGGGGCAGAGGCCAGATAGGGAGAGTGACCTGGTCTGTTACCCTAGCCCACTGCTGGCCAGGCTCTGACCCAACCCCACCCCACGCCCAGGAGAAGCCTGAGCAAAGGCACCCCGCCCATCCCACCCGCCCACCGCACCNCCCCACCCTCCCCCCGGCCCCGCTCCTTGCCATCAGAGCTGCTAGACAGAGGGAACACCGCCTGGGGCTGGCACAGGTGCGTGAGCCTGGGGAGAGAGAAAGGAAAAAAAGAAAACACCGGAAAAGGAAAGATTTCAAGAGAGAGAAAGGAAAATATCTGAAAAATCAGAAAAACTGACACAAGCAGGGCTCCGCGTGTGGGACAATTTATTTGCTAATGTGGAGCTGATCCCCTAACCCCACTTCTCTTCTTCCTTTGCTGACTCTCTCACCCACTTGAGGAGACATCTGTTTTCCAGAGAAAATAGACATATGGTCCTTCCTCTTCCCTCCTTGTCACACACTCACAGTCTCTCTCACACACACAGGCACACACAACAAATACACAGACAACAAATACACTCTTTTGCTTAACACACACACAATCTCTGTCTCATACACACACACACACACACACACAGGCAGGGCTGGGTTCCCCTCCCAGAACTGCTTCTCTTGGCGGAGGTCCACACTGGGGACCAGATGGGGTCCAGTCATTTCTCTGGGGGTGGGGCTGATCCTGTGCTTCCCCCTTCCTGGATGCAGCCTTCAAAAAGCCTGACCCGGAAGGGAGGAAGCCAGAGCAGAAGCCAGAAGGTGGGTGGATGGGCAGGAGGCTCCCCTAGAGCTCCAGTGACCTCCCTCTCCAGGTGGCCAGTCCCTCCCTTTCCCTCCGCCACCACCTAAGTCTGGGACCTGCCCATTTCATGCCTGAATTGTGGCCATGGTCTCCTAAGCCGTCTCTCTTGTCTTTAATCCACCTGCACACCACTGCCGGGGGCTCTTTCACACACAGCCCAGATGGCATCCCCCTCTTGTTAGAAAGCTGTGAGGATCAAGCCCAAACTACTCTAGCTGGGCTTGAAGACTCCCATGGTCTGCCCTTCGCACTCCTCTCTGCCTTGGCTCCTGCTGCCCACGCCCCCACCCTCACTCCCAAACACTCTCCCCATCCCTGAGCAGAGACACAGGCACGGTCGCACTTTACACCTGCAGTCCCTGTGTCCATCCACCCGGAGACCCCTGTCCCTCCTCTCCATCTAGCCAAAGTCTCCTCCTAGGACGGCTGATGAGGTCAACTCAGCTTGCTGAGCAGCTCTTCCATGTCAGACACTGCTGCCTTTCCTAGGAAGTAAGTCAACTACTCCTCACTGGAGCCCTGGGAGATACATACACGTAACAGAAAGGAAACTGACATATAGAGAGGCTGCTCATCTTGCCAGATCACAGAGGCACATCCAGAAAGTGGCAGAGCTAAGATCTGAAGGCAGGGAGCGTGGCTGAGTCTGTGCCGAAGCACTGGACTGCCCTCCCCTCCACGCACACCCCTCCCTCCTTGCAAGCCCTCACTGGCCACCCAGCCCCCACGTCCAGTCTCTTTGTCCTCCAGCTTCCTCAAATTTGTTATCTGTGCCTCTCATGGGCTCTTTAATTACACAATGTCTTGAATTAGTACTTTGATCTCAGCGTGTGTTAATTTTATCTCATGAACTAGATTATTTATTATCAGGAGTATAAACTGTTTTTGCCATTACTCTTATAGCCCTCCCTCCCCTCACCAGTTGCCTAGCACAGTGCTAGGCATATGAGTTAGAAATAAAACTAGTACCAGCTAACGTGCAGTGAATACTTACTATGTGCCGGACACTGTTCTAAGTACTTTCCATGGATTTCCATGGATTCCATGTATTTATTCTTCACAGATGGAAAATGAGGAAGGTTAAGTAATTTTCTTGCTCAAGGTCACACAGATGGTGGTGGGTTAAAGATGACTGCAGATCCTTTGTCATTCCTCCACTAAGACGTGGAGCTTACTTCTTCTCCCCCTGCATTTAGCCAAGAGGATGCAGCAGAAGTGAAGCCATTCTCCTTTTGGGCCTTCGTCTTAAGAAGGCCTGGAATCTTCCACTTGTGCGCTTCAGGGAGTTCTGAGCTGCTGTGTAAGAAGTCTGGTTATCTGCCTGCAGATCTCATGAGGAGAGGAGAGGTCCTGCGGGCCCACAGAGAGCAAGAAGCCTGGCCATCCCTTAGTTAGTGGCTGAAAGCAACAGGTTCTCATGGGCTGGGTGCCTGGACACAGCCCGGGGCTAACTGCACTCTGAGAGTATGGAGCAGGAGGAAGGGTGGAGCCAGAAGGCAGGACCCTGGATACTACTCCCAACCTCCCAACGCCCTGCACTCATTCGTCTGATTTCTCTAGAACTTTCAGAGAAGACGGTCTGTAAAAAATGCATCCTGGGTTTTGTTTGTTTTGGTTTGTTTTGTTTTTTACTTTACTGGGTCTTTATTTTGATGTTTCCCAGGTGGTGCTAGTGGTAAAGAACCCTCCTGCCAATGCAGGAGATGTAAGAGATACAGGTTCTATCCCTGGGTCTGGAAGATCCCCTGGAGGAGGAAACGGCAACCCACTCCAGTATTCTTGCTGGGAAAATCCCAGGGACAGAGGAGTCTGGTGGGCTACATATAGTCCATGGGATCATAAAGAGTCAGACAGGACTGAGCACCGGCTCTGGAGTGCATGGGTTCGGTGGTTGCGGCTTCTCTAGTTGTGGTGCAGGGGCTTAGTTGCCCTGGGACATGTGGGATCTTAAAGGTCCCCTGACCAGGGAGCGAACCCTTGTCCTCTGCATTGGAAAGTGGACTCTTAACCACTGGGCCACCAGAGAAGTCTCCTGCATTCTGCTTTAAAAGCCAGTGGACCAGATAATCATCAAAGCCCCTTCTAGCCCTAACATTCCAGGATTCTATGAGAATAATAGGAATAAACGGATGCGTGGATGGTCAAACCATCATGTTCCAACTCTGGATGAAAGGTGGAAGGGTACTCAAGAGAGGGGAGGAATCCTTGATGCACCTGTATGACTTGGAATCCAGAGGAGTTCTGGAAGTTGGCAAGAGAAAAGGTAGAGACTGAGGTGCTAGAGATGCCTGCAGGGGCGAGAAGGGATGGAGAAGGGTGGCTTGCACGGAGCGGGGGGCCAGGCCGGCAAGCTGGGGAGTCTGGCACTCGCCATCAGGAGGCAGGGTGGTATCAGGGATGAGACGCACGAACTCTGGGACCAGCAGGCGTGGGTCTGAATCCCAGCTCTGCCCTTTAGTAGATGTTGCCCTGTGACTGTGCATTTAACTGCCCTAAGCCTCAATTTTCTCATCTGTAGAAATCACCTGTTTCATAGGGCCGGCCTGAGGTAAATGAGATGATGTGGGCAAAGAGCATAACCCAGTGCTTGACGCTCGGGGAGCACATCTTATTCACTGATTGCGCTGCTGGGGCTTAGTTGTGGCATGTGGGATCTTCCATCCTTGCTGCAGCCCATGTGATCTTTAGTTGCAGTGTTCAGGATCTCTCAGTTGCAGCATGTGGGATCTAGTCTCTCGACCAGGGATCGAACCCTGGCACCCTGCTTTGGGAGCACAGAGTCTTAGCCACTGGATCACCAGAGAAGTCCCTGTGGCTTCTTTTCAGGAGACCTGGAGTGACTGGCTTTTGCTGAAGCCCTCATAGCTCAGCTCACCCCAGGAAATCTAGAAAGGTACCCTTCCCATTCCCCCAGGGAGAGGTACACATGGAATGTGGGTCTAGGGAAGGGAGGTAAAGTAGAATCTGAGGCTGACGGGGTTTGGGGTGTCATCCAAAGAGAGAACAGGACAGGTACCAGGTTCCCAGACACTTCTGGGCCTGCTGGGAGCTAGGGGCCAAGAAATGGTCTGCAGGAGAGAGAGTGTTAGGACTGGGATGGGGCCCCACGCAATTGGGGGTTTTAGTGAGGTCATGCAAAGGAGCGGGCCACTTGAAAAGGCTGGGGGTGAAGCTAGGAGGCTCAGGTGCTATCACACCCTAAGAGCCACCACGAGGGTCATCCCTCACTCATGAGGATCCTCAGTATAAGGCAAATAGAATCTAGCAAGGATACGGCTGCAGGTCCACAGGTGACACAGGTCAGAGAGACAGTGTTCCCTGGCGGCCAAAAGCTCAGACTCTGGAGCCAGACAAGTGGGGTTTGAACCCTGATTCTGCCTCTAACCAGTTGCATGACCATGGACAAGCATCCCTGGGCTAAGTGCTGCGGCTGTAGTCACGACTCCTGATTTTGTGGTACTTGTGCTCTCGCTGGGGAGGTGGAGGCTCAGAAACACGTAGGCGGCAGGTGACACACCCGTTCACCAGGGCTGTCAGTGCTGTGAACTGGAGGGAAGGGAATGTCCGTGTGCTCTCTACAAAGTCTTCAGGGACCATGAAATGCCAGCTGGGTTTGGAGAGATTAAGGGGAAAGCTTTCAGGGAGAGAGCCTGGGGACAAGAACACCAAGAATCTGTCCCCCCAGAGCAGGAGGTGGGCTCGTGGGATGGGGGTTACGGCTAGAGGGGTGCTGGGATGCCACTTGCCTTGAATGGAGATGGAGAAGTTTGAAGCTCCAGGCTCCATTCGCTCCCTCTGAGCTGAAGCAGTTGTGGGGGCACGAAGATGAGTCAGAAGGCCTCACAGGTGCCTCTGCCGAGGCTGTGTCCATACCACTAGCCCCTGCCAGCTGCCCCAGCCTCCCTGGGTCCCCAGGGTCAGGCTGTGATGGGGTGAGATTTATCATGGGCAGGTGTGCTCCGAGACGGTATATTATCCAGGATTATGAACTGTAACAGGATAATCTCTCTAATGTAATTCAAGCTCTCGACATGGCTTATGGCTCCTTAATGTACCTCAGACTGAAGAATTACAAGAACATTCTCCCCCAAGCTCCCCCATGTCCCCTCCCTCCCTCCTCTGTCAACCCCTAAATGATTTAGTCAATAGCCTGAAGCCAGATCTTGGCATTTAGTCATAATTCAGTGCAGTTCAGTAAACATGATGGGCAAGGAGCTTTCTCTGCCTGCCTTCTTCCACAAAGGCCTCTCTTTCCTCCTCCCCCAAAATCTACCCCCCAGGGACAGGCTGGGATGCAGGACAATGCAGGAAACTAAGCTCCCTAGGACTTACTTCAACATGCCCTCTGGGCACCAAGGCTTAAGCTGCCAGGCTTAGGGTCAGGGGCCCCAGTCATTCAGCAGGGTGGTCCCTGGACTCACCCTCCAGACTGAGGAGATATCCCCAGAGCTACAGACCAACCGGTCCAGGAATCTTAGGATGCTCTGGTCCTGGGACTCCACCCTGTAAAACGCATGCTCTCGGGGAAACATTCAAATCTTCTCTAAGCTACACCACAAAATGTTGTGCCAAGCTTTATTTTCTATACTTTTGCCCCTCCTGGGGAAAAAAAATAAAAAAACCTTCCACAGAGAGCTGCGGTCACCAAACCAGAAATCAGTCTACTGACAGAGCCCCTTTCACTACACAGGTGATGATCTTGTAACTCAGATGGGTCTTTTCTATAGATTGCATTTATTGAGCACTTACTATATTGCTGGGCATTTTCCTAAGTACTTCACATGATTCATTCGTATAAGGCTTCCAAAAATCTCTGGGTGGGAACTACTGTTCCCCCATTTTACTGATAAGAAAACAGGCTCAGAGAGGTGAAGCCGAGGCCACAGATCTATTTATTTTATCTTATTCGTTTATGTTTGGCTGTTCTGAGTCTTCATTGCTGCATACCAGCTTTTCCCTAGTTGTGGCGAGCTGGAGCTACTCTCTAGTTGCAGCGTGAAGGCTTTTCATTGCTGCAGCTTCTCTTGTTAAGGCATTCAGGCTCCAAGGCGTGGTTGCTCTGTGGCCTGTGGAATCTGCCCATACCAGGGATAGAATCCAAGTCCCCTGCATTGGCGGGCAGATTCTTTACTGCTGAACCACCAGCGAAGTCCCACAGATCTGTTGAGTGGGGAAGCTGAGATGTGAACCCAGGCAGCCTGGCTCCAGAGCCTGCATTCCCGACCACTGCTCTGCAATGCACAGGGTCATACAGCACTTAAACCCAGGACCCAGTGTGCTCCACGCCCGATCCCAGGCTTTTCTCTATCCACTTAGCATCCTGCTGATGAAGCAATGGGACACAGCAACCATGTCTTTCCTGGCTCTTGGTCTATTTTCACAGTGGCCCTCAAGCCCAGCTTTGCTTTCCAATCCCTGCGGTGATCAGAAATCCAGGCCTCCCCTCAACCAGCCAGTGAGCCAAATGAAGCTATTTGAAAGCCCCCCAGCTCAGTGCAGGCAGGCAACCCCTCTTCCTCTGCTGTATTCTTTGTGTCCATCACCCAACTCACCCTTTACTTTAAGCATAAAGCTAGAGGCCCCTCCAGGCTGCCAGGATCCAAGGAAGCCAGCAGGAATCTCCTCTGTTGTAGGAAAGGGCTGCAGGTTGCAAGGACTTCCTCCCGAAAGCAGCTCAATAAAAACAAGATAGTCTCACGGGTAAGTGTTGTGTCTATCCATGCCTTCTGTACACACCACAGTGGTCTTTCCTCAATGTTCTTCTTGACCGTGGCAAATCACTTGGTCCTTTGGTGACTCACTATTATCTCTAAAGTGGGCTAATAATAGCAAGAGCTAAATTAAAAGATGTAGGTTGGAAAATTTTTGGATAAAGCACTCCATACTTGCAATTACAACACACACACCGCAGGGCACACACCCCTCTGGCTGAGTTGGTCATTTAGATGTGGATTTAGTTGTGTCCCCAGCCTTATCCCTGTAACCATACCCCAATAAAAAGAAAAATATCCAGGTGAGTGGTATATCTCTGATCTCTGGATCCAGAACACATTAACTCAAGTTATACCAGCCTCTCCGGCTACAGAGCCTTTGGCATTTGTTAATCTTTGCCCTGGGAGAGACTACTGCTTAGTCTGACGTCCTTAGGAGGGATGCTGCCAGATTTAGTGGGAATTTGCAATATACACTGTTCATTGAGTTGGATTGCATATGGTACTTGGTGTGACAGAATGAACCCAGCATAGGAGTGTATGGACACCTGAGTCATGGTCCTGTCCCTAACTTCCTTTTCCCTGAACCTCAGTTTCCTCATCTGTAAAATGGGGTCTGGGAGGAGGTCCCAGGTCCCTTCCAGTCTAACATTCTGTTTCAGGATATACTCCCTTTGCAGGTTTGCCCCGATCCTTTCCCAGGTCTTCAGGTCCTTTCTCTTCTGGGTTCTTCCAGCTCCCTCTTTGTGGTCAGTCTGACCTCATTTCTTATCAGAGACCTGTTTTGTTATTCCAGGAAATACCACAAGGGGGAGCCTTCTTAGGATGTCTGGGGTCAGGAAGGAAGCCTAGGCAAGTAAGTGCAAGGCTACGGTGGGAGTCAGCCAGTCCCAAGGGGCTGCAAGACCCAGATGAAAAAGAAAGTTGGGAGAACAAGGGAGGGGGCTGTAAGCTACAAAGACCATACTCCAAGCTCCTGAAGGACTGACATCTTGCTTTGTGTTAGTTCTTGTCTCTCTGTCAGACACTTGTAAGTGCTTATGATGAGCTTATCTCATTTGATCCTCAATGTACTTGAGTCACACAGTGCAGCTGAAATTATCTATTGCCTCTACAGTCGGGAGAACTAGAACTCAGACAGGCTCCAGGCTCACCCAGGGTCACACAGCCAACCTGGACCAGAGCTGTTGATGGCCCAAACATCCTGTCCACTGGCCCAGGTCTCCTCCGGAGCCTTGCCCCAGGCTGGACACATGGGAGACCTTCGGGGACGCTTCCTGAATGAATGAGTAGGTGCTCTGGGTGAGGCTGCAACCTCCGTGCGTAAGCATCCTCTGGTAACACCTTGGTTCCGCTTTCTACCCCTTGCTCTTACCTTCCCAAATCACAGCGTTCATCTCTTACCAAATCACTTCCATGATCCAGAAGTGCTGGCACTACGGTCATGCCATCACCAAAAGCCCTGCTGCTGCTGCTGCTGCTAAGTCGCTTCAGTCGTGGCCGACTGTGCGACCCCAGAGAGGGCAGCCCACCAGGCTCCCCCCGCCCCTGGGATTCTGCAGGCAAGAACACTGGAGTGGGTTGCCATTTCCTTCTCCAATGCATGAAAGTGAAAAGCAAAAGTGAAGTCACTCAGTCGTGTCCGACCCTCAGCAACCCCATGGACTGCAGCCCACTAGGCTCCTCTGTCCATGGGATTTTCCAGGCAAGAGTACTGGAGTGGGATGCCATTACCTTCTCCACCAAAAGCCCTACTCACCTCTATTTATCTTTCAAGTCTTGCTCGGGTGTGTCACCTCCTCCAGGAAGCCTCCTTTGACATCTGCTCCCACCATGGGTAGAGTTGCGATCATTCTCCTGTCAGCCCCCCAAGTACAATCAGCCTCCTGATTACAACACACCAATCATTGTTTTAAAGTTATTAGATACTAGTCTGAGCTTTCCCAGAGAGGGAACTGGGTCTTAATCATCTCGGACTCCCAGTGTCTATAGAAGCTCAGCTCAGCCATCAACGACTCATTTATGTACTGCCCCCTTCTCCCTCTACAGTAGTGCCTCCGCCCTGGGGACCCTCTGGTAAAGGCATTTGAAGCGCATTTGGCCTGAACAAATGAATGACTGATTAACGCATTCCTTCCCCCTTTTCTATCCTGACCCCTCAAGTATCAGGAAAGGTGTTAATTCCAGATTTCTGAAGATACTTCTGAACCCTCCTCAGCCCACCTTCAACCCCTCTAAACCACTCCTCTTGGGGATATTGTATACAGAAGGCATTCCCCCTGACTTGGCTAGAATCCCCCATGGGACTCTCAAAGCTGAGGGGACTTTCATTGGATCCAACTCACTTGTATAGGTGAGAAAAGTAAGGTCCAGAAAGGGAAGGTGACTAGGTCATTCTTTCATTTACTCATTCATTCAACAAATATTCACCAAGTGCTCACTATGTGTGAAACTCTGTTCTCCGTCGGAGACTTTTTTAACTAAGTGGATTTTAAAAAATATTTATGTGTGCATGTATGTGTGTATTCAGCTGCATGGAATCCTAGGTCAGCATATGGCATCTTGTGGTACACGGGCCACAGCATGTAGGATCTTAGCTCCATGACCCGGAATCAAACCCACCAACAAGGAACTGAACCCATGAACCCTGCATTGGAAGGCAGATTCTTAAACACTGGACAACCAGGGAAGTCCTGAGCTGAGACTTAAAAAAAAAAGTCTCTGACGTCATAGCATCTACACTGGAAGAGATAAACAAATTAGCAGGTAAGTATGTAGCCTGTATTAGATGGTGATAAAAGCTACTGAGATATGCAAAGCGAGGGAAGGAAGATGGGGAGCCTGGGGGTATTGGTTGGTGGAGGATAGAAAAGAACCTTAGCAAAATGAGTGAGAAAGCACTGTTGGGATCTGGGAAAAGATTGTTCCAGGCAAAGGCAATAGCAAGTGCAAAGGTCCTGAGGCAGAAACGTGCTGCCCTGCCTGTACAACAGTGAGTGGAGTAGAGTGAGGGGGAGAGGAGTGGGAGGGAAGGGCAAAGCACGGATCAGATCCTCTAGGATCTTTGAAGGACCCTTTTCTCTTGAGTGAGATGTGCACCCATTCCATTTTTGAGCAGAAGAGGGACAGGCTCTGACTTTGATTTTAAAAAGATAACCCTGGCTGCTCTGCTGAGAGCAGACTGAAGGGACAAGGGATGCAGAGTGACAAGAGGGGCGTCCATATTCCCGGCAGGAGAAGCTGGTGGGCTGGACCGGGGCGGGGGTGGGGGTAAGTGGGGAAAGTGGTGAAGGGTAGCAAGCAAATTCTGGACATATTTTGAAGGTAATGTAAACAAGATTGGCTAAAGCATTTGGATGAATGACAGAAAAAGAGAGGAGTTGAGAATAACTCTACGATTTTCTTCCCGAGCAACTGGAAGGATGAAGTTGCCCGTTTCGGAGACGGAGAAGACAAAAAGGAGCAGGTCTGGGGGAAAGATCAGAATTTCAAAGTTGAACACGTTGATTTTGAGATGCCCACTAAACGTTCAGGTCGAGATAGGAAACAGGATTGACAAGCCGGCAGGTCAGGAAAGAGGTTATGGGAGAGCTAAGAGAACAAAAACAAAATCTCAAGCCTCGCGATTTGCCACAGTACAGAAAGGACTCTTCCCGTGGGTTGGAGAAGTTAAATACCTGCGCTCAAAACCTAGGGCGCAGGGAAAGGAAATACGGTAACCCTGCGCGCACGCCCCCAGCCTCAGCAGTGCCAACTATCAAGCAAGAGCAGGTCCGGGAGAGGGGGTGGCTATCCTGGGGCTCTTAGGCGAGACCAGAGAGGGCCAGGGCTCCGCACACACACATCAGGGGCGGAGCGGGGGCCGCTCGGACTCGGGGGCGGATCTTCACTGAGGTCTGGGTTTCTTCTCCCGGCAACGGTCCTGACTCGTTTCCTTGAGTCACCGTCAGATATTTATTTAACCTCGTGGTTCAGCCTCCCTGGGGCCAGCAGGAGGGATGGAGGCAGGGCGGGGGAGGCGGGCGGAGATGGGGAGCGAAAGGGGAAACATTTTCTTCCCTCCGACAGGCCGCGGCTGCCTCGCTCCTACGTGGGGTCCCACCCCGGGCCCCCAGACCTCCGGGGGTCAGACAGCTTCTTGGAGTTAAGGGAAATAAGGAATCACGCTGGTCCACCCCCACCCCCATCGATTTAAAACCAGAGGAAACCTGGGGAGGAGTAACTAGTCTAACGGCCTACACTGAATCCGAGGCGGTGCCAGGCTGCCAGTCTCTGGGGTCCCCCATTCCTTGTCCATCCAATGAGCGCCCGCGGCCCGGCGGTGCCAGGGCAGCCCACAGACCTCTGAGTTCTGACCAGCCTCCTGTCTGGGCTAGACACTTCACCTCCGCGCGCCTCCGCTCCTTGGTCTGTAAAAAGGAGTCCTTACTCTTACCCCGCCTTCCTTGACTTGCTAAGGGACAAATAATGTTTTAAAAATACCAGCTGCCAGTTGCCGAGCGAGGCTGGCACCGTCCTGGGCGCCTCGACAGGGCCTACTGTTCTCCAGACTCGCACACCCCGCCGCGGTCTAGCCAGTGAGGATGGGGGGCTGGAGAGAGGGGCGCGGGGAGGTCAGAACCCAGCTCTCGGGTCAGAAAGGAACCCACCCCTTACCTCCCCCCCAGACCACGTCCCCGGCCCCGCCCTCCCCTCACCCAGGCCTTAACCCAGGGGTCGGTGCTGGGAGCGCTGGGGGCGGGGAAGCTGGAGGCCCAGGGCGAGCGGAAGTCACCGCTCGGAGGCCCCACTTCCCCTCCCCCCGGCCGGCCCCGGGGCAGGTGAAGAGGGGACCGGGCTCCGCTCCAGGTGGCGGGGCAGCGACGGGGGTGGGGAAAGGCAACAATAGCACTTTTATTTGGGACTGTTTGGTTCTGAGCGGGTGGGCGGAGGAGGAGGCGACGGGGCTGCGGGGGAGAGGGGTGGCGAGCGGCATCTGGCGACACACCTGCTCCTGCTTAACCCTGTGCGTGCTGGGGCCGGGCGCTCGGCCGCGGAAGGCGGGCGGACGGCGAGGCGACGAGCCCCGGCAGGGAGTGCGCGGCTGCCGGGAGGGCCAGCCCCCGGGGGTCCCGGGCCAGGCCCCGGGCTCGGGACACGCAGGAATCGGGACCCCTGGAAGGACCCGGGGGAGGCCCCTGTCCCTGGGCCTGTGCCCTAGGCCGGGGCTGGCCTCGCACGCAGCCCCGGGCTCGGGCGTCGGCTTCCCCAGCGCGCCAGCTCGCCTCGGGCGGGATCGGGAAGGCGAGGGGTGGCTCCAGGGCCTCTGCGCGGATTCCCCGCCGCCCTCGGGCCGTTCCGGGAAACCGGCCTTCCGGAGGCGGCGCGGCGGCCACGGCTATGCCAAGGGCGCGGGGCGCGGGCCAGGCCCAGCGGGCGGCCTCCGGGCGGGGGAGCCTCGCGCTGGGCGCGCCCTCTCGCGCTAAACGCTTCCAGGCGCGGCGCTGCAGGTGAGCTGGGCGCCCGGCGCTCCCCACCCCCGTCGCGGCCTAGCCAATGCTCCCTGCCCGCCGGAGCCCGCGCCGTCGAGCCCTGCGCTGCACCTGCCCGCGCCGGGACCCCGGCCCGCCCATGGACCCCCACCCTACCTCCCAGCCCCGGGCTGGCGCGCTCGCCCGCCGTACAATCGGAGCTTGTTTGTGGGCGGAGGAGCCGCGCCGGGTGCGGCGGCTCCGCGCCAGCCCACTGATCCCATAAAATATTATTTGTGTTTAAAAATTCCAGTAATTGGCTATGCAGCCGCTTTTTCCGAGCCCTGTGCCAAGCTCAGTAAAATCGCAGTCCGGCTAGAGTTATTTTCATCATGCAAATTCCCATTTCTGTAAACAGGGTTAAAGCCCCTGGAAGAGGCTGGGTTGGAACCAGGGAAGAAAAGCAGACGGTTGTGTTCCCGAGTCAGGGAGTTAGTCAAACTCGGTCTCCATTCCTGCGGTGACCTGGGTAATTGGGGAGAGCTATTAAGATAATCCTCCCCAATCGCTTCTCTTTGAGTCCCAGTGACTGGACTCTATTGGTTAAACTCCCTGGTTTCCTTAACTTCCCCTGTCCCATATGAATAACGTACATCAGATCACGGAATCATAATTCCTTTCTCCTTTGTTGAATCACAAAGCAAAATGAGACTCAGAGAGGGGAAGAGACTTGCCCAACAGTCACACAGCAAGTCTGTACAAGAGCCCAGCCCAGCACATAGTTTGCCTGACTCCCCAGCCATCAGGACCCCTTTAGAAAGAAAGAAAGAAAGTGAAGTCGCTCAGTCGTGCCCATGGACAGTAGCCTGCACCAAGCTCAGTAGCCTGCACCAAGCTCCTCTGTCCACAAGATTTCCAAGGCAAGAGTGGGTTTAAGGCTGGAGTGGGTTGCCATTTCCTTCTCCAGGGAATCTTCCCACCCCAGGGATTGAACCCAGGTCTCTCACATTGTAGACAGACGCTTTACCTTCTGAGCCACCAGGGAAGTCCCTTTAGGGACTAGCAATAATAGTAGTAGTAGTAGGCTGCCTAGGGCAGCCAGCACCCAGAGCCCCGGGGCCTGGCTCTGGGATGCTGACTCCGGGTACAACAACTAAGGGAGGACTCCCCCCTCTCCAAACACATGCTTCCTGTCCCTCAGGAGCTGGGAGCTGCCCAGAGAGGAGGAGGAGAGCAAGGGAGTCCCTGCCAGGGTCTTGGAAACCCTGAGTAATGGACAGGGGAGCCTCTGCCCTGCCCTACCCAGGGATGGCTGCTGTCTGCTGCAAGGAGAACCACACACATGGGAAGAATGAATTTCTTAAACAGATCCTGAAAAGGAGCCCAGATTCTGCAGCTGGAAGGAGAATTGGGGCTCAAAATAATAGTATATTATTTGTAATATAATATTATATATAGTATGGTATTGTTATTTGGTGTTGACACTTAGTATGTGCCAGATGCTACTGCACAATTTGTCTCATTTAATCCCCACAACAAGTCTAGGAGAGGGGTATTAACATTGTGCCCACTTTCCAGATGAAGATACTGAGGCTCTGATAGGTTAAGTCACTTAGCCAAGGTTGCCTGTAAGGAAAGCCCTTTTTCTGGGGATGTTTGTGAATCTGGGTTTCCTTCACCAACCCCAAGGCTTTCATACCAGCCCAGCTTCCTCCTGCCCCCGTCCATTTCCCCCTACAAGCTTTTATTCAGGCTACCTCTTTACCACAAGTATTCCTCCTCCCTCCTATCCTCCATCTTTCCCATTGCCTCCCCTCTTCAAACCTTAGGCTCCTCAGTCCCAGAGGCCAAGGAATATTTGCATCAGTTCAGTTCAGCTGCTCAGTCGTGTTCGACTCTTTGCGACCCCATGAATCGCAGCACGCCAGGCCTCCGTGTCCATCACCAACTCCAGGAATCTACTCAAACTCATGTCCATCGAGTCAGTGATACCATCCAGCCATCTCATCCTCTGTCATCCCCTTCTCCTCCTGCCCCCAATCCCTCCCAGCACCAGAGTCTTTTCCAATGAGTCAACTCTTCTCATGAGGTGGCCAAAGTACTGGAGTTTCAGCTTTAGGATCATTAGTACCAAAGAAATCCCAGGGCTGATCTCCTTCAGAATGGACTGGTTGGATCTCCTTGCAGTCCAAGGGACTCTCAAGAGTCTTCTCCAACACCACAGTTCGGTGCTCAGCTTTCTTCACAGTCCAACTCTCACATCCATTCATGACCACAGGAAAAACCATAGCCTTGACTAGACGGACCTTAGTCAGCAAAGTAATGTCTCTGCTTTTGAATATACTGTCTAGGTTGGTCATAACTTTTCTTCCAAGGAGTAAGCGTCTTTTAATTTCATGGCTGCAGTCAACATCTGCAGTGATTTTGGAGCCCCCAAAAAAATAAAGTCTGACACTCTTTCCACTGTTTCCCCATCTATTTCCCATGNTATGTATATATCCCTTTCCTCTTGAGCCTTCTTCCCACCTCTCATCCTGCTCCCCAGATTTTATTTAAATCGTTTCTCATGGGCCCATTTTTCTCATAACTAGGATTTTCTTGAGGTCTGTGATTATGCCCAAAGGTAAATTATTGTTTCTTACACTATTCATGGCACTTCTGATACCAAATACATAGGTTTTTCCCTCACATTAAATAGTTCTCCAATTTCCAGACAGCAACTGAGTATTCTACACTTTAACTTAATTATTACTGTTAATACCTGGATTTAGTGCAGACCCCAGACCCCATAGATTACAGTGTGGGAGATCTGGGTTTGATCCCTGGGTCAGGAAGATCCTCTGGAGAAGGAAATGGCAACCCATTCCAGTATTCTTGCCTGGAAAACCCCATGGATGGAGGAGCATAGTAGGCTACAATCCATGGGGTCACAGAGAGTCGGACACGACTGAGTCACTTCACTTCACTCCACAGATTCAGGACTCAGTCCCACAAGACTCCTCTCAACTTCAGACCAATCCCAAGTCCTAGGTTGTGACCTGTACTTGAAGCCAGTTGGCAATAAATTGCGGCTTCTCACAACTCCCTTCTCAGGTGTGTAATTTGCTGTAAAGGCTCAGAATTCAGGAAAGCTCATTACTTACCTTTACCCATTGACTAAACAATGAAAACAGTGACAGATTCTATTTTCTTTGGCTCCAAAGTCACTGTGGACTGCAACCATGAACTTAAAAGATGCTTGCTCCTTGGAAGAAAAGCTATGACAAATCTAGTCAGCATATTAAAAAGCAGAGGCATCACTTTGCCAACAAAGGTTTGTCTATTCAAAGCTATGGTTTTCCCAGTAGTCATGACAGATGTGAGAGTTGGACCATAAAGAAGGCTGAGCACCGAAGAATTGATACTTTTGAACTGTGGTGTTGGAGAAGACTCTTGAGAGTCCCTTGGACTGCAAGGAGATCCAACCAGTCAATCCTAAATGAAATTAACTGTAAATATTCATTTCCGGAAGAACTGGTGCTGAAGCTCCAATACTTGGGTCACCTGATATGAAGAACTAACTCATTGGAAAAGACCCTGATGCTGGGAAAGATAGAAGGCAGGAGGAGAAGGGGATGACAGAGGACGAGATGGTTGGTTGGCATCACTGACTTGATGGACATGAGTTTGAGCAAACTCTGGGAGATAGTGAAGGACAGGGAAACCTGGCATGCTGCAGTCCATGGGGTCACAGAGTTGTACATGGCTGAGCGACTGAACAACAAAATTCTGAGAGCCATTCCATATGCTATTAAGAGGTTCCAGGGAAACTGAGACTCCATTGTTTCCTGGGTTAAATTTATGGTTAAACACACTTTTATACTGGCTTTTGATGAGTGACTTGATTGTATCCTGGACCTTTGTGGTATTTTTTTAGGAGACTCTGGATCCTATTTAAATCTTTTATAGGTGAGGGAGATTAAGAATTACTTCTAGTTATAAAATAAATCTTGGGGATGTAATATACAGCACAGGGAATGTAGTTAAATATTGTAATAACTTTGTATGGTGACAGGTGGTAACTAGACTTATGGTAGTGACCATTTTGTAATGTTTAAAAATATTAAATCACTATGTTGTACACCTAAAATTAATATAGTAATGTAAGTCAGTTACCCTTCAATAAAAAGAAAAGTCTTCTGTTTTAGTAGCAGTTGCCCTAAAAAGTTTCATGCATAGGGCCCAGCCTACTTTATTCTATTTTTGGTAGCAGCTTTATTGAGCTATCATTCACATTTCATACATTTGCCCATTTAAGGTATAATTTTTTTTGGTATGTCTGGTATATTTTAGTTGTTTAATTGCTATAGTTGTGCCAGATTCTTTTGAAGTCCCATGGACTATAGCCCACCAGGTTTCTCTGTCCATGGGATTTCCCAGGCAAGAATACTGGAGTGGGTTGCCATTTCCTTCTCCAGGGGATCTTCCTGACCCAAGGATCAAACCTGCATCTCCTGCATTGGCAGGCAGATTCTTTAGCACTGAGGCACCAGCGAAATCCTGTGCAACCCTTATTACAGTCAACTTTAGAACATTTTCAAGAAACTGTGCACTCCTTACCTGTCACTTCCAACTCCCACTTGTTGTCCTGTCAGTTTAGTTCAGTTGCTCAGTTGTGTCCAACTCTTTGCGACCCCATGGACTGCAGCACACCAGGTTTCCCTGTCCATCACCAGTGCCTGGAACTTGCTCAAACGCATGTCCATCAAGTCGGTGATGCCATCCAACCATCTCATCTTCTGTTGTCCCCTTCTCTTGCTTTCAATCTTTCCCAGCATCAGGGTCTTTTCCAATGAGTCGGTTTTTCGTATCAGGTGGCCAAAGTATTGGAGTTTTAGCATCAGTCCTTCCAGTGAATATTCCGGACTGATCTCCTTTAGGATGGACTGGTTGAATCTCCTTGCAGTCCAAGGGACTCTCAAGAGTCTTCTCCGACACCACAGTTCAAAAGCATCAATTCTTTGGTGCTCAGATTTCTTTATGGTCCAACTCTCACATCCATACGTGACTACTGGAGAAACCATAGCTTTGACTAGACAGACCTTTGTCAACAAAGTAATGTCTCTACTTTTTAATATGCTGTCTAGGTTGGTTATAGCTTTTCTTCCAAGGAGCAAGCATGTTTTAATTTCATGGCTGCAGTCACCATCAGTAGTGATTTTTGAGCCCAAGTGATTTTTGAGCCCAAGAAAATAAAGTCTTTCACTGTTTCCATTGTTTCCCCATCTGTTTCCAATGAAGTGATAGGACCGGATGCCATGATCTTAGTTTTTTGAATGTTGAGTTTTAAGCCAACTTTTTCACTCTCCTCTTTCACTTTCATCAAGAGGCTCTTTAGTTCTTCTTCACTTTCTGCCATAAGGGTGGTATCATCTGCATTTCTGAGGTTATTGATATTTTTCCCAGCTGTCTTGATTCCAGCTTGTGCTTCATCCAGCCTGGCATTTCACATGTAAGAGTAAGGTTTTATAGCAGGAATGCTCCACATTTTGGGTATTGTTACTGGGAATTGCGTTTTATTATAATAAATATGCATTTATTGCATTTATTATTGAACTGAAGGAAGAGGTATGCTATGGAAAAATATACCAACCACACCCTATACTATATAATCTTTAGTAAGGTACAGGAATATAAGAGTATAAAGGCAAATTTCAATTTTTCTCATAGAAATTATTTTAATAGTGATTTTTAATCAAAGATTTGATACCCAAATTTTTATGAAGAAGGTGGCAGAATTCCAGCTCTGAGTAACTTTGTGTCAGACACATAATTTCTCTTGACAGAAGTGGGGATTTATTTACATTTGAGAGTGATTGTGCTGAAGCAAAACTAAACTGCAGAAAAACACAGGAATTGTAGAGCTACTTGACCTGCTAGTTTTTGCCTTTCATATATGTCTGTTATTTCTTAGCATCAGATCTAGCTGTCCATTCTTGATCCCATCTTGATGAAGTCATCAGGGACTTGCAGAAAGTGTGCAAAAATGCATGGTATTTGTTTATGCAAATAAAGCAGAATGCATACATGGAGTTAGAGTTTTCTTCTATCATTCTAGTTCGATCTGAGATGACTGAAATAGGATAATTCAAAAGCTAGGTGCATTTTTTAAACCATAGGCTAATGAAAGCCTTATAACACTGCCAGAGTTTTAGTTCACTTCATTTGCATATTCATGTTGCCTGTGTTGCTTTTTGTTCATGCCAAGCCTAGGAAAGCACCATGGAATTGTCATCATAGTTTTAGAGCCAGACCTGGGTTCCAGCTTGGTTTGCCAGGTATTGATATCTTAAATGAGCTGCTTATTCTTTCTGAGCTTCAGTTTCCTTGTATGTAAAATGATTCTGGGACAGAAGTGTTACTTCATCTTCTGATTTGTTGCAGTGAGACTAAGAGAGTACAAAAAAAAGTAAGATTCTGATCTATTCATCAATGAAAGTGAAATGATAGAGGCAGATGAAGTAGACTGATCAATAAAGAAAGCGGATTAGAAGAGCAAGGGCCAGAGGGGGAAAAAAAAGAATTGAACTTTATACTTTAGTCTTTCTGAATATAGTCAAACTGTATTTTCACACTGGAATCAGGAAGAAAGACTGACCAATATTCTAATTATAGTGTAATTATAGTGTGTTAGCTGTCTGGGATTTTAGTGAGAAAAAAAGTTTAGTGGGTTCACACAACACTTATTTATTGATGCTCAATATGCAGGTGGGATAAAGATGTAGTCAGTTCTTTACAACTAATTACACTCATAGAATCTAGTTATATTAAATTATTGGCAATCAAGACTCCATTAACTCATTCAAAAGTCCCTACTATCAAGGAGTTCACAATCTACTGAAAAAAAGACGAATTACATAAAAAGAAATAAGATATGGGTAAGTACAAGGGCACTAGGAAGGACACACCTGTGTCATATGAAGCAGAGAGCTGTGAGGAAAGTTTCCTAGGAGAGATAGTCTTGAAACTGAATATTGAAGGACGAGTAGGAGTCGTAAGTGTTGCTCAGGTTGTTAAGATGATGGCAGCGTTGGGTGAGAGTGTGTGTGTGTGTGCATGCGCATTGGGGGTGTTGATGGTGTGGAGTAGTAAAAGCAGAGGCTGAGGGGCAGGTGAGGACTAGATCATGAAGGGCCTTATGTTATGGTGAGGATTTTTTTCTGAAAGAAGTAGAAAGCCATTGAAGAGTTTTAAGCAGGGGAGTGTCATAAGTTTATTACATTTTAGAGAGATCTCTCCTGAAACAGGATAGTGAATGAACTGATTAAAGGAAGTCAGAGAGTACTAGTCAGTAGGCTGTGGATTATCTTTGAGAATAAGATGAGGGTGAGAATTAAAGCCATACCAGCAAGGGAAGAAAAGGGAGAAGAAAAGATTCAAGAGCTATCAAGGAGGAAGAATTGACAGGACTTTACCTGCTGTGTATGAAGAGATTAAGGAAGAAGCTACAGAAAGGCTCCCAGACTTTTAGCTTGTGCATTTGGGAGGAAGTGGTTCATTTACCAGTAGAGAAGACTGAAGAGGAGGATTGATTTACTAGAGAAGATATGTTCTATTTGGTGTTCTTTGAATTTGACAGGGCCAGTGGAACATCCAGATAGAGTTTATCCCTTGGTTTTTGAATGGTCAGTTCTTGGGATTTAGCATAGAAGTTTCGGCTGCTTATAGATTTGTGAGGCATCAGAAAATAAATAGGGACTGCCACAGCTGAAGCTGGGTGAGTGTAGGAGTGTGGTTGAGGGAACCCAATTGTTCTTTGTTGCTCAGTCGCTAAGTTGTGTTCTGACTCTTTGTGACTCTGTGGACTGGAGCATGCCAGGCTCCTCTGTCTTCCACTGTCTCCTGGAGTTTCCTCAAATTCATGTTCATTGAGTTGGTGATGCATCTCATCCTCTGCTGCTGGCTTCTCCTTCAATCTTTCCAAGCATCAGGGTCTTTTCCAACGAATTGGCTGTTTGCATCAGGTGGCCAAAGTATTGGAGCTTCAGCAGCAGTCCTTCCAATGAATACTCAGGGTTGATTTGCTGTCCTTGCAGTTCAGGGGACTCTCAAGAGTCTTCTCCAGCACTTCTCCAGTTTGAAAGCGTCAGCTCTCTGGTGTTTGGCCTTCTTTGTGGTCCCACTCTCACATCTGTGTATGACGACTGAAAAACCAGTGGTGGTGGTGGTGTAGTCACTCAGTCGTGTCCGACTCTTGTGACCCCGTGGACTGTAGCCCACCAGGCTCCTCTGTCCATGGGGTTCTCCAGGCAGGAATACTAGAGTGGGTTGCCGTTTCCTTCTCCAGAGGATCTTCCCTACCCAGGAGTCAAACCTAGGTCTCCTTCATTGCAGGCAGACTCTTTACTGACTGAGCTACAAGGGAAGCCCCAGAAAAACCAACGCCATAAGTTAAATAATGTTTTGTGACTGACTTGCTGCTGCTGCTGCTGCTGCTAAGTCGCTTCAGTCGTGTCTGACTCTGTGCGACCCCATAGACAGCAGCCCACTAGGCTCCGCTGTCCCTGGGATCCTCCAGGCAAGAACACTGGAGTGGGTTGCCATTTCCTTCTCCAATGCATAAAAGTGAAAAGTGAAAGTGAAGTCTCCCAGTCGTGCCCGACTCCTAGCGACCCTGCGAACCGCAGCCCACCAGGCTCCTCCATCCATGGGATTTTCCAGGCAAGAGTACTGGAGTGGGGTGCCATTGCCTTCTCCTGTGACTGGTTTAAAAATTGGGGCTGTTTTTTGAGGCTTTCTATTTTGTTCCATTGATTAATATTAGTATCATAACAGTTAAAATATTTTTGCTACCACCTTAATATCTGTATGGTTCTTTCCAAAGTCTTGGAAAAGTTGTTTTCCCCATCTGCTATGAATTTTGCAGATTCAGTTGAAAAAACTCAGTTGGAATAATGACTGGGATTGCAAAATTGGTTCATGGCCTCCAGATTACTTTGGTTTTGTTTATTTGTAGTTCCTGTTTCATTTTTGACATTATTTGTTGAACATTTGCTTTCTTTCAGATGAAGAAAGGCCTTTTAAGGAGAGTTAAGAAAGAAGATTTCACTAGTGCTTATTCATCTATAAATTCCTTTATATTTTATTTGATAATAATACACCTGCTGCGTGAGTGATGAATGGGTTTTAATTTGTGCTCTAAGGGAGCTTATAGTTTAGTGGGGGTAAACTAACCACAATACAGTGCATGAGTGTGCAAACCAAAGTGTTTTTACCAAGGCTTGAGGTTACAGAAGAGGAAGCAATTGATTTTGAGGGGAAGAGGGATGAGTAAAGAGCACTGAGGAGGCATGTACGAAAGAGAATGGGGCTTGACACAGGCCGCAGCGTGGGCAGAGGCCAGGTGTGTGTGGAGGGCCTGGCGTGGGTGCGGGGTGGTCCTGAAAGGGGCAGGCTTCGTTGGGGGAGTGCCAAGACATGAAGCTAGAGGACGAGCCGAAGCCACTGTATGAGGGGCCCACAGGCCTGTGTTCTTCTGAGGTCCTGTCACACGCTGCTCACCTGATGGTCACAGCAGCACTAGGAAACAAGGGAACGTGCAGGTGTTCCTTTGTCTTTGCATTGTCTCCTCAGTCTTACTTCTTACACTTTCTGCTCTAATTACATCTGGAAAAGAGTTTATCATTATCCCTGTTTTATGAATGAGGAACTTGATGCTCAATGATTTATCTAGTTCCATATGACTAAGATAAAAAGAAATTCAGATTAGAGCCCAAGTCTTCTGACTAATATACTAGGCTGCCTTTATATTATTTCAGTGGCATCTTCTTTTTTATTTTTCCTATTGTAGTTACCTGAATAGTTTCCTATTCTAAACTTGAGAGGTTGGTGGGAAAATTGCCCAATTGAATAACTGAATAAGAGTGTATAGTTTGAGCAAATTTGTTTTTTCTTTTCTTTGGGTTCTCTCTCATGGGTGACTTAAAAAGACAATAAACATAAATGAAGAATCTAGGATAGGAATGGTTAGCCTGCCATGGCCCTTTGATTTGTAAGTCTGAGAAGGTTCAGTTCAGTTCAGTTCAGTCGCTCAGTCATGTCCAACTCTTTGTGACCCCATGAATCGCGCACACCAGGCCTCCCTGTCCATCACCAACTCCCGGAGTTCACTCAGATTCACGTCCATCGAGTCAGTGATGCCATCCAGCCATCTCATCCTCTGTTGTCCCCTTCTCCTCCTGCCCCCAATCCCTCCCAGCATCAGAGTCTTTTCCGATGAGTCAACTCTTCGCATGAGGTGGCCAAAGTACTGGAGTTTCAGCTTTAGCATCATTCCTTCCAAAGAAATCCCAGGGTTGATCTCCTTCAGAATGGACTGGTTGAGAAGGTTAGAACTTGGTAACTTGAACTTTTTATTTTGTTTTATTTCATTTAACCCTTTTATTATAAAAATTTTCAAACATGCAGAAATAAATTATGTTGAGCGCTCAAGTACCCATCGCTCAGCTTCAACAGTGATTAAGTCGTACTCATCTAATTTCTCTCCTTCCCACACATCTGCCTTCAGATATTTTTGAAGTAATTCCCAGACATCATTTTATTGGATTTGAACTTTAGAAATGCCATGCTTGAGTTTAACGTGTGCTTTTATCTCTATTTGTGTCCTAGACATTCAGTTCAGTCGCTCAGTCGTGTCCAACTCTTTGCGACCCCATGAACTGCAGCATGCCCAGCCTCCCTGTCCATCACCAACTCCCAGAGTCCACCCAAACCCATGTCCATTGAGTCAGTGATGCCATCCAACTATCTCATCCTCTGTCATCCCCTTCTCTTCCTGTCCCCAATCTTTCTCAGCATCAGGGTCTTTTCAGATGAGTCAGCTCTTCACATCCAGTGGCCAAAGTATTGGAGTTTCAGCTTCAACATCAGTCCTTCCAATGAACACCCAGGACTGATCTCCCCCAGGATTGACTGGTTGGATCTCCTGCAGTCCAAAGGACTCTCAAGAGTCTCCTCCAACACCACAGTTCAAAAGCATCAATTCTTCGCTGCTCAGCTTTCTACACAGTCCCAACTCTCACACCCATACATGACCACAGGAAAAACCATAGCCTTGACTAGACAGACCTTTGTTGGCAAAGTAATGTGCTGCTTTTTAATGTGTCGTCTACGTTGGTCATAACTTTGCTTCCAAGGAGTAATGTCTTTCAGTTTCATGGCTGCAGTCACCATCTGCAGTGATTTTGGAGCCCCCCAAAATAAAGTCAGCCACTGTTTCCACGTCTATATACCATGAATTGATGCGACTGGATGCCATGATGTTAGTTTTTTGAATGTTGAATTTTAAGGCAACTTTTTCACTCTCTTCTTTCACTTTCATCAAGAGGCTCTTTAGTTCTTCTTCACTTTCTGCCATAAAGATGGTGTCATCTGCATATCTGAGGTTATTGATATTTCTCCCGACAATGTTGATTCCAGCTTGTGCTTCATCCAGCCCAGCATTTCTCATGATGTACTCTGCATGTAAGTTAAATAAGCAGGGTGACAATATACAGCCTTGACATACTCCTTTTCCTATTTGGAACCAGTCTGTTGTTCCACGTCCAGTTCTAATTGTTGCTTCCTGACCTGCATACAGGTTTCTCAAGAGGCAGGTCAGGTGGTCTGGTACTCCCATCTCTTTCAGAATTGTCCACAGTTTATTGTGATCCACACAGTCAAAGGCTTTGTCATAGTAAAGCATAAATAGATGTTTTTCTGGAACTCTTTTGCTTTTTTGATGATCCAGCGGATGTTGGCAATTTGATCTCTGGTTCCTCTGCCTTTTCTAAAACCAGCTTGAACATCAGGGAGTTCACAGTTCACATATTGCTGAAGCCTGGCTTGGAGAAGTTTGAGCATTACTTTACTAGCTTGTGAGATGAGTGCAATTGTGCAGTAGTTTGAGCATTCTTTGGCATTGCCTTTCTTTGGAATTGGAATGAAAACTGACCTTTTCCAGTCCTGTGGCCACTGCTGAGTTTCCCAAATTTGCTGACATATTGAGTGTAGCACTTTCACAGCATCATCTTTCAGGATTTGAAATAGCTCAACTGAAATTCCATCACCTCCACTAGCTTTGTTTGTAGTGATGCTTCCCTAAGGCCCACCTGACTTCACATTCCAGGATGTCTGGCTCTAGGTGAGTATGACTGATCACAGCTTTGTGATTATCTGGGTTGTGAAAATCTTTTTTGTACAGTTCTTCTGTATATTCTTGCCACCTCTTCTTAATATCTGCTTCTGTTAGGTCCATACCATTTCTGTCCTTTATTGAGACATCTTTACATGAAATGTTTCCTTGGTATCTCTGATTTTCTTGAAGAGATTTCTATTTGTTCCCATTGTATTGTTTTCCTGTTTCTTTCCATTGATCACTGAGGAAGACTTTCTTATCTCTCCTTGCTATTCTTTGGAACTCTGCATTCAAATGGGTATATCTTTCCTTTTCTCCTTTGCTTTTCACTTCTCTTCTTTTTACAGCTATTTGTAAGGTCTCTTCAGACAACCATTTTGCTTTTTTGCATTTCTTTTTCTTGGGGATGGTCTTGATCCCTGTCTCCTGTACAGTGTCACGAACCTCCGTCCATAGTTCATCAGGCACTCTATCAGATCTAGTCCCTTAAATCTATTTCTTGCTCCCACTGTATAGTCATAAGGGATTTGATTTAGCTCATACCTGAATGGTCTAGTGGTTTTCCCCACTTTATTCAATTTAAGTCTGAATTTGGCAATAAGGAGTTCATGATCTGAGCCACAGTCAGCTCCCTGTCTTGTTTTTGCTGACTGTATAGAGCTTCTCCATCTTCGGCTGCAAGGAATATAATCAGTCTAATTTTGGTGTTGACCATCTGGTGATGTCTGTGTGTAGAGTCTTGTGTTGTTTAAAGAGGGTGTTTGCTATGACCAGTGTGTTCTCTTGGCAAAACTCTATTAGCCTTTGCCCTGCTTCATTCTGTACTTCAAGGCCAAATTTGCTCATTACTCCAGGTGTTTCTTGACTTCCTACTTTTGCATTCCAGTCCCCTATAATGAAAAGGACATCTTTTTTGGGTGTTAGTTCTAGAAGGTCTTGTAGATCTTCATGGAACCGTTAAACTTCAGCTTCTTCAGCGTTACTGGTCAGGGCATAGACTTGGATTACTGTGCTATTAAATGGTTTGCCTTGGAAACGAACAGAGATCATTCTGTTGTTTTTGAGATTGCATCCAAGTACTGCATTTCGGGCTCTTTTGTTGACTGTGAGGCATTAGGTCCAGCTTTTTCCCTTCTGGCCATGGGGTTTATTGAAACCAAAATCCCAGTACACTCCCAAAGTCCCAGTAGATTCCCAGAGATCAGCAGTTGTGTATACTGTAGTCTTCTTACCATTTGTTTTAGTGCCAGTCCCCAGAGGGTGGCTACAAACAGATGTTCCTGTGTTGGTACTCTCATCATGAGTGGACATAAAGATTGGTTTTACAGCAGTGGGTTTATTTGAAGTTTCTGCTGAATGACAAAACTCATTCAAATTAACCCCTGGATACTTACTAATCATCAAGTTCAAACACATGAATTTTTCCTTTTGCTAAAAAGCTGGAAGCAAATAGAGAAACCATCTTTAGACAGGACTTTGGACAGAAGGCAAGGTAGCATTGGCTGTTTCTGTTTGCCACATTGGTTGGCATGAATAAGCACAGAAAACAAGAAGCTAATGATTAACAAAGGAAAGAAAGCTTTTAGGGGATTGTTGCAATCCTATAATTTATCTTTTGCTGGAAAATCTACCCAGAATATCTTTGTATATAGCACATGGCTACTTCCCAGATTTTAAAGGAAGAGTGTAAAGAATGTGCGCATGAGCACATGCGGGCCTGTGTGTATGTGCCGAGTGTTGGGCATGGTCTGCTGACTACTAGTCTCTTACACCCCTATGTTTGTTGACTGAAACTGTTTGCTTAGAAATTTTTATAAAATTTACAGTGATCCAAGTATGGAAGTATACTGTCAGCCTTCTCTTTTTCTCCAGAACTTTATTTCTGGGAGTCTTTCATTTGCCTTTCTGGGGAAGAGAAGTCGTGTTAATAGTAATTTTTCAAATAAGTCTGAGGCTGTGCTTTTTCTTCCTCCTGGAGATAAAAATGAGACTAAACTTTCTCATGTTTCCTTCTAGCTCAGCCTCAGCTTTGTAAATGTCCCAGATGAGAAAATGTTGAGCCTCCTTGTCTGAAAATACAGTGGTGTGGACTTTAGGAAATGGGAAGAGGCCAGCGTAAGAGTGCATGTGTCTGCATGTGTAGGTGGACAGTGGTCAAATATGTAATGGTGATTATCAGACAAGCTTGTACTGTACTTTCTTCTTAAATTATAGAGCTACTTTTTTCCAGAGATTGAGAAGACTCAGTATCGAGGTATGAATAGAGGCCTCAAGCTCTGCAGAGTCTCTTTTCTATAGAGATTTCCTTCTCAGTCTGAGTAGTTTACTGATGCTTTTTGAAGGCTCAGTGTACACTGCGACCTTGAGCTCTGTGAAGCATGCTGTGGTAGGGGACGGGACATAGACAAGGTTTCTGAGCTTCAGGAAATCTTTAAAATCTTCTGGAGTAAGTAAAATATACCCAATAAATGAAGAGTGACCTTTGAAGAACAGGTAAAATTTAAAGAGGTGGTGAGAAGAATGTGCTACTTGGGCCTTGGACCAAATGATGTAAAGCAGCACTCATGTGTTATGATTCTTCAAGTTAAGAAACGTCTAAAGACAGGACCTTAGGCTTCATAAACTTAGTGAAAAGTAATGGGAACATTTATGGGGAAGCTGAGAATCCTCTTCTTTTCCTTTTCTGTATCTCTTACAAGGCCTTTGAGTACTGTCTGACTTGCTTTTGAACATTTGGAAGGGGAGATAGAACAGACTTTTTTCCCCTAAGTGTGCTGGGGAAGAGTGTTCAATTTAAAATACAACAGTAGTGAAGGCTTGGAAAAAATCACCTCAAATTATGTTAATTGACTCAGCCATCAAGTTGTGAGGACACATGCTGGGATACATGGCAGGGTTTTCTTTACCCCAAACTGTCCCTTAGTGAAGAGGAAGTTGCCTTCATCTGGGTCCTTATTAAGCCTCTAATTTTCACTTTGAACAGCAAACTACTGTTTTGGAATAGTGTTAATAAGCCTGACTTCCATCAGTGCTTTTGATGATTATTGACAGAATCAGTAGAATGAGACAGAGGAATTTAATGTGAGATTTAGTATTGGATGTCTTCAAATAAACCTTTTCAAGACCATTTTGAAAGATAATACCAGGCTTTGAGCAGAGGATTGATACGTTCTGACTTAAGTTTTGCAAAGATCCCTTTGGCTGTTGAGTCGAGAACAGACTGTGGGAGCAGGAGTAGAAGTTAGGGCACCTCTCAGAAATCCTGGTGGAGAATCTGGATGGTCCTAGTAGAAGTGTTAAGTGGTGGGATTCTGACTATATTTTGAAGGGAGAGATGGGAGAAATTTTGTCAGATTTGAATGTAGTGTAATGAGAAAGAGGTAAATAAAATATGTATTAAAAGTTTTAAAATCAAGCACATCTTATACCCTTTGACCTAGCAATTTCTTTTTTAAAAATTCAAAGTAGAAGAACTTCCCTGGTGGTCTAGTGGTTAAGAATCTACCTGCTAGTGCAGGGGATGGGTTTGAACCCTGGTCCAGGAAGATCTCACATGCCACGGAACAACTAAGCCCGGGCTTCACAACTACTGAACATTCTGGAGCCTCAAGCCGAAATGCAGGTTTCATTTCTATAGAACTCAGGAGTGCACTTGTTAGGTTGTATGATAAGTATATGTTTACATTTATTAGACTCTACCAGACTCTTTTTTTCTTTAATTCTTATTGGAGTATTGTTGATTTACAATGTTGTGTTAGTTTCTGCTGTACAGAAGAGTGAATCAGTTATGCATCAGTTCAGTTCAGTTCAGTTCAGTCGCTCAGTTGTGTCCGACTCTTTGCAACCCCATGAATCGCAGCACGCCAGGCCTCCCTGTCCATCACCAACTCCCGGAGTTCACTCAGACTCACGTCCATCGAGTCGGTGATGCCGTCCAGCCATCTCATCCTCTGTCATCCCCTTCTCCTCCTGCCCCCAATCCCTCCCAGCATCAGAGTCTTTTCCAATGAGTCAGCTCTTCGCATGAGGTGGCCAAAGTACTGGAGTTTCAGCTTTAGCATTATTCCCTCCAAAGAAATCCCAGGGTTGATCTCCTTCAGAATGGACTGGTTGGATCTCCTTGCAGTCCAGTATATCCACTCTTTTTTAGATTCCTTGCCCATATATGTCATTTGACTCCACCAGACTCTTTTTTATAGTGGATGTACCATTGTGCAATGTGTGAGAACAAGCTGCTCCTTATCTTTGTCAGCACTTGATATTGTCTGTCAGAATTTTTTTTATTTGAGCCATCCTAATAAGTGTGTCGGAGAAGGCAATGGCATCCCACTCCAGTACTCTTGCCTGGAAAATCCCATGGACAAAGGAGCCTGGAGGGCTGCAGTCCATGGGGTCGCTGAGGGTCGGACACGACTGAGTGACTTCACTTTCACTTTCATGCATTGGAGAAGGAAATGGCAACCCACTCCAGTATTCTTGCCTGGAGACTCTCAGGGGCGGAGGAGCCTGGTGGGCTGCCGTCTCTGGGGTCTCACAGAGTCAGACACGACTGAAGCGACTTAGCAGCAGCAGCAGCAATAAGTGTGTAGTCCTTTTTTTTTTTAAGCAGTATTATTGAGATGTAATCCACATACCATACATTTTCCCACAACCTGGGTTTAGAACACTTTCATCATCCCCATAAAGAAACCCCATGTTTGTCACTTCCATCTTCCTTTTCCCCTCAGCCCCAGGAACCTACTAATTTTTGTCTCTACAAGTTTGCCTTTTCTGCATATTTTGTATAAATGAGATCATACAATATGTGATCTTTTATGAGCTGCTTTAGTCGATTAGCATAATGTTTTTAAGGTTCATCATGTATCAGTAGTCCTTTTTATGACTGAATAATACTCTATTGCGTGGATGTACCATTTATTATTTACTCAGTTATCAGTTGATGGACATTTGGGTTGTTGCTACTTTTTGGTGATGAATGATGCCACGAACATTTGTGTACAAGTTCTTTTTGTGGCCACATGTATTCAGTTCTCTTGGGTGGAATTGCTGGATGGTATGGTAACTGTGTTTAATTTTTTGAGCAACTGCCTTACTGTTTTCTAAAGTGACTATGCCCTCACCAATTTACAGTCTCACCCACCGGCATATATGAGGGTTTCAGTTTCTCTGCATCTTCATTTGTTACTGTCTGTGTTTTTTATTGTTGCTGTTTAGTGGGTTCAAAGTGGTATCCCATTTTGGTATTGATTTGCATTTTCCTAAGACTAACATTGTTGAGCATTTTTTCATGTGCTAATTAACTATTTGTATACCTTCTTTAGAGAAGATCTGTTTAGAGTTTTTGTCCATTTTTTTATTGGGTTATTTGTCCTTATTGATGAATTGTGAGTTCTTATATTTTCTGGATACAATTCCCTTACTGGAGATGTGATTTGCATATATCTTCTCCCTTGTCCTTTGAAGTACAAAAGTTTTAAATTTTGATGAAGTCTAGTTTATCTGTTCTTTCTTTGTCTCTTGTACTTTTGGTGTTATATCTAAGAAACTATGATCTAATTTCACTTCTGTTTTTGTCTAAGAATTTTATCATTTTAGCTCTTCCATTTAGGTCTCTAGCTCATTTTGAGTTAATTTTTGTGAATAGGTATTCAGCTTCCTTCCTTTACATGTGGATATTCAGTTGTCCTAGCGTCAGTTGTTGAAAGGAGTGCTCTTTCCTCACTTACTTGGCTTCCTTGTCAAAAGTTAGTCGACCATGAATCTAGTGGTTTGTTTCTGGACTTGCAATCATCTGTATGCCTGTTTTATAATGCTAGTGTTGCATTAACTTCATTACTGTCATTTTGTAGTAAGTTTTGTGTTTTAATTTTTTCACTGCACGGCATGCAGGCTCCTAGTTTCCCTGGCCAGGAGTCAAACCTGCACCCTCTGCACTGGAAGCACAGTCTTAACTCTGGACTGCCAGGGAAGTCCCTGTAGTAAGTTTTGAAATTGGAAATTGTGGATCTTACAACTTTGTTTTTTAAAATAGTTTTGGCCAGAGTGAGAGCGTATAAACCTAAGTAGAATTAAGTAACTCCCTGCTTAGAATCTTTATATGAGTCATATCTGATGGTGTCTATGATAAAATTTTATACCCTTAACCTGATCCACAAGACGTTTTTATTTTTAAAAATGTGTATTTATTTATTGAGGTCTCAGTTGGGACCTGCAGGATCTTTCACTGTGGCACACAGACTCAGGAGTGGGTGGACTCTGTAGTTGTGGTATGTAGGCTTTCTAGCTGCAGCATGTGGGGTTAGTTGTCCCACAGCATGTAGGATCTTAGTTCCCTGACCAGGGATTGAACTTGTGTCTCTTGCATTGAAAGATGGATTCTTAACCACTGGACCACCAGACAAGTCCCTGACTCATAAGATCTGACCCTTGCCCATCTTTCCAGCTTCATTTTTCATTCACTTCCTGTCTTGCTTACTTAAGCCTTAGCCTGCTCCTTGAAAGCTTGAAAAATGCCTTTCCATTGCAGGGCTTTTGTGTATCCATTTACTTCTGCTTAGAATGCTCTTAGCATTCTTTACCTAATTCCTACTCATTCTTCAGATTTTTACCTATCAGTTTTTAAGAAAGGCTATTCCAATTATTTTTAAAATACTTATTTTTCTTTTCCCACTTAGAAAGGTAATACATGTTCACTATAGCAAATTTGAAAAATAAGGAAAGGTATCTTACAAGAAAACCAGAGAATAAGCATTTAATGTTGTCCTTTGGCTTTATTTTCTTTTTCTGTTTGGAAGCCTGCAGAACTGTTTCATTCACATTTGAAGTTGAACTGTATTTGAAATTTGAAATCATCGTATTTGAAATTGCCAGGATGTTTCCAGATTGAGTTTATTGTCATTTGTTTTGCTTGAAAGGTCAGCCCTCACATGTATAAACTAAACTAATGTCTCTTTTTCTCATTTCAGAAAGATTTTTTTCCCCTTTGTGCTTGTGATACAGTTTTAGTTTCTTCAGCCAAAATGTTATTTTCCTCAGGTTGAATCTTAATTCTCCGTTCTTTATATTACTATCTTTTCTCTCCATTATTTTCTTTCCTTCCCACTTACTCCCTTTTAAATTAAGTACTGGTGTAACACCTGAAGTTTGCCTTCTATGTTATGGATACAGTTTTCTGCATAGATATTTCAATGCTGTATTGCTACCAGTTATCTTAATTTTTTCTTTGCGGTCTGTTTTAAAAAAAGGCCTTATTTATTTATTGTTGGCTGTGCTGGATCTCTATTGCTCTGCTTGGGCTTTCTCTAGTTGTGGCAAGCAGGGGCTGCTCTTTGTTATGGTGTGTGGGCTTCTTCTTGTGGCAACTTCTCTTGGGGAGCACGGGCTCTAGGTGTGCAGGCTTCAGTGGTTGCAGCATGCAGGCTCAGTAGTTGTGGCAAACAGGTGTATGAGCTACAGCCTCAACCTACTCGAGCTCTTCTCGCTCTTTGCACACGTGCCAGCTGGAATGTCACACTGGCGGCACAGTGGGGCATGTGCATTGCGCTCCCATTCAGCCTGAGCCATCTCCATTGATTCCAGCTTCAAAGGCTCTAGGCCTTGTAGTTTGTTCTGCTTTGCCCTACTCTGCCAAACTTCTGCATCTGCTGAGTGGATGAATGGTGGGGTGGAGTAGTCAGGCACAAATACCGGCGGTTCTCACTGTTCTTACTCGGTATTGAGCAGTTTGTAAAACATAAATGCTTCTTGGGTTGTATTTCTTTGGTCAGTTTCACCGTTTTATAATTTGTTTCTGTGACCTGGGGGTAGGGGAGGGGGCAACAGGGAGCGAGAATTAGCCTACCTTCTCATTAGTTCATTGCTAGAAGTCGTGCTTCTCAGAATGTACTTTTTCCAGTATAGTTAGTAATTTCCACAGGTGTACTCACTGTCAGTCAGGATTGTTGCTGTTCAGTTGCCAAGTTGTGTCTGACTCTTTGCAGCCCCTTGAACTGCAGCATGCCAGGCTTCCCTGTCCTTCTTTATCTCCCTGAGTTTACTCAAATTCATGTCCGTTGAGTTGGTGATGCCATCCAACCATCTCTCCTCTGTCACCCCCTTCTCTTGCACTCAGTCTTTCCCAGCATCAGGGTCTTTTCCATGAGTCAGCTCTTTGCATCAGGTGGCCAGAGTATTGGAGCTTCAACATCAGTCCTTTCAATGAATATTCAGGGTTGATTTCCTTTAGGATTGACTGATTTGCTGTCCTTGCAGTCCAAGGGACTCTCAAGAGTCTCTCCAACACCACAGTTCAAAAGCGACAATTCTTTGGCACTCACCTTTCTTTATGGTCCAACTTTCGTCTGTTCATGACTACTGGAAAAACCGTAACTTTGACTATAGGGACCTTTGTCAGCAAAGTGATGTCTCTGCTTTTTAATATGCTGTCTAGATTTGTCATAGCTTTTCTTCTAAGGACCAAGCATCTTTTAATTTTGTGGCTGTAGTCACCATCCAGTGATTTTGGAGCCCAAGAAAATAAAATCTGTCACTGTTTCCACTTTTTCCCCATCTATTTGCTATGAAGTGATAGGACTGGATGTCATGATCTTCATTTTTTGAATGTTGAGTTTTAAGCTAGCTTTTTCACTCTCCTCTTTCACTTTCATCAAAAGGCTCTTCAGTTCCTCTTCACTTTCTGCCAATAAAGGGTTACCATCTGCATATTTGAGGCTATTGATATTTCTCTCGGCAGATTCCAGCTTGTGAGTCATCCAGCCCGGCATTTCTCATGATGTGCTCTGCATATAAGTTAAATAAGCAGGGTGACAGTAAACAGCCTTGATATACCCCTTTCCCAATTTTAAACCAGTCCATTGTTCTGTGTCGAGTTCTAACTGTTGTTTCTTGTCCTGCTTACAGGTTTCTCAGGAGGCAGGTAAGGTAGTCTGGTATTCCCATCTCTTTAAGAAATTTCCATAGTTTGTTGTGATTCACACAGTCAAAGGCTTTAGCGTAGTCAGTGAAGCAGAAGTAGATGTATTTTTAGAATTTGCTTGCTTTTTCTATGATCCAACGGATATTGGCAATTTGATCTCTGGTTCCTCTGCCTTTTCTAAATCCGGCTTGTACATCTGGAAGTTCTCGGTTCACATACTGCTGAAGCCTAGCTTGAAGGATTTTGAGCATAATTTTGCCAGCATGTGAAATGAGTGTAGTTGTACAGTAATTTGAACATTCTTTGGCATTGCCTTTCTTTGGGATTGGAATGAAAACTGACCTTTTCCAGTCTTGTGGCCCCTGCTGAGTTTTCCAAATTTGCTGACATACTGAGTGCAGCATATATATATATATATATATGCATACATATATATATGTATATATATAACTGAGAGTTTTTAAGGAATGTGATTATGGCACTGGCATTTCTAAAATCCATACAACAGTCTGGCAGGTAAGAGGTGATGTTAGCCTTGAGTCTAAATTCTTAAGGGCAGTAGGCTGGAAACTCAGGGTTTCTGTGTTGTTTGTTATCTTGAGGAAAATCTCCCTTTCCTTCAGGAAATGTGTCTTTTCTCTTAAGGACTTCAGTTGTTGGATGAAGCCCACCTATGTTTTGTAGGATAACCTGCTTTACTCACAGTTCAGTCTGTTGATTCGTTAGTCATGTCAAAAAAAAAAAAAAAAAAACCTTCACAGAAACATTAGACTGGGTACCATAGCCTAGCGAAGTTGACAGATAAAATTAAACACCACGCTTGCTCTCTGAAATTCAGGGTAAATTTACATGCACTAGTATATGTGTCTAACATGTATGCCTCTGCTCTTATGTGTCTGTGTCTTTGGTCATGGTGTATCTTCAGTTTAGAATATTCTTTGTGCCCAGATCTTATCTATTCTTCTGAAGGCTAGATCACAGACACACACAGTTTTCTTTGCACCCTATGCTAGCTCTTCTGAACTACTCCTTGTCACCTAACTACTCTGTGTTCTGTCATGCCATTGTGCTTTTGCACACAAACTTCTGTTGCTTAGTGTAGTCTTTCCTCTTGTTTTATATGAGGCTTTTGTAGCTTCCTGAGGCATGCTTTGTGTGCTTTTTCATTATGCTCCATGGTCTCCTTTGCTTATTCCTATTAAGGCACTGATCACATTTTACTGTCATTGTATATCTGTCTGCCCATGAGACTATGTTTCTTGAGAGCAGAGGTCATTGCACTGCTGTCCTTTTCAAAGTTTATCCTCAGCCAAGCCCAAGTATCTGGACTGTATCTAAATAAATACTTTATAGAATGAATCTGTGTTAAAAAATTTGAAAGTTGTATATTTCTTCTGTAATTTCTCTTTAAAGTAGAATGTGGAGATAATGAATTCTTGGGGATGAATCAGCTCTGACTATCAGAGATGAACCTTGAGTTAGACTTGAAACATACTTGGGAATATTGAATATTTGCTTGACTAACTAGAAATAATTTTATTTATTTTTCCATTCTGTGCAATGTCTGTAGCTTCAGTATTGTTACATAAAGAAAAGCTATTTCTGATTAGAAATGTTGATTTATTTTTGCTTTCATTTATATATGCTAGTATTCTAAGAATATCAGTGTACTTAAGACTGCTTCAGCTTCTTTCTAGCTCAAATGTAATGGTGATAACTGATTATTAAATTTGTCAACAATCTCAGTGTGATGGTAAAATAACTTTTTCCTTCTCTATTAGATGTTGGTCATCTTTCTGAAGTACACTGTCAATGGCCTGAATGTTTTCTGAAAATCATTTGGAGCAAAATATCTGTTTAATAGCAAGATAATCACATCAAGATGGTTGGAAAACTGAAGCAGAACTTACTATTGGCATGTCTGGTGATTAGTTCTGTGACTGTATTTTACTTGGGCCAACACGCCATGGAATGCCATCACCGAATAGAAGAACGTAGCCAGCCCCTCAAACTGGAGAATATAAAGACCACTGTGCGAACTGCCCTGGACATCAAAGCCAATAAAACCTTTGCCTATCACAAAGATATGCCTTTAATATTTATTGGAGGTGTGCCACGGAGTGGAACCACGCTCATGAGGGCCATGCTGGATGCACATCCTGATATTCGCTGTGGAGAGGAAACCAGGGTCATTCCTCGAATCCTGGCTCTGAAGCAGATATGGTCACGGTCGAGTAAGGAGAAAATACGCTTGGATGAGGCTGGTGTCACCGATGAAGTGCTGGATTCTGCCATGCAGGCCTTCTTACTAGAAATCATTGTGAAGCATGGGGAGCCAGCCCCTTATTTATGTAATAAAGATCCTTTTGCCCTGAAATCCTTAACTTACCTTGCTAGGTTATTCCCCAATGCCAAATTTCTCCTGATGGTCCGAGATGGCCGGGCATCAGTGCATTCAATGATTTCTCGAAAAGTTACTATAGCTGGATTTGACCTGAACAGCTATAGGGACTGTTTGACCAAGTGGAATCGTGCCATTGAGACCATGTATAACCAGTGTATGGAGGTTGGCTATAAAAAATGCATGTTAGTTCACTATGAGCAACTTGTCTTACATCCAGAACGGTGGATGAGAACAGTCTTAAAGTTCCTCCAAATTCCTTGGAACCACTCAGTATTACACCATGAAGAGATGATTGGAAAAGCTGGGGGAGTATCTCTGTCAAAGTGAGTAAATTTTATGTTTTTTATTTGACCCTATATTCAGCTAATAAAGGGGTGTGTGTGTGTGTGTGTGTAAACTATAGCCCTTTCCTGGAATAGAGAGAGCTTCATCAATGAGTTCTTAAAAAGTTCTCTAACTGGTTCATTACACTTTCATTTACTTAATTCATTTTTAAATTGATGAATTATCCTTTTTATGTACTTGATGGAGGCAAAAATGGAGGCAAACCCAGTTTATAGCAGTAAAAGCACTGCAGACTTTCAAGTCCATCATTCAAATTTAGTGGCTTCTGATATTTAATTTCCAGATATTTTTGTTAATAAGGATAGTTGACTTTTGTGTAGAGTATGGTCAATATGAGGAAAAGCATCTACCATATTGAAAGTGAAAGTATTAGTTGCTCTGTGACCCCATGGACTGTAGTCCTTGAGGCTCTTCTGTCCCTGGAATTCTCCAGGCAGGAACACTGGGTTGCCATTTCCTTCTCCAGGGGATCTTCCCGACCTCGGGATTGAACCCGGATCTCCTGCATTGCAGGCAGATTCTTTACCATCCGAGCCACCAGAGAAGCCCATAGATAGTAAATTCCAAGTATATAGAACATTTTAGTGAAAGGAAAAATAAAGGTAAAATTATCTAACTAACTCAGTCCCTTCATTTTATGGGGAAGAGGTCTGAGTCAGAAAGATCAAAATGATTTACTCAAATTTAGGTGGCAAGGCCAGAATTAGAATCTGTGCTTTGGTCTAAATGAGCTGGTACTTTTGTCCATGGCATTTTATTGCATCTAGTGTTTTCTTTAGTCATCTGATGAATACATCTTCCCTTGAATTTTACAAAAGTTTAGAGAATCACTGAAATTTAGAAGTTTAATCCATAATCCATACTAGAAGTTCCTTGAATTAAAATACTTCTAAAATCATTGCCCTTTTCTTCCTTTCTCATAAAGTGATGACTAGGTTGGGTTGACTTGATCTGATAACCTAATTTGATGATGTACACATCAAATAAGGACATAATGATATAAAAAGTACTCTTAAATTCAGGTAGCATCTCCTCATGAAGAAAAGTTGACTTTGACTCTATTTTTATCTTTCCATTTATAAAAGTAATATATATCCCCTGTAAAATAAAGAAAAAGCAACGAACTTCCCTCATGTGTCCTACTTGCCCCCATCAAGGAATGTCTTCTTGATTTTTTTCAAGTGTAGAACTTGTACAGTAGACATTGCTTCCTCATATGGATAATTTGAAAGGAACAGCTACTTTTCTGCAGCTAGCTTTCAGTTACTGACTTTAAATTATTAGGTATCATCACTCTAGTGGCTCCAGGTTATTTACATTGATTCAAAAAAATTACAGTTTTAGCTCCCGTCATCACAGTTTATTGTTCTTTCCATATAATAGTCCATAACTTGTTTCTAATCATCTGTATTTCTAGGTAAGCATCTTATTCTGTATGCCTATATGTTGACCCAGAAATTCTGATGCTGGTTCCATATATTAATATAAAATAAGTCTGTTAACACCCCCCATCTCTCTAGGGAGTAAAGAGATTGGCGAAAGTTAAATTTCTGTGGAAATCAGGAGGAAATAATTTTGCAGGGACTTCTCTGGCAGTCCAATGGTTAAGACTTTGGACTTTCTACTACAGGGGAGCACGAGTTTGATCCCTAGTTGGGGAACTAAACTCTTGCATGCCTCATGAGTGGCCAAGGAAATTCATAGGAAGTTTGAATCAGTGAACTTTAGAAGGGGAAGAGACCTTATTTAGCTATAGTATATGGAAAGCAGACCCTGTGAAGTTTTATGTTTTGTTAAGAATCACACATGGCAGAATCAGAACTTCCAATGCCTATTCCAACACCTGTCACTATGAGTTTTTTTTAATTAACATATATAGTAAATTACAAATATTCAGTGTACAATTTGATGAATGCTTACATCTCTATACACTTGTGTTCTCACCATGAATATAAAGATAGTTTAAAAATTACTGGCATTTAGGAGACTCCTGTATACTCCTTCCTAGTCAATATCCTCCTCAACCCCAAAGTAACCACTGTTTCAGTCTCTTTCACCAGAGGTGATGAGGTTGCATATGGAGTTCAAAAACAATCTTGCTTGTTTTTGAGCTTCATATAAATGCTATCATGTCTATTTACTATCTTGTTCCTGGATTTTGTCATGTAACATTTAGATTCACCTATATTATTTTACATAGCAATAATTCATTCTTTTTCCATTACTATGTGATATTTCAAATAACACTATTTACACATGCTATATCTCAGTTTTCATATTTACCCTTTCACCGTTACCCACAGATACTTTAAAAACCCCCATTTAATAGATGAAAGGCCTATCCCTCTCAGAGAGGTTGAGGAGCTTGTCTTCAGTTCCACGGTTGAAACATAGTAGAAAGAGGATATGGGTTCATGTCTCTCCATCTTTAGAAACTGCGCTCTTAACCTCTGTGTTATATTTACATTACAGGGCTTATGAATATTAAATAAAATTACGACTGTGAAAGTGGCTGAACAGTCAGACAAAGGTCCAAATCCTTAGCTCTATCCCTTATTAGTTGTATGACCTTGAGTGAGTTACTTGATTTTGCTCATTCTTAGTTACCTCATCTTCCCCCTTAGTTTTCTTATCCTGGAAATGGAGATGGAAACAATATCCATTAAGGTTATCCTGAAGACTAAATTAGGTGACTGAAGTCTTAGCCCAGTGCCTGGCATTAGTAGGTGATCAAACATGTTACCTATTGGGAATTCCCTGGTGGTCCAGTGGCTAGAACTTTGCACTTTTGCTGCTAAGAGCTTGCGTTCAATCCCTGGTCAGGGAACTAAGATCCCACAAGCTGCACAGTGTGGCAAAAAGTGTTACCTGTTGTCTTTATTATTATTATTATCAAGATGATGATAACTGTACCCATTGTGGATGGTGATCATAGTATGTACTTCATAGAGTTGTTGTAAGGATTAAATTAAAATTACTGTAAAGCCTTTAGTACAGGCCCTGGCATAAATGTTATAGTATATATTTTAAAATTATTATTAAATGCTTATGCTCTGTCAAAAAAAAAAAACAAAAAAATGCACGTGAAACACCTAGCATGGTACCTAATACAGTAACAAGTGCTTCATAAGCTTTTGTTGCCACACATTCTCTGTAAGCTTTTTAGTGTAGAGATAGCCTTAACTCATGGAGAAGGCAATGGCACCCCACTCCAGTACTCTTGCCTGGAAAATCCCATGGACAGAGGAGCCTGGTGGGCCTGTGGTCCATGAGGTCGCTAAGAGTCGGACACGACTGAGCAACTTCACTTTCTTTTTTCACTTTCATGCATTGGAGAAGGTAATGGCAACCCACTCCAGCGCTCTTGCCTGGAGAATCCCAGGGACGGCAGAGCCTGGTGGGCTGCCGTCAGTGGGTTCGCACAGAGTCGGACACGACTGAAGCGACTTAGCAGCAGCAGCAATTTTAACTCATGAACGAAGCAAAATGGGCACCTGATTGAACAGCTCTTCTCGGGACACTAGCAGGGCAGATTGGCCTTACAGTAGCAATATTTGAAACTACTTTATGGTGATCATCTGTTATTATTCTCATGTTTTTCCCCTTTTGTTTGTTTAGTTTGCCTGTTTGTGAACCTCAGCTAAATGGGGTCATAGTCTGTTTTCTTCTGTCCATTTTTGTTTTCTTTCTTTTAACATTATCTTGAGATTTATCTTTCTGAGGTGTATAGCTATTTTTAATTTGTTTTTATGGCCATAGTTCTATTCTGATATAATCAATTAATAATAATACATACTATTGTTTATACTATTGATGACCATTTGAGTTGTTTTTGGTTTAGAGCTATGTACATTTTTTTAAGGTTCTCCTCTTCAAGAGTTTCTCTTAAGATACACACTTAAGCATAGGATTGCTGGACCATGGGGGATATTCATATTCAACTTCATTAGGTAATGCCAAATTGTTTTCCAAAGAGTTTGCAGTAGCTTACACTGCTACTGTCAATATAAAAATCCCCAGGAATCTATATCCTCATCAACATGGCTTTTTAAAAAAGAAACAGCAAACCTTCTTATTTAATGTTACTATAGAGTACAGCCTGGCTTTTTAACTTTTCTAATTGAGTAAGAGTAAATGGTACTTCACTGAAATTTCAATTTGTAATTCTCTGTTAATGAATTGGAGCACCTTATATTTTTATTGGTTATTGGTAGTTCTCTTTTATTCCCACTTAAAAGGTTGCATTTAAGAAAGAAAATCTGGAGCCATTCTTAGAAAGGATACAGATGAAGAAGTACATAGGGTGAAGTCTGGAAGGGTCCCAAAACAGGAGCTTCTGGCCCCATGATATAAGGATACTCTGCCCTCTGCATATGGATATGTTCACCAAGCTGGAAGTTCCTAAAAATATAGTGACCTTAGTGTTTGCTTAAAATAGCAAATGTGTATTTTGTCACAGTTTTGGTGGGTTGATAATATGGGCTTGTCTTAGCTGAGTCTCATAGCTCAGAATCTCATACAGGCTGCAGTCAAGGTTAACTGGTAAGGGACTGTTTCCCAGCTCATGTGGTTTTGGGCAGGATTCAGTTCCTCATGGGTGTTGGATGGAGGACCTCGCTTCCTTGCCATGAAGCACAGCAGCTGACTTCATCAGAGCAAGCAAATGGAAAGAGTCAAGGAGAGTGAGCAAGACAGAATTCGCATCTTCTTAACCTAATCTCACAAACAACATCCTGTCATCTTTGCCATATTCATTAGAAGCAAGTCTCTAGGTCCAGCCCCAATCAAGGGGAGGGGATTACACAAAGGAGTACCTGGAGTTGGGAATCATTTTAGAAGTCAACCAATCTGCCCTCTGGTTGCCAGTGACTCATATGCAAAATATATTTTCCCCCTCGTCAAGTGCCAAAATTCTCATCTTGTTACAAGCTCAGAGTCCTTCATCTTGCCATCTAAATCAGGTCTAGTTGTGGTTCAGGCTTTTGGGTGTAGTTCCTTATTAAATACAGGTCCTTGAATACAACAGTTTTCAATCTGAAGATATGTCTAAAGATACAAGTTATGTCCCCACCCCGCCCCCAATGCCAGTATAAAATGGTGAAACAGGCATAAGATAGTAGACCTTTTTATTTAAAATGAAGGTAAATGGGGGGGAGGGCAAGGTATCACCGTTCAGTTGCTCAGTTGTGTCCTACTCTTTGTGACCCCGTGGACTGCAGCACGCCAGGTCTCCCTGCCATCAGTAACTCCCTGAGTTTACTCAAACGTGTGTCCATTGAGTCGGTAATGCCATCCAACCATCTCATCCTCTGTTGTCCGCTTCTCCTCCTGCCTTCAGTCTTTCCCAGCATCAGGGTCTTTTCAGATGAGTCAGTTCTTTGCATCAGGTGGCCAAAGTGTTGGGGTAAGTAAGGTATCACTGCTTCATATCAATTCTGAAATCCATCTGGGAAAATGTTAGACATTCTTTGATTAGGTCTCAATTGAATATAAATAGTTTTAGGAATTATTTTCCATGTCTCTCAGCTCTGCTCTTTGGGCTCTTGAGTGATCATTTCTTTTTTATGAAAGATAGCACATATTTTGTAGCTGTGTGGTTTTATCAGACTACCTCCTGCCAGAAGAATTCTGGAAATCTAATGTGTGTTTTCATTTTGTACTGTTTCTGTCTCTTTCAGTCCAAGTTGGTAATGTTGCTGGTGATAAACTTCTCAGAAACTTTGTGGGTCCTCTGTAAATCTTCTGGGGTTCGTTCCATTTGGATAATAGTTTTCCCCACAAATCTCTGAGATAAACCATTCTTTGCTTTGGACTCCTGCTGAGATGCCTAAGGGATAATGTGCTTAAGCTTCCTAGAGGCCTCATTGTTAAACTGAGAAGACCTGTGAGGCAAACCTTTAATTTGTTTAAATGACTGTGTGAAGAAAATGGCAACCCATTCCAGTATTCTTGCCTGGAGAATCCCATGGATGGAGGAGCCTGGTGGGCTACAGTCCATGGGGTCACAAAGAGTCGGACACGACTGAGTAACTTAACTAACTAACTAACTAATTTAGAAGTAACCTACCATTGAGGTTATTTGATTGAAGCAGTTATATGACTTCTTTTTCCCTCTCTAAAGCTACTATGTAAGTTACATTAATACATTTTGTATTGTTGATTTAACCTTGAATTTCTTGTAAAGCTTCAACTTAGTGGAGCTGGATATGATATGCTAACTTTTAGTTTAGAATTCTTACATCTATTTCATGAGTGATACTGACCTGTAGTTTTTATTATTCTTACACTCTTTGTCTGGTTTTAATAGGGATAGAGTTCAGTTCAGTTGCTCAGTCGTGTCCGACTCTTTGTGACCCTATGAATCGCAGCACACCAGGCCTCCCTGTCCATCACCAACTCCCGGAGTTCACTCAGACTCAAGTCCATCGAGTCCGTGATTCCATCCAAACATCTCATCCTCTGTCGTCCCCTTCTCCTCCTGCCCCCAATCCCTCCCAGCATCAGAGTCTTTTACAATGAGTCAACTCTTCACATGAGGTAGCCAAAGTACTGGAGTTTCAGCTTTAGCATCATTCCTTCCAAAGAAATCCCAGGGCTGATCTCCTTCGGAATGGACTGGTTGGATCTCCTTGCAGTCCAAGGGACTCTCAAGAGTCTTCTCCAACACCACAGTTCAAAAGCATCAATTCTTCAGCGCTCAGCCTTCTTCACAGTCTAATTCTCACATCCATACACGACCACAGGAAAAACCATAGCCTTGACTAGACGGACCTTAGTCGGCAAAGTAATGTCTCTGCTTTTGAATATACTATCTAGGTTGCTCATAACTTTTCTTCCTAGGCATAAGCGTCTTTTAATTTCTTGGCTGCAGTCACCATCTGCAGTGATTTTGGAGCCCAAAAAAATAAAATCTGGCACTATTTCCACTGTTTCCCGATCTATTTCCCATGAAGTGATGGGACCAGATGCCATGATCTTAGTTTTCTGAATATTGAGCTTTAGGCCAACTTTTTCACTCTCCACTTTCACTTTTCATCAAGAGGCTTTTTAGTTCCTCTTCACTTTCTGCCATAAGGGTGGTGTCATCTGCATATCTGAGGTTATTGATATTTCTCCCAGCAGTCTTGATTCCAGCTTGTGTTTCTTCCAGCCCAGCATTTCTCATGATGTACTCTGCATAGAAGTTAAATAAGCAGGGTGACAATATACAGCCTTGACGCATTCCTTTTCCTATTTGGAACCAGTCTGTTGTTCTATGTCCAGTTCTAACTGCTGTTTCTCAAGAGGCAGGTCAGGTGGTCTAGTATTCCCATCTCTTTCAGAATTTTCCACAGTTTATTGTGATCCACACAGTCAAAGGCTTTGGCATAGTCAATAAAGCAGAAATAGATGTTTTTCTGGAACT